>OZ017773.1:9168011-9751011 GCA_963969385.1 Philonicus albiceps
TTCGGGTTTGTCCGCTCCAGATGGGTTTAAAAGCCCTCCCAGGACCCAGAATGTGGAGGAACTGTGGGTTGGAGGGTGCTCGGAGGAGTGGACGATATGGCCAGAAATTGAATGGGTGATGGGCTCGAGCTGTATGCCGGGTTATAACAACCCACTCTGCCCCCGTCCGCACCCCATAGTGCTTTTATTTATGTTCACACGAATTTTTTAGCCGATGAATAGCGTCCGACGACATCCATTCGGATGTCCCTCATTTTTCCGTAATTCACCGGGCCACGCGAGGAAATGTCAAAATATTCACATAACTGTAATTGGAGCGCTTTTATTTTTTTTTTTTTTTTTTGTGTGTTTTTAGTAATCACTTAAACGAGCTCAGCACAGACAACCCTGGCAACATCGCGGGCACTGTCCCTGGCCCGGCTTCGTATTTAATTTATTGCCCTCCTCGCCCCCAATTGACATTTTGCTGCGGTCATTTGCCCGTCCGAAAAATTTTATCCACGCGTCCCGGCGACGTCGATTCCGCTTAGGTCGTTCACCCAAATTTTAAATGCGGTCATGCGTTTCTACGATAATTTATGTGATTTGAAAGTAAACTGTATTCTGCTGTACTTTCTATATAATCTGACACTCTTGTCACGGTACTAGAAAAAAGTTTACTTACAAAAAGTAGCTTTTAAGCTAGATATCAGTAATCAATTTGCTTTTTTTAAGTGAATTTCTAAATAGTATCATATCAAGAATATATTCAAAGATTGTTATTTCAAAACTCCTCAAAATATCGAAATTATTGCGTTTAAATGCGACTTCTTTTCCAATCCTTGTCATGCTAAAATCTTCATTTTTAACTCATTCTGTACGGCGTGTACCGAAAACGGCCCACAAATGAAAGCTCTCTAGTACAGTTTATCATAGTTATACATTTTAAGTCAATTTCATCATCGGGGTTGCCTGTGTAAGTAGTGGGCCTTCCAATGTTTAAAATTTGACAGTTCGCCATCTTGAATTAATTAATTTTGACAGCAGGTTTATAATAATAAAAATTATTACGTGTGATGTAACATAAGCAATGATTGGATATTGTGCAAATTGTTTTTATTTAATAGTAGTGTTTGTATTAGTTTCCAATACAACAACATTATTATTATATTGTAATAACTGATCTTATGAGGTTATGTTGTTAGATGGGGATTTGAAGTAAAACGACCATTTCATTGTAGGGAAAAGTTATACTTGGAATGATTTCTGTTCGGATGATCGTTTCGATTTTGTTCAAACACATGTCTTTGAAACGAATATGGTATAAGAAGATATACAAATATTTAAATTAACCTTATTACTGAATTTTAACACCGGGATAAAATGCATCACGTCGTAGCTTGAGGAGTATATTGGAGACCGGGGCGTAAAAAGTGATAATTTACAGTATCTTTAGAAAAGTGTAACTTTATGGTGATAGACTAACTTACTAGGAAAATGCCCAATTTTAAAAAAAAATATGTCGTCTTACGTAACTTAACACTTTAACTGATGGACAGAGAGGTTGAAAGGGGTATATTATGTACATATGGTATGTGCTGACTTCATATCCATATATGAATTGTATATATGGCCATCTATCGTAAAATGACCGTATTTTTTCGATGTACACGTCTGATGTGTGAGCCCAAAAACAACTAGAAATCAATTCTAAGCACATGAATCTCCGTTAACCCCTATGTTTGTCCTTATTAGCGTCTCATATGGTCGTAGGACTCCCGAATTCTTTACCAATTATGGTTCTATTTTGTTAGACGTATATATGCGTCCTTACCTGTTAAGAAATTGTTGTCTGTTTTTTTTAGGGGATTGTTTTGTGTCATTCTCCTATTTATAAAACCCGTATATTGTGAAGTCAAGGAGTTTCGAAGGCAGACGGATAGAGTTAAAAACAAAAATGTTCAAATAGTAAAAGTACTAGAGTCTGTAGAACTTTAAATTAATGTATAGGTACGTAAATTTGTATTGGTACTTATTTTTAGATTTTCTGGAGTGGGGCAAGACGTCCGTCTTTTATTCCAGGACCCTTCGTTAACCCGGACATAATAGAGTTGGCAGAAATGTCACAGTATCGGCAATACATCACGAGCCGGGCGAATTGATGATGTAAGAAGTTTTCGGGATTAAGAAGCAATATCCCCATTGTAATCCAGCCGTAGCTCTACCGGTCAGGTAGCACCTCGAGACTCTTGAGAGCCCCTTTCCTTTCCCCTATCTGCCCCACCTATAGCCAGTTTGTACACGGAATATTTGTAGCCCCATGTGGCAATCCGTAACTAAATCCATTTATCGAAACTCTTATCTCTCCCAGGATATCGAGCGAAAACATTTGAGGATAATCTCGAAAGCGGAAAAATATCGCTCCTCGACTCCGCCACAATGGGCCCAGCTTTGTGCTATATTGACACATCCATGCATAATCAATATACAATCGGAAGAAAACCGTAAATCGTCCCTTAACAGGGTAACTAAATATAGAGGAGCATTGACGTATTCATTGGGGAGCTCCCGGATCCAAGTTTCGGGAGAGATCCGGGAGATTCGGGTCTCTGGGTTAAAGGACTTTGTGCCGTCAGCTTGAGCACTCTTGACGGGGGCTCCTCGCATGCCGACGAAAAACGAGAATTCCGGCCGGGACGCTGCCGCCTTTGAAATGGGATAAAGGTATTTTTGAGCAATTCCAACCAGACTTCTCCAAAGTATTATTGTGTATATCTTTCATGGATAATTGAATTTTCAAGCGTAATTGGCCCGGAGCGCCGGATCCAAATAGATTTGGGTGGGAGCGGACGCCGAGATTTATTAGACCGATCCGCCGAGTGGGTCTGGGATGGGATATGAATTCGACCGCATCTAATAGTGACAGGATTGTTGTGTTCTCCTTTATCCTTAAATGTTTTATGCGATTGGCAGCGGAGGCCCTCGGCTTGTTTTAAGGGTGCGCATCACCATTGCGAGTAATTTTTATTGCTTTCTTTCCAATTTCTGCCTTTTTAAATCCCTGGTTCATAAAGTGGTCTGATTCCTAAACTGAATGGGGAAAGCTTTTGGGAAGTATTTTTTGGACTCAATTATTTTGCTATATCAAAAAAAACACAATTTGCAGCCTACCTTTCTATGGTTTCGTACAGCATACCTTTTAAAAAACTAAAAACTTTTAAATGGAATTTTACCTTTTAGCAATTCAGCAATAGATTTAGGCTGAACGCTAGAGCTTTAAAAATCCGAATAATCAAAAATTTAAATTTAATTTTCAATTATTCGAATTATTTAAATATTTGAATTAGGTATCTGAATACCAAGTAAAGTAGCCAAAATATAACATTCTTGCTATGTACATATAGAAAAAATAATCCGAATGTTTGTACCTAATTTTGAAACAGAAATTTTATTTTTACAAATATACAGGGTGGGCCTTCTATTAGTTCTTTTTTCATTTGTAAATAAAACACACACATTTTGGGATGAAAAGTCAAACATTTTTATTGATAATGTAAGATGGTTCTATGCCATTTATGTAGGAAAAGCAACTTCATATGCCCACCACGGCTTCGCCTGCAGGCCTGCATCCAAACATGAAAATTTTCGATGACTTTCTCCAATAAAATTGGATCAATGACCTCAATTTCAGCTCAAATGTTGTTTTTAAGTTGTTGAAATGTTTGTGAATGATTAGCATACACCTTACCTTTACCAAAAAATAATCAAGTGGTGTTAATTTCGGTCTTCTAACCAAGGAACTTCCGAATTTCTTGAAATTATGCGTTCGGCAAATCCTGTTGACAAAAAATGGAGTGTTGCACGACTTGTGTGGCATGCCGCTCCGTCTTGTTGAAACTAAAGGTTGTTGATACCCAATTCATTTATATTTATTTCATTCACTGTGATGGCTTTCTAGCAAAATCAAATTTGTTTATACTAAACTAGCAATGTGTGACAAATGTAGCTATATTTTAAATTATGTTAAAATTTGTAAAATCGTGCGTACAAATGTATATTAATATAAATGCGATTTTATGCTATATAGAAATTTACAAGATGTGTTTGATAAATACGCAGGGAAAATCATATAAAATAATATCTTTTGAAGATTTATTTTCTTTTATATTATCAGTTAAAAAAATCGTTGAGGTATACCTATAAATGTTTTTTTTTTTTTGCTCTGAAACTAACTCTGAAACCTACTTATAAAGATGTAATTCCCTATATTTCTTTATATAACATTTATGTAGCTTTATTAAGGTATGTATGTTTTACACAACCTCACATCTATTCTAAATCTTAAAATCCTTACTACACAATTTCTTTAGTCCATGTAATATAATTAGGCGGATTAGGGAAGTAGGAAAAACAACCTCACAATCGCATCTCCTAGCACAAAGGAGACAACTAGCCCCTCATTCGCCTGAGCCTTACTCACAGGATACGCCTAATTAGTTAATCCTGTCCCAATTTGTCAGAGCGGTCACACATTCGAACACATGCCGACAGTTAGTTTATCAATTAAGGCTTGACCTCTGCGGCTAGGATACCCGAATAGCCTAGGGGCCGTTGAGAAAATCCTCCAAAATGGGAGAAAAAAACAAAACAAAAAAAAAAAACCTATCAAAAACTTTTATGACCGCTTTGAGTTATTTCTTTGCGAACCTACGTCCCGGGAACGAACGAACGGACGGACGAACAGAAGAAGAACCTGGGCAAGAACCAACAAGGGAGCGGTTCATTAGCTCAACGGATATCCATCCCTTAGCCGAGCACAGCCCACTTTCATTAAAAGTTGTTCGAACTCCGCTAGAAAGACCACTACCACCTGCCTTTTTTTTCCGGGAATGGGAAGCAGGCACTTACAGGCTTAGTTGGGAAGCTCCCTCTGGATCTGTAGAAGGCAAGGAAAAAAAAAAAGGATTTGAACTTCTCGACTTGATTGATCACCACTAATGGAAGTAAGGTGAGCACGGTTTCTGATTATAGAAGAGGCCGGACTTGTCTTCCAGGGGGAGGAAGAGGAAGTTGAGCGGAATAGCATGACGGAATTATGAGGAACGGGCGAATACACCTCATCTGGTCAGGATGGGCTGATACGTGGATAATGAGGATGTGCTAGGGAAATCCGGGATGATCTGCTGTTTATGAACATTAAACACTCGCTAAGCAGACTACCGGACTTAAGGGTGCAACCTGAGTTACACGATAAAAAAAAATATTATTCGGTGGCAGCCAGAAGTAATTGGTATATAGTTTTTAAAGGACTCAAATTTTGATTGCAAGCAATTGAGTTGAAGAATAGCGAGATTTTTAAATAGCGGCAAGCGATATTGAAAGAATAATATTTATTTATTTATTTATTTATTACTCCATTTATGGAGTAGACGATCAGGAACTCAGGGCTCTAAGGAAAAGCAGAAGGCCACTTACGGATGTGGACTGGTGAGCCCTCTAAAACAGTCGATTTTCAATGTTAGCTGATAGACCTATCTAATTTAATCTTCTTAAGTCTAACGTAGCTTCGGAACGCTAACTCATTATAGGGTTTGCTGAGTTCCTACATTTCTTTCTATCACAGCTTTTTAGTTTCAGATCCTTCGTCAATCCTTAGTCAATACATCAGCGACTTATTTTTCCCCAGCACCAGAGAACCCCGGTATCCAAACGAGTGTGTCTCAGTTAGAGGCAGTAAGGCTCTGAAGACAATCAAAAAGCTTGAATAAAGCTAGGGCGTATAGTGAAAAACCAAGTCGTGAATTTCAAACATTGGGTTAGTCCTTGTCATTCTTGTTTAAGCCTTAGGTAAGTCTTGAGAAGCCGACATTTCTTTTCTAAACCAAGTTCGTTCCTTAATATGCGTCAGGTGATGATAGAGATTTTAAGCCACTGCCACGCAAAGTTTTCATCAGTTTGAATTACTGGCACGCATTTTCGCAAAGTTTATATTTTTCCTATATATCTTTTTCTTTCTTTTGTTCCATTTTTTACAACCAGAACTTAGTTGGTATTGCTAATTTAACTCTCCCACTGTATCCTGAAATATTCTACCTTTTCCGGTAGCTCCTTGATGCCCGGGGCAACAAAAGTGACGCAAGAGTCCCAGGGTGCCAGAGCATTGATTTTATTTATTTTTTTTTCTTGTAATCAGAAGGGAGAATATAAAGAAAACTGGAAAAAAAAAACACGAACGGACAGTGATGTCAACCGGCTTTAGAGCGATGAGAAGCCATCTTCAACGGATCCGAACTGAATTGATATGGGGCTAGGATGAGGAGGGTGGAGGAGTATCATTCGGCTTGGATATCCACCCCCACTCGATTCCTCCTGGGATGTACACACTCATTCTGTTGCCGATGATTGGTCACGCCCGAACTGGAATTTGCGAGGTTCTTTTGTATTAATAATAAATATTTACTGCCCGCTCCCACCCGAACACGGGAGAGGTTCATTAATGGCAGGACATGCAGTAGAAAGATAAAAGACTATATATATCTATATATTTTTTTTTTTTTTTTATCTTCCCGAACGATATCCAAACAGGAAACATTCCCGTTCAAGCAATTTCACCCGAATTAGATGGTGCGTAGGAGCTATTCCTTGGGGGCTCGGTCATGAGCTCTTATCTTCGCTGAGGTGTTGAGGCCCCAGTGACGAATTGACACTAATTCTGAAGGTGAGGCAACAATTGACTGTTGCAAATTGTTTGGTTTACTTGATTTCTTTGCCCGCCTGTTTTGTTAGATAAATATGTGTCCATAATAAAACAGTCGGTCAGAGGAAATTATCTAAATTATTCTAAAGATAGTTTTACTTCTATCTAGGTAGGTATAAATGTAGTCAAAAAATATTACTTAACTAAACATATTAAAGAAGTCTGCTAAACTCTACTACTGTGTTCAAAAAGTAAGGTGAATTTTGTTTTAAAATTAAAAATTTTTATTTATTCTTCCAAATCGATTTCGTCCCCCTCAAAATAATCCGCCCTAGGTACAATACACTTATGCCAACGTTTTTTTCCAATCTTTGAAGCATGCTAAAAAGTCGTCCTCATTGATTGATCTCTTCAATCGACTCAAAACGATTTCCCCGGAGTGGTCTCTTGAGTTTTGGGAACACCCAGAAGTCACACGGTGCTAAATCAGGCGAATACGGTGGTTCTGGAGCGATATGAGTGGAGTTTTATTCAAATTTTAAAATTTCGAAACCAAAAAACAGGCTTCCAAATGAACCCCCAATTTTTTGAGAAACATGTAGCTATTTGAAAATAATTAAAACTGTTGCTCAATTAATGTTCAAAATTATCGTACACAAAGATTACCAAGTTTATACTGAACTGAACATTTTTTGTATTGTATAATGTTAAATAAGGTTTTAATTTTAGTAATAAATGTACTAGGCATGCTCGATTAAAGTTATTATCTTCAATTTGTAATTTTAAAATTGATATTAAGCTTTAAACTGTGGATATAAAGTGAACTTTTTAATGCTTATATAATATTTTAGCAAGTTACTATTTAGCAGCTTAACAATTGTTTGGTTATTCCCCTGAAAACTACCTTCCATAATTTTTATTTGTAAACGGTATTCAACCAAAAGACCTTTCTCCTTCTCGTCTAAATTATCGATATTGAGCCATCGTTTAATTATGCACAATCGACAAACTTTCCCTTCACCTGACAAATTGAACAACATAAAGCAATTTTCCCTTAATATAATTTAACAATTCACTGCGATAGTAAAGTAACTGTATATTCGCGTCTAATTCACAATAGACCGAATAATGGCCAAAGTCAGGCTTTACTACCGCATTAATTATGGAAGGCACCATTAATTTGCCATCCAGCTCATAAAGTTCACTGTCCATGTATACCCCTCTTGCTAAATTTTCACCTTTATAGCAATTTTACGCGAACAACGTGATCGATGTCCCACATCGCGAGGATAGTAAAAATATCAGGCTCATTCGAGTGTATTACGCTCAATTATGGCGACATGTTGTCATAGCTACAGCTCATTTTTATTTTTTAGTCTGATTTTACTCACGTTTTGAATTTTTGGTTTGATTTTAGGTTTAATTATTAATAAGGTAGACTGCACAAAATAAAAAAATGTGGTTAGTTCTCACATATTGTCCCTTTTATGATTATTGAAAATAATATAATTAAATGAAAATAAATTATGATTAATGAAAAGAATTTAATTAAAGACTCTCAATTGTTCAATTCGAAACATATGATTACAAAATACCTTAAAATACCTTAAAATACCTTAAAATACCTTAAATATGTGTTTTTTTTAAGTTTAAACTTAAATCACAAAGAAACTTAATTCCACTACAATTTTAGACCGCTTCACAGGCATTCAGTCCTCGAGATGTCCTATTATTTAGTCAATTATCTCTTATTTGGTTACTTTTAAGCTGGTAAAACTTGGATGTAATTCCTTTAACACTAGAACTACCAAAATCAGTCAAATTAGGTAGCACTTAATTTCTTCATACATTTTTGTAATTCTTTTCAGATTTGTGCTAAAGTTTAATAAAATTGAGAATTACGATATATTCAAAAGCCTTTTTTCATTTAGAATTATTCATTCAAATTTGAAAGCATATTAAATCAAAGGTGCAGTCAATTGTTAAAATTACGGAGTGCGCCGGTAGTTCTAGTGTTAATAAATAAAATATTAGCCTATTAGCCTAGCCTTAGTCCCAGTACGCTAACAGAATTATTTCTAATCTTAACTACCTACTAACTTGTCTATTTAAAAATTCTTAACACATTGTTAACCGGCCATTTTACACAAAAACTGCCACCGGCTATTACTTCGTAATTGAATGTGGAAGTAAAGCATTCTAAATAAACGCCAATAAACTTTATACTTAATGAAATGAAATTAGACTTTGGACATATTTCTTATAACACGATTAAACACGATCATCATCGCTGTAGGCTTCATAAATTGAAAGAGATAATGGAAGTGTAAAGACGAGTTTATTCTTGACCGGTCAACAAAGTGCTTATTGCAATTTTTCTATAATGTTTCATAGTACATATTAGCCTCTAAAATATTTGAATTTGGAAGTAGAACACCATACTTCGTACAGAACTGACTCTTCCAGAAGTAAATTTATTTTTTTTCTTCCTAAAATTTCTTATACTTTTTTAATAGAATTAGTTTTTTTTCGTTTATAACCTTTTTCTATAAAAAATATCTAACGTTTAAAATAAATATGCATCTTTATTGAATGTATGCACTAAGATGACGTCAAATCAATGTAATTTTCGCTGTAAAATTATTTTGAATTAATAAACTATTAAATCTGGCCAAGAATTCAGGAGTATCGCTATCAACTGTAAAACGGATAGTTTTTAAGTATTAGGTAGGATCAGGTAGGATCCATACTAAAAAAATTTAGCCCGGAAAGTCAAGAGGTAATATGATAGAAATTCCACTAATTCCAGTAAGTCCAGCAAGTTAAGAAATTTTATAACTTCAAAACCTACAAAATTCAAAAAGTACCAGACCGGTTTAAGGAAAATTATAGAGATCAGAGGACCTCAAAAATCGGCAATACATGGTTTGGTAAGTTATACCATATACCTATGGTATGTTAGAACGATCAATTGCACTTCTCACCAGAACAAAATTGCTCCAGAAAGGCATCGGTAGCAAGGCCCACACGAGTAGCTCAATTGTTTAGAACAGCGAAGCGCCAATTCGAAGGTCACAGGTTCGAGTCCTGTGCCTTGGTAAGATTTGGTGCTTTTTTGAGTAATTCCAACATATACGAGTATGTGATTCAGGATTGCGGATCACAAAATTTCTTGTACAAGGAACAATAAATTCAAGGGTTTGTCTCGAAAAATGTTTGAAGAAGGGTTTAAAACCTTCCTCTTCAGACTGCTTTAAGGTTCTGTAATTTTTTGGTCGAATTAGTAATAATGTGAGCGATACGATTGAAATAACATCAATATTGAGCTAAAAAAGGCTAATCCGCATAATTGTCTCGAGCTTTGCTCAATTGAAAAATCGAATGAAGAGGAAATTAACGAAATCTTGAAAATTTGTAAAAACTGACATGGAGCACCAATAGAGGAAAGGTCGACTAAATTATTGTGCATAGGAACTTAATCTTGGGAAATATTGTAAATAAATATAAATCTGTGCTAGGTTTTAATTTTAGACTAACTAATAAGTTATAATAAAACTGCTTTCCTAAAATAAATTAGTCATTTCATATTCAAGAGATGCCAACTGCTTTCATTGTTTTGAGTACGATAAATAGTTAAAGGTCTGCTCGCAGTGTTAATTTGTCGATGAATTATTAAACGGTACTATCGCGGATCGTGAAGCCGCGAAGAGAACGGCGAAATTAGCAGTGACTTCGCAAATTGTCTGCGGACTGTGTCTATTCCACGAACTGTATTCGGTTTGTGTGACCCCATCACCACTAACCGTCTCAGTCCAATTCTGAAGCAAAAGTCACTTCGCGGATCAAATTACAACTTTCCACGACAGCGTCTCGCCAAGAGATGCTTTGCCGCAAAAGGAAAGAGGTAAATTGAACTTTTTGGTATACGGTTGATTGTGCAGTATTCCTCTTTTCCCCTTTCCTTCGAATCGCGTTTCCCGACAGGGTACAGCGAATTTGTTAATTGTAATTAACCCGGCGTGATTATTTTCCCTCCTGGAGCAGGAAAGAGCTCCGACTGTGCACTGACGGTGTGGGGGCGCCGAATTAATTTAACACCTTGAGAGGAGCCGTGTTAAAATTTTATGCAAATCACCCTGTCGGATGACAAATGAACACGGAATGGAAGTTTAATGCACCCAGAAAGGTGAGAAAAACTCGATGTGACAAGGTCTTTGGTGTTTGGCAACTTGTAGTTGGACTAGCCACCAGTGAGACTTAACCTGGGCCATCCGTCCTAGAGCTCCTGTGAGGTAACGAGCAAAAAAAAAAAACTTTTTTCTGTTTTTTTTTTTGTTTTGTTTCTCATTCTCACGTGAAAAATACCTGAGTTTGGGTCGGGAGAGCTCCACCAAATGAACTAGAATGCCGGGGAGATGATTTCCTCGCGTGGGCATCATCTGGCATGTCATAAGCCGGAGACAGATTCGGAATCATTTTTATTCCGTTCCGTGGGATTAGAATGAAATCAGCGTCTTGGGTAAATCACCGACTGATGAATTACATCACCCTTAAGACGTTGCGACGCGGAAATTGGTCTGTTTTCTCGGTTGCAGCTTTTTGGACCAAAATTATATGGAATTAAGTCATTTTTTTACATTGTTACGACTAAGAGACCTGTTGATCGAAGATAGCGAGATTGTCACCTTCTCATCATTCCAAGATATCCCAAGATATTAGAGGGGACGTTTTTATGCCGATGAACTAATCAATAATAAAATGAAATAAAAGTCTTGTAAAAGGCCATCAATTCACGAAATGCGTGGAAAGTCATTCTCAAAGTTAATTTGGTGACTGGCTAAAGGTCAATAGATCAATAGTCTTTATTAAGGTTAAAGGCTTTGGTCTCACAAGTGTTAAATGAAAATTTTTGAATTTCGTCAAGTGTCCGCATATTCAAAAGATACTACATAAATTTTCGGCGCAATTAATTGATCATGAATATAGTTTTATTATACAATAAATCTACCTACTTCAAATTGATTGAAGTAATTAATTTAGTAGCATTTACTATATAGCGTACGTGAATCCATCTGACTCATTCTATATATTTTTTTAAAAACTTTAAATGAGTTTTTCGCATTTACTCAACATTTAATTTTAAGCTTCTAATATAATTTTATGCTTAGAAAATGTTGATAGATAATGATTTACAAATTGATTTTTCCATGTACAGGGTGGCGCATTTAAAAATTGGAATTTATTTTTGTTATTTGAAAGGTTGTTATATGTCATTTATTTATGAAAAACAATTTCTGTCAAATGGCCACAACGGCTGACTTGGCAGTAGCCCATTCGGTCCACACAATTTTTGAGTACATTTTCGATTGTTTCGGGCCTTATGCCAGCAATTGCAGCTTGAATCTCATACTTGAGGTCTTGAATTGTTTCTGGTTTGTTGGCGTAACATTTATCTTTTACCGCTCCCCAAAGATAATAGTCCAGCGGCGACAGTTTTGTTTATTAACATAACTATCGCGGTGGAAATGAGCCTCGTCCGAAAAGATGATTTTTCGGTCAAATTCACCATCTTCGGTCAAACGATCTTCCGCCCAATTTGCGAACTGTAGACGGTTCGGATGGTAAACCGGCTTTAACTGCTTTACTAATTGAACTTTATATGGCTTCATAGCAAGGTCTTTACGCGAAATTCGCATCAAAGAAGTGCGTGTAATGTCCAATTGTTGAGAACGATGACGAGTTGATGTTGATGGTTGCTCACGCACAACAGCAACAATGTTTTCGATTGAGCGCACCGGACGAATACGTACCCGGGTTGGTTTATCCACTAACATTCCAGTTTCATAAGCTCGCTTCACGAATTGATCCACAAATTGGGTTTTGGTCTATTTTGTTTTGTTAAATTTTTTTTCAAATTTCTCACAGTTTGAGTAGAAGACTCACCACTTTGGAAATAAGTTTTTAATATTTACCAACTTACTTCAAGCGAATACCGTCCCATTTCGTAAATTTCTAATCTGAAACTAAATTTCTGTCTAGTCGAGAATGACATATAATCAACTAAACTTCAAATTAGCGGTAGTTCAAATTCCAAACATTATATGGACCACCCTTTATAAGCCACTCTTTGGATATCGAAACAATATATCAAAACCAAAAAATTGTTTACTTACTCCTGTTTATCTGATGTTGAGGATATATGGAACCGTATAACAGTATTTCTACCATATTCCACCTAAAAACGGCTCTTGGAAAATTCAGTTAATGTTTGTTGTGAGCTTATTTACATATATAATTTACATTAAAATATTTAACTATATACATATATAAGCTGTGGCTCCATAGAGGATATAAATATTAAATAAACGAATGTGGCCATTAAACAAACAATCAAAATGGGATTATAGTAAGAGATTAGATTCAAAATTTTTATTTTTATGAGTACTGACAATTTATTATTTATTTCGTTTAATTCAAGCTACAACGAATAAAACAAAAACGTAATTGACTTAAAAAAAATAGTAAAAGTAACTAAGACTAAGACTAGAACTACGTAGAACAAGGGCAGCATTACAGACATGAAGTGGAGCAGACGGGAGGGGCTAATTAAGATGGTGGGATTGGGTGGTAAAGGTGGAAATCCAAAGGAGTGGTAATGTTAACTTCGCGTAGCTCTCTTATAAACCATTGCACTAATTTGTGGCTACAGCAACAGTTTTTTTTATAAATATTGATTATATTTTTGGCATTATACAGAAAGCGTGAAAAATCCGTTTGTAGATTCTTTCCGCTAAACAAATTATTTAAGGTAAAATGTAGAATGATATATGAATGCTTTTATTTAACTAACTTTCCCTGTTATGTTTTAAATCCCATATTGCAGCTGACTATAAAATGGCAGATTACCTTTTTTGTTAACAGCACCCTTGATATATGGGTACCAACTAATAGAGTTTGACGAATAGACATAGGTGACATAATTTTAAATCCAATATGGCGTTATTTTATACATTTTAGTACACCTAAATAGTGATTAAAGATTGTTTAAAGAAAAAGACTAGATTTATGAACATAATACTTATCGTATCATACTCGTATATTTGTAATATTTTTGGATGTATGTAAAGCTAGAGGTTTAATATATGAAAATTAGGGTATTTGGTATTTCAGTGAAAAAGTAACTCTAGCAGTTTTCCCCGTTTACCAGTAACTCGTTTTCATTTAGCTGGGTTTCGGTTCCGCCTATAGGAAGGGTCTGAGAGACCAAATCAAATTAATCCACTCGGGGCGGCTGGGGACATGGTCGAAGGACATCTAAATATTTAATGATTTTTATTGAATATCGATTTGCCCGGTCGGATGCAACCGGGTGACGTTCGGCCGCTATCCGGCCGGGGCAGAACCCTCTTTAAAGCGAGCATTGATGGCGCCAGCTCCCCTTTGCAAACTTCTTGAATGGCCTATGTTAGCTATGTTTGTTCGTTCGACTATTCCTCTGTGGTTTGGCCTGCAAACGAGTCCGGACCAGGACAGACATGGGTAATCAGAATGAATGACCACACTACAAATATCCACTGAAATAACTGGGAAGGGACGAGCTCGAGAGGGGTGATAACATAAAAACAAAATCAAGATTAGATTGGGGTTTAACCCGGCCACCGTCGCCGCCGCCTCCAATTCTGGAAGACATACGTATCCGCATGATGGCAGCTCGGAATTAGTCCGGCTGGCGCTCCTCTTAATCTTGTAAAAAAGTAAAAACAGTCTTAAGACGGACTGTGGAGGTAGCCGACGTCCAATAAAACGGGCATAAAGCTTCCGGACGCTGCGAAGGGGCGGCTCTCGTATAAATGAGATTAATTTAGTGAAGTGGATTCACCCGCCCGGACCACCATCACATCATTCCACCCCCCTTGTCCTGGGTTACCCGTGCGGCCCCACCTCAATAATTTTCCATTTTTGTGCTACTGGTGTTGCCGGATTCATCCCACTTGGGTACGGTTTTTGTGTTTCAGTACGAACAGTAGCCTGGTCCTTTTTTCATGGTTAGGCTTTAGTTAATCGTTTATTTGGTCGCTGAATGGTATTTCAGGGGTCTCCGTAAATACTGAGGAGCAACAGCAATTGACCAACATGCCACAGCCGAAAGGCATTGAAATGGGAGCTCTGAGGATAATAAGATTCCAGGACTTGCTTTAGTTAACAAGATTTCATCTTAAAGATAAATCTAAGCAAAATCTCCCCAAGATTTTGTAACTCTGGCAAAAAAACTTGTATCTATCTTTATGGAAGGTTCTCGAGTACCTACCGAGCACATCTCCAAGGTAAAATGCAAATTGGCGAAATATTTTCCAGAGGTGGATATGTTCGCAACCGTATCAATTTCTTTGTACCCACAGGGGTGTGGGCAATATGATCCTTCAATAAAATTTGTAGCACTTATTTTAAAATTGATGAGTGACCTTTTTTGGGGATTAATTAAAGATAAAATTCCTGTTTAATTTCTCTTATCGTATCCTTAAAATTGTTACTTCAAAAGATGGCTAATTTAATGGTAATAATTTTAAGTAAATTATTATTACCTTAGATTATTTCTTTAATATATAATTAATTCTTTGTATTTTATCGAATCAATCTAATTCTTAATTTTTCTTTTTTTTTACAGGTATGTATCACAATTGAACGCATTTTATGGTATGAAAACTTTCCCATTTGTTGATTAGTCCTTTTACCAGATTCACTTAATTTATGAAACATTGTAATTGTCATTTAACTATGTTTTATTTACATATGGAATAAAACATCATATTTGTACTATTTATAATATAATCATAGTATCTAATTTGTTTCGTAAATCATGATGATTTGAATTTAATGAATGAAATTAATTTAATTAAATTTTTAAATGAACATTTTACTTATAAGTTGGTTAAAATTTACTTAAAATTCATTTTAGTTGGGTCTAAATTAAAATAGTCGATTTTTACTATGTAGAAGGGGCCTCTGATAGTTCAGTTGTTAGCGCGCTGTCCTACCGTCCTAGAGGCTGTGGGTTCGAATCCCACGAATAACCATGGTCTCCTGCGCTACGTGGTAACACAATGGGCCAAAATTGGCCTAAGTGTGCCTTTCTAGGCAGCCACAGCAACCTAACCTAACCCTACTATGTAGAATCGAATTGGCAGAACATCTAGACGTTTTTAGCAAATATAATTAAGAATTTAACGAATTAAATGGGCTGAACAACTAGTTCATCGGACTTAAAATTAAAGAAACCCAAGTTCAAGACATTTTGAAGAAGTGCAGTTTTTAAACTAACTCTAGGGTAATAGTTAAAGAGTTAATTGTAACTTTTATTCCTAAGGTATAGAAGGAAAGTGACATAGTCTTGTATTGTCGATTATTACAGATAATTTCAAAACAGTTTTATCATAAACTTCTTCTAATTTATATAAAAGTCATAAGTGTAAATAAATTAACAAAACCTTTTCATTATAACAAAAAATTAAACTATTCTAATCTATAGACCCAGCTTTCCCGAGGATATCTTTGACCCTGCCCTACACTGTTACTATAATTATAACTTCAAAATACAAAGGAAGAAGCAAATATCATAGAAGTAGTAGAAGAATCTATTTTTTCTAGTCCTTATAGATTAATCTCGTCTAAATTCACATTTCCAATTGGCATAATTTCTCATAAGTATAGTTTTATTTGACTTGTTAACACTTGGCCGATTATTGATCAGCGTCAGTATCTACTAAGTCGTGTAATTTCTTTTATAAAAAAAGGAAAATCTCTTTTGTCACATCACATTATGCTACATATCAAAGTAAAGAATCTGCACCTTTTAGAGGATGCAACAATTTACTTAAAAGAAGGTTTTAACTTGTCATCGCTGCAAATTTCAATCCATAAAACATCAATTGCAGCCAGGGCAACACATAAAATGTGAAATCAATTTATTTCACCGCTTGATACATTTTTATTTTATTTTATTTTATTTTATTTTTTCTGTTGCGGCAGCAAAGAGGACACGGCGAGTGGGTGTCGAAATACTCTTGAGACACCCGTCGATTCGAAAATGATGTTTCCTGAGATGCGGTAAGACGGATACAAGGAAATCGAATCGATCGGTTTTGGTTAGTGCCTCGTTGGAAAGGTGTCTCAACACCACCACCATAAGAACGCAATCACCACAAAAGCACTGATTCGAGGGTAATCGTTCAATAAATTTCCCACTTCAGATATACAAAATACACCTCTTCTTCGGTAAGATACAATCACTTAGACCCTTTCCTTGCCCGACTAATGGGTAAGAAACATATCGCAACATGAGTTTCGGAAGAAAATCGCATTAGCAAAATCAGGTAATCCTCTCACATTTTGCCGCAATAAAATTTTGCGGTAGTTGAAAGAACTGGGTAGGGGAGTCCCATGCGTATTATGTAGTATAACACTTGCAGGGGTCCCGCGATCGGGAAAAGTCAAACCGAAACATTTTCCATATTTATCAAACGAATTTATTGATTGCTACATGTGGCGGAGTGTCAGATTCTGAAAAAACGATATCGGTGCGAGTAGGGTGCCTGGCGGTTCTCCATTAACATGCGGGGCTGAGTACGGTAAGGCTGCGGGGGAGATAAGGGACAGGGACGTTGTGACAAGAGAAAAAAAGAAAAAAAAAAAACCTATCAAGTAGGTAAACGAAAAGTCCCTTCGATCGGTACTACGCCCGAGAGCGTTCGCAAAAAAGTCAAACCACCAGATAGTGAACTCGGTTGAGTGACACTTCTGGAAAGGATGCAAACTAAATGCCAGGAAGTTCAATATGGCAAGAATCCTGGCGTCAGAGCCGCCCTCGCACTACTTTAAATAAAAATGGTTGAAAAAGGGGGGCGGCAGAAAGTAATGAAAAGACTCCAAGGAGCCTCTGATATCGTTCCCCACACGTCCACAACCCCCGAGGGAGGGGATTGTGATTTCTGAATCTAGCTAGAGAATCGAGCGGCCGGATGGAGGTCGGCCGTGATAGTTGAGAAGAAACAAGAATCGCACAAGATGTTACGCTTCGGATGTTAGCCAGTCTGGAAGATATAATCTGCGAATATTTTAGGGGCACCGCATAAATAATTTATGTCGTGGCCCAGACAGCCGCCTGCTTGTTCTTCGACGGAGACCCATTCAATTTGATCGGAGATCGCGATTGGGCTCGCCGACCGGGGAAAATGGAAACCCGATGTGCTCGATATTTTTTTTTTGATAAGATAAAAGTCTCGATTTAATGTGTGCTAAACGGCATAGTGGCCAGGGACCATAGAGCTTTGCAAAAAGTTCGTGCGGGCGCGACACGACCCATATCTTGCCACTTCGAGGGCTTCGACTTGATTAGATTATCCTTATCTACCGCCTGCCAAAGACACATTTAATTAACCAGAGCAGCGCCCACACCTAGGCCACGTCGCGAACGATTGCACTGTAATTCTGCAAAAAGAAAATAATAAAGTATTGGGAGATAGAGTTTGGTGGACGAAAATAAGTGGAAGGTTATTTGGCGTATCAGAAGAATGTTCCAACATCAAAAAAAAATTAAAATTAAAAAGATATTCTCCATAATTTGATAAGATATCCACAAAACTTACAGAGCCCTCCATACTTCCTTCTAAACCGCTTCTCTAGATGGGACCATAGAAGAAGGCCCCAATTAGCTAAAGTGGTTTTTCAAATTTCATCTGAAACCAATGGTCAAATTACGTCTTTTTGAGCAACATAAAATTTAAGTAACTGACGATTAGAAATATTTTTATTTAGTGCAGAGTGGGTACATACGTATAATACATTACCACTATTTTGGAATTAAGATGACGTTACATAGATCATATTCTACTCGCCAAATCCCTTTTTTTATTATATATAACTAAGAGTGTTTCTAAAGATCAAAGAAATTTGTGCTTTTTGATTATTCCTTATTTTTGTCTTGAGAACTAATTTCATTTTAAAATCAAACATATTTATTAAGTTTGGATATTTTAATTTTTCAATATGTATCTTATTATTTTGAAAAGTTTAGTATGATTTTGATCTTTATTTATTTATTTCGCTTAATACAAGCTGCTTGGTCTCGGTCTCGGTCTTATAACTCATATATTGGTCTCAGTTTTCATATTGACCCAAAACAAGTTCGCTTGATCTATCATTCATTCATTTAACTTATTACGAACATCTTAATTTTTATTAAAATTCGTATAAATTATTCAGAAGTTAAAGTTTTTTACTAACATTATTTTAAAATAGGTTTTTCGCATTTTTATTAAATATTTTTGAAGGTAGTTGCATATTTGGTATTTGTCTTGCAATATTTGTTATATTATATTTTGGACATCCTATTATCCCGGGTAATGTCTATATTTTAGCTAGTATTATGTATACGAATTTTAATTAAAATAAATTCGGGGGTTTAGAAGTTATAATGAAACATACAGACCGATTCAAGTTGGATAATACTTAGCTCAAGCTTGACTAAGTCTAACTCTGGGATGACTAAACCTTAGCTTAAACATAATATTTATCTTGTCCTTTGACTGGTAGTCTCACATACATGTATATGTGTATGTAAAATCAGTTGAGGGGCTTAGAAGTTACGCTGTAACCAACTCCGCGCTAGGCTTCGTTAAGCGGTGGTCTAAGGAGTTCCTTAACCCATACATCGCCAAATCTCTCTTGGTTACCTTCGTTAGGCCTCTCCTGGAATACGCTAGCCAAGTTTGGTCTCCTTACCAATCTACTAGCATCAACAGGATTGAGTCTGTACAACCCAGGTTCCTTCGTTTTGCTCTACGTGAGCCCCCCGGGTCTGACCCTCAAAACCTTCCGCCCTATGATAACCGCCTTCGGCTTAGTTATTAACTTGCAGCCTCTATGGAAGCGGCGGGACCTTGCCGATATCACATTCATTCATCAACTGCTAATCGGCGAGATCGACTGTCCTTCTCTACTTGAGCGGATCCCTATCTAAACCAATCCCCGTAACCTCCGCTCGGCCCCTCTCTTTCGCCCTCCATACCATCGAACCAACTACGGTCTTTCTGAGCCCCTCACTAGAATGCTTCGAAGAGCCAACTCCTTCCCTTCCTTCGACTTTCACCTGAGTAAAAATTCTCTCAGGCACCACCTAAATAGTCTCCCCTAATCTGCCTTGTCCTCTAATTTTAGTCTCTTAGGTTAGCGCTAGTCTTAAGTTCATTTAATTGTACGTAGCTTGTATTAAGCGTTAAATAAATAAATAAATAAATAAATAAGTAATAGACCGAAATATATAGATAAATTTTTATTAGTAAGAAAGATACTCGTAATGTTATTTTTTTTTTATTATAATTTCTTTTATATTTTTCTAAATTAAGCATTTTTTACCACTAAATTTTTTAGCTTTGAATTCCTCCGACTACTCTAATTTTTGCTAGATTTGCTTTTTTTTTTATTCAATCCAAAAAAGAAAAATCAATTTCACATTTGTAAAAAATTCAGTCATTTATACATATAAATTGGATCTAATCTTAGCAAGTTACCATTTTTGAATAAATCGGAAATATTTCTCAAAATTTATTACGTTTTCTTTTCATTGGATGCCTCTCGAAAGGTCTTGGCTATTTATAATTTTAGGTTGCCTAAAATAACGCAAAAATAATAGGTAGATTTCGTTGAGTTAATTAAAATGCAAGAGGAAGAACGTTTCTTTGGGCGGGCATCGAATAAAATTTTTTGCTAGAAAATCCATAGAGGAATATCAGCAAGCTCGTAAAATCTAGCAAACCTAAATAAGCCGTCTGTCTGTCTGATATTGGAACATTTTCAAATACCAAAGAGTAAATCAATAAAATTCTCGACTCGCGCGGATACACTATAAAATAGAGTCCGACGAGGCGTGTCACGACGCCTGATATCAGGGAATTAATTGACTTTCACTATGATAAGCGAACCGGATATTCCGGCAATAGTTGCATATAATAACTTGATTTAATTAAACCTGCACCATGCAGCTGCGAAAGGTACTCAAATCGAGACTCGGTACCGCGACCATATAGATCTCAAAATTTAGGTATGACTATATTCTTGTTATTTGAACATATCACGGGCCTCTTTTCAGCCCACGGCCACCAATAAAAAAAAATGTTCACGGGGGAAATCAACAAGCAACTGCCTGCTACGACAGTTTTAAATTTAATTACCCGGTTTTTGCTGCAATCCAATTAATCAACGGACTAAGGCGTAAAATTATTTCAGCCATTTTATCATTTTACTTCTGTGCGATTAATCCAGATCGCGATTAAGTGCACGAGTCCCTACCTGAAAGTGAAGTCTTCTCTGTCTTCGGATTACATTTACATTTTCAAGAAAGGCTACTCTAGCTTCAGTTTAATAAATTAATTGATTTTGCTTCTCGAATTGAAAATTCGGCTTAAGTTTTCTTTATATAGCACTTATTCCTGGTAAGAACTTATTTTCAATTTATCCGTTTTCGTTGAACGATTCCTTTAAGGCTAAGAATTATTCAAGTGAAAGTTCATTCATTCATGAAAGATATCACAGAAAAATGTTTTTACCTAAATGTAGTTAAGCAAAATTTTAAAATAATTAAAAGAATATTCCTGAATGGAATCATGAAGTAGTTAATTACAATTTCGTAAAGTGTAGTATAGTTTTATTTTAATTCCTCTATATATCGAGCATGGTGTGTAAGTTTATTGTTAGAAAATTATCTCTTGAAACTTGAAATTAAGTGTAGAATTTTATGGGAGTTATCCAGAAAATTTTTCAAATTGGATTTAGAACATTTTGGACTAAATAAATAAATAAATAAAATAAATAAAACTTGTCGGCTCTTGTTTTGTAAGTTTTATATAAAACGAAAATAATCGACAATTTTCGGTAGTTTAATTCTGGATATAACGATAAACTTGATAAATCGGTTTTATTTATCGTTTTTGCGTTTTTCGTTCGTTAAGAATCCAAAATTATAAAATTATGTCATTATCACTATGGTGTAAATTAATGTAGTAAATCGCATTTTTTGATTTTTATCAAGAACAAAACTATTACCATAATATTAAAATTTAGAATCCTTGTTGATTTTAAAATTTTATTACCCTATTTTCCTGTTCTTGAGATCATTGTCTTATATGTTTTATAATTTGTTTAAACTGCGTATAGTTACTTTGGTAAATTTACGAAGCTACTTTAATACATGTTGGATTTTAAAGATTGTTATCTTCTTGGTATCAACCCAAATTTTTTGGAAATCATGAAGTAGTTAATTAAAATTTCCTAAAGTGTAGTATAGTTTTATTTTAATTTCTCTATAGTCGAGTATGGTGTGTAGGTTTATTGGTAGAAAACTATCTCTTGAAACTTGAAATTAAGTGTAGAATTTTATAGAAGTTATCCAGAAAAGTTTTCAAATTGCATTTAGAACATTTGGACTAAATAAAAAAATAAATAAAATAAATAAAACTTGTCGACTCTTGTTTTGTAAGTTTTATATAAAACGAAAATAATCGACAATTTTCTGTAGTTTAATTCTGGATATAACGATAAACTTGATAAATCGGTTTTATTTATCGTTTTTGGTAAATACTTGTAGTACTTTGGTAAATTTAAGAAGCTACTTTAATACATGTTGGACTTTAAAGATTGTTATCTTCTTGGTATTAACCCAAGTTTTTATATAGATACAAGGACTGATTATGGAATAGTAAGGATAGTTTATTTTTAGAAATGATAAGTGATCATTTGTAAATTTGGAGGGTATTTTGTTTAATGATATTTAAGCTGGATAAGTAACGCTCATAGCTACATATAATTCATTCTTAAATAGTTTTACGCCGTATGCACAATTAACATTATATCAACTGAGGAAGTCGTACCTGATGGTACTTATATTGCCTTAATTACAACGTTAACCTGACTTTGACCTCTAAGAAAAAAGTATGTACAAAAGACTAAAAGACTATAGATTGGCCGCCCGCCAGCCGGTTAAGTAAAATCAGCGATTAAGCATATGTTAATTTATCTACCTCGCCCGCAGCGGTAATTATTCTCACGGTCAAAAAATTACAATAAAATTAAATAAAAGCGAGAATGAGAATGCCCGGCTTCGCCTTCTTTCTAATCAACATGAGACCGTATGCGTGTTATCGAATTACGCGGGCCGGTCTGACCTCTCTCTTAATCCGGCGTAGAGCACGTGCGCTCTTGAAGAAAGTTTTTCTTTGCAGTCGTCTCGTCTTGCTCGAAAGAAAACAATAGCAACGAAAGGTGTAGTAACCCACTTTCGTTCAAGTTTTTGTTTTTTTGTTTTTTTGTTTTTTGTTTTTGTTTTATTTTTAATATATCGTTCTGCGATGAAAAGCCGCCCAAAAATTCACCTTTTTAAGCAAAACCTGCCTACACAATTGTACTCACCCCAAGAGCTTGCGTCATTTTAAATTCGCGATAATACCGGCCAGAACGCGCAAGCTCAGTAACATTTTCAGGCTCCACTGTTTCTATTGGTAAAATGTTTTGTTGGTACATTTTTAGGGTTCCGTACATCAAAATGGAAAATAGAAAAACAGAACCTTTCGTATGTCTGAACCTTTTTCTAGGAAACGAGTAAAGGAAAATTGAATTTAAACGATTAAAATTATCTTGTTGAAATTTTGCTAAGAATTTCATAACATCCCAAAACTCTACTGTACTTATCATTTTTAATTTAATGGATTTTCGTTGAAATTTAAAATTTTTGGTGGTCATATCACTAGATTTATCAGGGTATCAATTCGATCCCTGTCAGTTTATTTTAAATTTATTCTCTCCAAGAAAGTTCATGCCATAACTTCTTAAAATTTCTTTAATATCTTCTTAAAATTTCTTTAATATCATATTATTATTATATATTTATATATCTTTTATGTAAAGGGTCTTCCAATAGGGACTTCTGAACTTTTACATTTGATAGCGGCCATATTGTTGAAGCTATATCTCAAATTGCCTGTCATTTATTCAGTCCATTTTGCCAAATCACCATGGATGGATATAGCGTTCAACAAGACGTGCAAATTATAAAATTATAAAACACCCAGAGAAGCTGCGGCGGACATTATCAACGATATAATATTCCGTACCTAATGGCATCGATAGGCCTTTCAAACAAATAAACCATTTTGATCATATCTTACACACACTTTGTTTTATTTAAATTTAAAGATAGGAAATGCTTAATGAAATACTCTCTAGAATATCTGAAATAAATTCTTGGTAAATGTTGTGTAAACGTCAAAATCAGTAATCTAAAAATTCTCTGAGTATCAAATTTCATGAAGGAAATTTTATTTTCATTAGATAATGTTGGTTACTTAGCTTAACGAAGTACGCATAGCCAATAAAACTTCACTATTACCTCAATCGCGTTTCCTCTGTCTATAAACATGCATTTAGAAGATTAAAGAAATACTGTGAACGGTTCTAAAATTCCATGAAAATTAATTTACTAAGTGCGTGAGTCTGATATACACTTAACTACCTATTTTTAGGGTTGTAAAGAGTTTTATTTCTTTACTTTTATTATATCAAATGAAGTGGGTATCAAGGAAAAATTAAATAAATTTTGATAAATTAGCGAAACACTAATCGCGAGTATTCTAGGAGGACGAAATATATATATATGTATATATTCTTTTTTATACATTACCAACAAATTGTATTAAAGGGATCTTGATTTGAAGACGTATAAAATACAGCTGGTTCAAGAACTGAAGTCGGGCGATTTGCCACAACGTCGTTTTTTCGATGAGTGGGCCTTCGAAAAGCTGGATGAAGATCCCCTTTTTTTACTAAAAAATTGTTTTCAAAGATAAAACACATTTCTAGTTGAACGGATACGTTAATAAGCAAAATTGCCGTAGTTGGTCTGATATGAGCAGCCACAAGCAATGCAAGAGCTGCACTGTTTGGTGTGATTTATGGGCTGATGGACACATTGGTCTGTTCTTTCTCATAGATGACGAAGAGCACAATATTACCGCGAATGGTGCTCGGTATCGTGCAAGGATTTACAACTTTTTATTGTTCAAAATGCACGAGCTAAATCTGGTTGACATAAAGTTTCAACAAGGCGGTGCCACATGCCACATAGCACGCGAAATGATCGATCTATTGGTGAGCAATTTATCTCTCGTTTTGGACCAGTGAATTGGCCGCCTAGATCGTGCGATTTGACACCGTTGAACTACTTTTTATAGGGGTACGTCAAATCTTTTATTTATGCCAATAAACTAGCATCGATTCAAGAATTAGAAGACAACATCATACGTGTTATTGGTGAGATACCAGCGACTATGCTCGAAAAAGTCGAAATTGGACTTCTCGTATGGATCACCTGAAATTTAGTCGTGGCCAACATTTACATGAAGTAATATTTAAAAAGTAAATGGCAAGTATTTTAAATTTGCAATAGAAATGTCTACATCTTTGAAGGACTCCAAATTAAAGTAGACCATAAAATTGTAACGATTCCGTGTATGCGCACGCATTTGGTGGAAATTACTGAACGGATTTGAATCAATCTTGGCGTGTTGGTAGCTCAATCATGAGCCAGCATTGTAAGAAACGTGTTATTAGGATAAAGGAAGTAGTTCCTCTGGTATAGTCAAAAAAGTATATCTTCGGAATGGCTCAATAGAATGAGATAAAACCTTAATGTTTGTGTGTTCATGTGTGTTACTCATGAATAGATAACAACCACAATTATTTCAATATTTTTTGTTTATTTTATATTACTCTTTTGAATTACATTTGCGAAATTAAATTCGATTAATAGATGAATTTATGTATCAGGGTATCAGGTGGGGATTTGTGTGCATGACCCTTCAGTGCCAAAACGAAAATGCAGTTGTTGCAGAAAATCACGCCGAGGTCTATAAGATGCAGATAATTGAAAAAAGCGAAAGTATAAAATCGCGAATTTTCCTTTAAGCTTAGTCTCCAGATCTCTCGATTTGGCTGTTGTAAAGCAAACAAAATGCTGAACAAAAGGGGACGGAGTAAACAAAAATAATTCGGCTAAAAGAGGAATAGGAGGAGGAGGAGGAGGAGGAGGACGACAACGCATGAGGCGCCTTTAATCAGAATTACGAAGTTTTCAGGTACCGCTGCTGGCTCCACTTTATTTGACGCCATTTTTTCTTTTGTCCCACGACGGCGTGTAAACTGGTTCGAAAGGTGAGCGAGCGGAAAGGTTAAACCTCGTTAAGCCTTCACATTTACGCCGCTCGGCTGCTGCTGTTGGTGGTGCTGCTGCCACTGGGGCTTTTGCATGTGGCCCGGTTTTCCATTTTCTACCTGTTTGTTTGTTTTTTTATTTATTTTTCTTTAATGTCGCTTCCACCCGCGCTCTATACCTGTGGCTGACGCGACAACCACGTCGGTGGATGCAGGTTGGGGATGACAAGTCGAGCCCAAGAATACACCCCCTTTCCTCGGCTTTAGACCGCTTCCACCGAAAACAGTAAAAATGTGTTATTCGGTTAAGGAAGGCTTTCCTTCTCTCGCCCTCCTAATGAGGAAAACATGTCCTACCGTAGCGTGGATTAAAAATGCAATTTTGCTTCCTCCTCGCTGCCGGCCACTGCATCCCCGGCTTTAATTCGTACAAATGCAGGAGAGTCCGTTGCTCGACGGCCTGCTGCTTTTACCATTTCGCTGTATTGCACTCACCGCAAAATCCCCATACCGCACCGCAGTCCGGTCGTCGCGCTTCAGGAATTTCCTAAAAACAAACAAAAAAAAAGAAAAAAAACACCGCACCGCGCTCAAGGTATGGTTGCGGTGGTGGCAATCAAATCAATAAATCAGCCATTCCCCGGGTATAAATAGACGAACGCTAGCATGTTAATTTTCCAAGAAAATTTTAATAGCACGCCTGTGAAATCTATTCATGGTAGTTTTAAGTATTTGTGCACATGGGGTAAATCCGGAGGACGGTGGAGCGGATGGGAAACCAGTTAGGGTGTGGAGGATACAGCAGGAGTAGTATGGCTTTTGTAAAGGACAACATTTTTGGTCGATATTAAATGCATATTAAATTTTTATGCAACGTAAATAGAATTCTAGGCTGACAGAGTATTTTACCAGTCGAACTAATCGACTGCATGATTGAAAGGTTTTTGCAAGTTTAATGATGGATTTTAACTAGATCCAATTAATTCCCTAACATTTTAAGGGTTTTAATTACTTTAAATCATTTAAATATGTTTTAATCAATTTACAATATAAAATATCAAACAAAACATACCCATACCTAGGTATACCAAAAAAGAATCGATACTTCAATTTTGAATAATTGAAGGGAAATAATTACCTATAATTATTGTAGTAAAGTTCATCAAGCAACTAAATCTACACAATGCATTTTAATTAATACTTTCTTAAAGGATTAATATTCAACATGAGTTAGTTTTGCAATGTTTAATATAAAATTAGCGAAGATTTTAATTTACAACTAAAAATTTTTATCAAAATGGTTGTTCTGTTCCGCGCGCTTCGCTCATTTTACGGTTGCCATAATCGTCAACGGCGACTAGTATTGGTCAATGATTACCAACTTTTTTCGGCCTGAATTGGATGATATGGACATCAACAACATGTGGTTTCAACAGGACGCCGCTATGTGCCACACAGCTCATGCCACATTGGACATTCTGCATGAGCGATTTGAGGGCATGGTCATCTCACGTGGAGGTAATGTGAACTGGCCATCGAGATCGTGCGACCCTGTTAGACTTTTTCTTGTGGGGTTTTCTTAAGTCGCAGGTCTATGCGAATAAGCTAGAAACCAGAGCGGTGCTCAAAGCCAACATAACCCGTGCCATCGGTCAAATTCAGCCTGATTTATGTGCCAGAATCATGGAAAAATGGACATTTTGAATTCGCGCCACCCAGAGAAGCCGCGGCGGACATTTGAACGATGTAATATTCCGTACCTAATGGCTTCGATAGGCCTTTCAAACAAATAAAAAATTTCGATGATATCTCACACATACTTTGTTTTATTTAAATTTAAAGATAGGAAGTGCTTAATGAAAGACCCTTTATTAGCTGCTTTTTTTAATGAATAGTATAGGTATACACAAATCTAAAAACCCAGGTTTTATCCAAGTTAAGCGAAATTTTCAGAAATGTCCCACTTTTTAGAATGTATAAACTTCACGAAAGCTGAAGAAATGTCATTTTAATTGCATTTATTTCTAAATGATTTATTTCCTAATGCTTAAGGTATGTAAATGAAGGTTCTTTGGTTTAATGTAAACGACTAAGTTCATAGCAGGTAAATTTCAGCATTTATTATTATAATTCTATTTATAAAGCTATCATATACTATCCTACTTTAACCGTGCGCATGCTATAGGCAGTTTTACTATTCTTTGCTGCTAATCGGAGGAGTTATATTTAGCAATAATTTTTTAAGTTCTGTAGATTCGTTAGACGTTTTACAAAAATTCCCTTGTAGTTTTATAAATGTAGCAAAAACCTAGTTTATTGAAAAAAAGCAGCTATTTTATTATACGTTTCCTCTACCTGTAAATCCAATTTTTACCTTGTGTGTATTACAAGGATTGAATTCGATCAACTAAGAAATATGGAAATTATGGTGCTTAAAAAGATGATACAGAGACAAGCCCGCATCACATTGATGAATTCTTTGTATTTACAAACTCTGTTGCTATTAATCGATAAATAAAACTTGATCAAAATTCCCTTTTCTCTAGAGAAATTTCTTTTTAAAGACTTCTTTGAAATTTGCCTATTTTAGCTACGAAAAAAAGGTATTTTGTTTTAATTAAAAAAATTAAAATGAGGTTATTATATAGGAAAAATTTTTTTGACTAACACCTCTCCACAAAGGCGATTGTTTTCACACTTGGTCTAAGCGAAGTCGTTATGAAGATATGAAGGGACTTTTGCCCGACAGCGACATTAATCACATTAATCCATCATCCAAGCCTTGTGTTTTTTTTTTCAACCTGAATTAAATGAGCCGCAGAAAACGCGCTTTAATTTGTGATTTAAGTTAGCTCAGCATTTATTGAATTTTTGCTTCATTTCTAGCGCGTTGTCTATTACTTTTGTGCTTTAAAATTCAGTAAACTCAATTTGAAGACTTTATTTTATTTTATTTGCTGAATTTATTATTATTATTTTTTTTTTTTTTTTTTTTTGTAAAGGAAGTCAAAGGGCCCTCGACGGGGCTTCTTGGTCAAAAAGAAAATAACTTAATACCCCTCAAGAAAGGCAAACAGAGTTAAACCAGTACCCGACCAAGGAAAGAATAGGGGGAGGGGTGAAGAAGATGCAGCTGAGGATGCTGTGAGCTATTATGGTTGGAAAATTACAAAGGCAACAGTATCGGGGATTACGTTTTTTTTTTTTTTTTTTGCTCTTTCGCATGCAAAGGACGTTGCCATAACCACTTCCAATATGATGGACGCACTTGGGGTGCAATGCAAGTGCCCTTAGGGACTCCATATCTCGGGCGACATTCGATTCAGAACGTCGCGTCGATCGCGGATGTCCCACTAGAGCAGTCAATCCTGGACGCATTAAAACTTTTTCCGACTGGTCGGAAGAGCCTTTCCGATACCCTAAGAGGATTTAATTGAAAAAAAAAAAAAACGAGAAAAAATAGGAAAAAGTGCGGAAAACCAAAGGCAGAGGATAAAAACAAACGACGAATAATGGCATGCACTGAGATTGGCATCTTTCCCTTTTAATTTTTTTTTTTTTTGCATTTGAAACGCCCCCATACGCTCCGGGGTCTCGAAAGCCCTAGCCACTCCTTTACAACTCCCTCTGCGCAGCTCTGATGGGGACCCCAAGGATCGACAGAAATTGATTTAATTGATTGTCTGCGCTTGTTAAGGCTCATGTTAAGGACACCAAACAAAAGGGAGCAATAAGCAGAATTTCTAGGTCGGTTTTGTTTTTCCGTCCCATCCCCACCCCTTTCCGGGGGATAAGAGGGCTTCCATTCCCGGCAGAGAAGATGTGTCACTTGCCTTAAATGGGAATCGTTTGTGAATCGTTTACGTCGAGTGCCACAGAAGAGCTAGAAAATTCTGTGCCTCTGCATCCCGGTTCCCGACTGATAAAGAGAAGGAGGAACTCCTTCCGAGCGGAACCGAGCCGGGCTGAGCAGATTTGAGTCGATTAAATCGGCTCCTGCTCCAGGCTCCAGGGGATCTGCTAATTCAAGTGTGCACCTGTGACTGGTGTGCCTGTGACTCCTGATCGGGATTAATTCCGACGGCAATTAGAATACGGAGATTCACTAGGCTTTCGGGCACTTGGACTAATCCCTTTGACTTTCGCGAAAAACTTCTTTCAATTTCAAGGGAATTTTTCAATAATCAGCGTATCGATGGAAGCCATCAGATCGGTTTAAACCTATTACACGAAAGCTTGCTTTTAGGAACCATTTCGTCGAAGGAAATCGAAAGATGTTTGAGCAATATAAGACTTTAAGAGTCAGAAAATAAATTGAGTTTTTAGAAATAGGCTTTTCTTTACCTTCATAAAGAATATAAGAAACCTTTTTTTAAAACTATTTCATCTAAAGGAAGTAAAGAAACTAAAGTAATAAAAGAGCTGTAAGTATAGCTGGCCATAAGCTATTTATGTAGATTTTCTGAATTTTATTTTGTCATATTATTGTGGTTTGTGATCGGACCAGTAGATTTCTTTGCCGGAAAACGTGGTTTTGTGATAATCACTTTTAAATATTTCGGCATTTATTTATCTATTGTACGTTGTACTAAAGTGAGAATGATCTACAAAATAAAAAGCCAAATAAGTAATTCGGAGTTATGTATAAAAATATGATTGGGAGTATAAGTATAGGGTCTTTCATTAAGCACTTCCTATCCTTAAATTTAAATAAAACAAAGGCCCATCGATGCCGGTACGGAATATTACATCGCTCAAATGTCCGCCGCGGCTTCCCTGGGTGGCGTGAATCCGCAATGTCCAATTTTCCGTTATTCTGGCGCATAAAACAGGCTGAATTTGACCGATGGCAGTGACTGAGCAAGCTCGAATCCTAGCCTATATGGAATCGGGTGTTGCAATTTGTGAAATATAAGTTAAGTTAAACAGGCACAGGGACACCATTTCAAATTTTGTAAAATGCGGATTAATTTTGCAGAAAAATATAAATTTTTTAATGAGTAAATGCAACAGATAATCTTTAGTGACGAATAAAAAATTTAATATGGACGGTCCTGATGGTTGCCAAAAGTATTGGCAAGATTTAAGAGAGCTACGACAATTCGCAATTTTCAAGGGGGATCGTTGATGATATGGGCTAGATTTGGGTATAAAGGAAAGACTCCTATTTGTTTTATTTCCCATAAAATGGACCCAAAACTATATGTAGACTTGCTGGAAAATGTCCTTATAAATTTTGCGGATGATATTTACGGTAAAACCTGGACTTTTCAGGAAGGTAACGCAGCCATACATACTGCAAAGAATACAAAGTAATTCTTTGAGTTAAGACAAATCCTGTTATTGCAGTGGCCTAGCTGGCCAGATTTAAATCCCATGGAAAATCTGTAGAGCATACTTTCCCAGCAAGTCTACAGGAATGGGCGGCAATTTAATAATTTAAAAGATTTAAAAAAAAAGCTCAGGAAGGATGGGGTAAAGTTGACATATCCGTACTACAGTCTTTAATAAATTCAATGCCTCGGCGCTTAAATGAAGTTATTATAAATAATGGAGGGCATACAAATTATTAAAATCTGTTAAATTTACCTATTTTATTATTTTTTTTAAAAGAATTAATACTTTTAGCATAGTTTAACTATGCACATATAATTATTTCAGTTTTTCAGTTTCTTTTTACAATATTATTCGAGATTTTGAGAAATTTACATTTGATCTTGCAAGAGGTGTAAAAATTAATATGCACATATAATTATTTCGCTGGGTGTATTACTCGTTTTTATTGTAAAAGTATAATTTACACAGTATCAAGTAAATTTTTATACTGAATTACGAGCATTTCTATTACGAGTATTACTTATAATTTAGTGTAAAATTTAATTTGAATACTTGCGTAAAATTATATCTTTTTGTAAGTAAATTTTTACTTTTTAAATGAGTAAATTAATGACCTTTACTTTTCAATGTAATTTCACTAATAATAGTAAAATTACACAAAAATGTACAGTGTAGTGTACATAAAGTAATGCTTGTTACACGAAAAAGTACATGAACGTTAATTTTTCAGACAAGATCAGGTCAGCATATTATTTTATAAACAATTTTAAACAGGATAATCATTTCAAGGAATAGTAGTCGGACCGATAGAGTCGAAAAATTCACAAAATTAATTTTATCCCTACATTCAGGTGACGATTGCTGTATCTTATTCAATAAGAGTTTTCTGAAACTCAATTTGAGGTGAATAGGCACTTTAGAAATAAAAAATGTTATGTGGGATTGGTCCAGGAGTGGTCTGGTCTGAATAAAAGCCTGGTAATATAAAGGAAAAAGGAGTAGATATATGGCATAATATACAGATCTTCGATAAATAAAGTTGGTACTACAATAAAAAAATGTTAAAGTCATATTTCAGATTTCCATAGCAGAAAATTTTATGATTTAAATTTAATAAATAATACAATTGAAAAACTGATTTCGGATTTTATACAGCGATTTCTAATAACCAGTTTTTCATAGGTCGACTAAAGATAACTATTATCGAAAACATAAAGAAGCACGTAGAACATCAGAGTCTCAAATATTCGGCTTTTATAAATGGTATCGAATTTTAGCTAGAATAGAACTGTTTAAAATTCCATGAATACAATATTTATTAATTGTAGAACGAATTGAACCTGTGTGGTATTGCGTTACAACATTAAAAATAATTTTGTAAAGATACTCGAAATTCAAAAAGTTTGCGCGTCGAAATCAAGTAAAATCTTAGGGTACGAGATTGAAATTAGTACTAATGCTTGAGATTTTTTTAAAAGTTGTTCTATTCTTTAGAAAAGTGTGTATTAGTCTTTTTAGTTTCAATTCTCTTTAACTATGATATTTTACTAAAATTAAGCGTTAATATGCTACCATTTCAAATTTGCCGCGTTCGTCTGCAACGAAAGCTTGTAATCGACAATTGATTTTGGGTCTTATAGACTCAAGTAGGCATATACGCGTTATATTAAAAGAGGTTGAAGAATACTATTTCAAATTTGAAATTTTTTTAGTATATTTTTTCAAATTACGAATATTATAATCAATGCAAAAAAAAGGATATATATATAACTAATAAATATGTATGTATATTTAGGATCCAATTAAATTGCGAATCTTTTCATTGATGCCAGCCAGCGTGGAAATATGTGAAAATTATTTAAGTAGTCGCCCAGAGACCATTCATTAGGGCTGGTAACCGTCGTCCATCGATGGCGCAATTTCGCTAATTACTGTCCGACACGCTGACCTCGCCAAGTTCCATTGGATATATGCGGTGCCCGAGAGCGTCCGCGGTTTCAAAGACCATTCGACGTGACTTTCGGAGGCGATGATTAATATGCGTGTGGCTACCACTTTTCGTTGAACACGCAGCATGTAAATGTCTCCCGTGACAAATGACTAAATTTTAATTTTCCCCAAAAAAAATTAGCATACGACATCTCTAGCTTTGCCATTTCTACTAGCGATATAAAATGCTTTAACCTCGGGCGCTTCTCATAGTTTTTGAATTTAAAGAAAATTCTTCAAGTGCGCCACTTACAACGCCTTTCACTCGACGGAATAATCGCAAATGTTCTTTTAGTCTTGGGGCCAGGCCTAATAAAGAATTAATGACCAGCCGCTGACATCATCCAGCTAAGATGGTCTGTTTCGGTAGTCGTTGGTTCGTTGCGTTTTAAAGACGGACAGGAAGATGCGGTGCAGACGGCCACAGTTTTCAGTGATCCGCTCAAGGCCACAGAATCCACCAGCTCGGAGCCAGAAACTTGAATAAAGTGGGCCATTCCGAAAATACGAGCGTACGAGTCGGCGGGGGCCCCAAATTACAAAAATGCTCCGCCCGCCAATTTGAGATTATGTGAAGCGGGTCAGGCTGGCGGCTTGCTTTTAGCACGACCGCCCACGCATCGCTGCCGCGACAGTAAATAAAAGCAGTGATCCGATCCGGATTGAGAGATTTATCACTGTCCAAGATTTTCGGGGGCGAAAATCTCAAAAGAAGCAGAACTTTGCGACGCGCATACATCGAACACGCGATGGTGGTACAGAATAAAAACAAATAGAATAAGAATGATGTGTGAGTAACCCCCCTTTGCCTCCTACCCTTATCTTGCAGACTCGTAGGTGTTTGGTGACCCACTTTCCTGGATATCCTCCGAAATCTTGAAATCTCTTTCTGTGGGATAAATTAAGATTAGATTCGAGCGACCGAGCAACAACCAATTGGGGTGATTTTCAGCAGACTGCACTGCAGACCGTTTTCGGGCTCCTTGATTAAAGGAGTCATTTTTGGTCTTTTAATTTTTTTCCCGCCAGTGATTATTGTCAACTCTTATTGACTTCATTTCGATTCAGTGCTCCAAGTCTCGAGGTAGATTTACCTTTACCACAATTTTCATTCCATGCACATGGACAACTAATTAGATCTTTCAGCATAAGAAGCGGGAATTGCGAAAATTTTCCAGATTAGAATGGTTTGCATCCTAATTAGTTTTAATTAATGTATAAATTCGAAGAAGACACATTATTTTATTTAAAATATCTGTATTCTGAATTGAATCAGTAGTTTTTAAATGATCCCTGCACAAGAAAACACATAAATAGACAAAATTCTAAAAGTTATCTTCTCGTTCATCGCCCCAATGTCCAATAGATATTGCGTCATGCGTATGCAAAAACAACCCTCCCTTGTTCCCATTTTAGTTATATGCCGATATAGATAAAATATGAATTCCAAATCTATAAAATAATGCATTATTCAGGAATGCATTACATTACTCAGTACCAAAACAAGTAATGCAAGCAAAATAATCGGCACTATTACGAGAATTGACACTTCAACAATGTATATTACCATTACCAAGTAATGGTATTGATATTTTAGCATTATTTAGCATTACCTGACATTACTCAGCATTGCCTGTCATTACTCATCATTACTGTCATACTCAGCGTTGCTCAACAATATTTAAATATTAGGCAATGTAACACGACTCAATAGTAATTCAGCATATAACTTAAAAATTTTCCTATACCGTCATTAATCGATTTAAATTAGAAATGCTCAGAACAATTCTACTTCTGCGTTACATTCTTTTGCTTTATTTGCTGGAAATGCTGACAAATCAAAAGTAAAATGTTTTTATAGTTTTATTTGTGTATTTTTTAATTAATTTTCGTATCGTTAGAGAATATAATTCAAAGCATCAATCTAATATAGATATGGGCCGCTTATTTTGAAAGCGGTATAAATCCAAAATATCATGAGATCGATTTTTCTATAATCTTTCAAGGTAATCCACCTTATGATATTTTGTACTTATACTACTTTAAAAAAAAAACAACTTATTAACGAAAGCTTAACTTTTTGACTCTACTTTTGCCGTACACTTCATCAGCCAAGAATCAGAATCGACCTTATAATATTTTGGACTTATATTACTTTCAAAATAAGCGACTCATTAACGAAAGCTTAACTTTTTGGTTATACTTTTGCCGTACACTTCATCAGTTGAGAAAAAGTTATATATTTCTGTTTAATAAATCTAGTTCTTGATTTCTACAATTTCTACAATTTGTTTTTTGCAGACATGAATTAAAAAATCCATATATAAACCTATAAAATAAAACCTTATTTTTACTTTTTTATTATTTTAGAGTTGTCCTGAGTATTTCTAATTCATATCAATTAATGCTGGTAATGAAAAATTGTTAGTCAATATTATCAGGTAATTCTAAATTGCATAATGGCAGGTAATGCTAGGTAATGCTAGGTAATGCTGTTGAAATATCAATCCTAGTAATGGTCTCATTTGAAATATTGTCTCGTTTGGTAGTGCTTTTTTGATGATGAATTCGAATATAAAAATTTAGGTAAGAAGTAGAAATTAAGTATTCAGCATTAATTAAGAAAATAATATTTACTTTTTTTTCTTAGAAAACACGTATACCACAAATATGACGCCTAAAAGTACTTTAGGTTTATAACACTTGTGTTATTATGTTTATACAACATTTATTATTTATTTATGGTATAAAAAAGCATTTACATTTATTTGCATTTTTGTGTTGAGGTTCTGTCTCGTATCGATTCTTTCATACCTACTCTACAAAGTTCCAAATATTTAACCTTGATATTAGGAATTATGAAGAATTTGTTTTATTTAAATTGATAATAAATTTCGTAACTTCGTTTCTTACACTGAAAAATTAATTTGGAGGTATTTCTTGTTTTAACTTCTTTTAGCATATATCGTAATTTTTAGACTAACACCTCAGACACAAGTTATTGTAGCAATTTCTGGCTTAAATAACATCGAATCGTGACTGTTTCGTATTTTAATAAAATATCTCGTAGTGCCCCAACCAACCAATCCAAAAGCTTGCATGTACCGAATTTACGCACTATTTAGCACGATTTAGTGAAATTAGCATTTAATTCAACGTACCACACCCTTAACTTGAAATATTTTCTTTAAACTTTCCAGATCATATTACACACAAAAAATATTTCTGGATAATTTTGTCTGATTTATCTGTTTTGTTAGAATAAATTGGCATATATAAAATAGTTTCTTTGGGAGTATGGGAAATCGGATACTCTTTGTGCAAACAAATGTTTCATTTTATAAAATTATAGTTTATTTAAAGGATGTAACGTAAAAAGTGTAGGAAAACTAAATGAGCATTAAATAATAGAATGATTTTTTGGGTTTGAGAAAATATTACATAATATAAAAGTGGAAACATTTTAATTAAATGAATGAAAAGTTATCAAATTTAGGAAAGAAAGGAAATTTAAGTGTTAAAAACCATGCAAAAATTAAAAGATTATTTATTTTTGCAGTTTCAATTTTAAAAAGGAATCTCACAAACTTTCTAAGCGAAATATTTTGAACATTTTGCCAATTTCGAGGATTATTCAAAAACGACTTCTATTATAGGATTTCAGATAATTGTTCTGATCCCATTTTAGACTTGATTTAAGAAATATCTACTGCCGTTTATTTCATTTCATTCGCATATGGTAAACAAAAAATATTGAAACGAATTCGATTAGATTCATAAATACGGAAAATAATACAAACCTTTCGAAAGGGGGAGTCTGGGGAAATTTTTGTGTACGAAATTAGATTAGATCTTTAGCAAGTATGATATTAAAAATTCGATTATCTACTTAACTTAAAAATTACAGACGTATGTTCTTAAATTTTTCCTGTAATATACAAAAGCAAATTTAGAAAGGGAAACTTTTAAATCTCGATATCTTACCTACCTTAAAATAGACACGAATAAACTTTGGACTGCAGCTAAGAGAAAGGTCAAAATATTCCCACATCTGAGTAGTTAAATTTGCACTCTATGTAAATCAGACTTGGAGAAAAGTGACCTTTCTTCGTAAAATAAATCAGTCAGCGAACTTTAGATAACCGCAACGGCCTAAAGCGCTGAAATTGAATCAGCAACAAATCCCATTGTTCTTCAACATGAAAAGTCGCAAACCATCATCTCAAAAGACTTCATCAGCAGCTTTCATCTCACGGTAAGAAGTAACCTGGCGAAGGTGCCCCCGACTTGAACTTTTCTCAAAAAAAAAAAACAAAAAAAAACTAAATAAATCAACCGCATACCCCCTTTCCTCTCATCCCCCAATCCTTTACTTTTGGTTGCCATTTGGAGTGGCCGCAAATAAATGACTTGGTCTAGAACTCGTTTTAATGTCACACTCGCCTGCAGTGGTGGTGCTCACCTGGCGGAGGCCCCCCCGGGGGCCCCAAGGTGTGTGCGCGCTTTAGAAAGGCGACAAACTCGTGCAGATAGGTACCCTCAATCTACAGCAGTAGGTACGGTGAATAGGGAAAAATCTCTCGCGGCGTTTTATGCTTCAAAGGTGAGTCCGGTACGGCCCATTCGCTACATCTCCGTGGTATTTACTCATTGATATTTAAATGCAGGATTAAACCAGATGCAGCGGATGTTGGGGCACCGCACCGTCGAAGGAATTCGCCACAGCCCCACTGGTCGCTCCCCAATGGCCGGGGAGTGGATCGAACGGCTCGAACGCGATGGTTTCATCGAACTCTTCGAACGGATCCGATCCAGCGAACATGAGTCCTGTAAATATGTAAAGTCTAAAAATAGCCATATGACCCAGGGGCATCAATTACCCACCATAATCCGGAGTTGAGCCTCTGCTCCGGCGGCGGTTGCTTAACAGCGGCTCCAGTCTCTCTCTCTTGCCAATTTTATGCCGTCTGGCTGTGGCCCGGAGTCACGTCGAGTTTCTTTCTATTTAGCTCCAGCCTCAACAGCATCAGCATCAGCATCTTGGGCTAGCGGCTCTTTGGAGGTTGATACGCGAAGGCGGCTACATCATCTCCGTTCAAGTCCGGAGCAATCAGGTTAACCATCGGCCGAATCATTTTTCATCTCCGGCGCAGAAGGACGTTCCTTTAGTTGCGGCGCGAAACAATAAAAGAGTCAGAATCGTGATCGGTTCAATGCATGCTTTAGGAAAACGGTGCGGCGCGGAGTGTCCGCTAAAAAGGAAATTAAAAGATGAGCCAAAGATGGATTGCTTCGGGGCTCACGAAACTTGAAATTGTGAATCGATGAAATTTTCTAGCTGCTATACTTACAAATTGAAAATTGAATGAACTAATAATAAAATTAAAAATTTATATAGTACGCGCAGAAGAATAAAGTTGGCCAATTTAAATCAAATAATTTGTTAGAAAAATCACGCTATAAATACAAAGGGTCTTCTAATAGCGACTTCCGAACTTTGACAGTTTATAGCGGCCATATTGTTGAAGGTCAAACTAGCTGTCATTTATTGAGTCTGTTTTGCCAAATCACCATAGACGGATAAAACGTTCAACGTGCAAAATGATAAAATTGTTTTATCAAAATGGTTGTTCTGTTCGGCCAACGTTCCGCGCGCTTCGCCCATTTTACGGTCGCCATAATCGTCAACGGCGAGCGGTATTGGTCAATGATTATCAACTTCTTTTGGCCTGAATTGGATGATATGGACATCAACAACATGTGGTTTCAACAGGACGGCGCTACGTGCCACCCATCTCATGCTACATTGGACATTCTGCACGAGCGATTTAAGGTCATAGTCATCTCACGTGGAGGTGATGTGAACTAGCCACAGAGATCGTGCGATTTGACCCCGTTAGACTTTTCCTTGTAGGGTGTTCTTAAGTCGCAGATCTATGCGAATAAGTCAGAACCCAGAGCGGCCCTCAAAGCCAACATACCCCGTGCCGTCAGTTAAATTCAGCCTGATTTATGCCCCAGAGTCATGGAAAATTGAACATTTCGGATTCGCGCCACCCAGAAAAGTCGCGGCGAACATTTAAATAATGTAATTTTCCGTACCAAATGGCATCGATAGGCCTTTCAAACAAATCAACAATTTCGATGATATCCCACACACACACTTTGTTTTATTTAAATTTAAAGATAGGAAGTGCTTAATGAAAGGCCCTTTATGTTGCGGAAATTTAACATTTTCGTTGCTCTATCAAAAATAGTTAATTTAAAATTGTATTCTTAAACAGGCGAGTTATAAGCGAGTAAGTTGTCGTAGTTGGCTTCAGGCTCTGATTTCGATGTGGGATCGAGTTCTATATTAAAACGGACTTAAGAGTAAAATAATTATATAAATAAAACAACGCAAAACAATTTCCTTTATTTCAAAAGTTTATGTCACAAAATTAAATAGAATTCCTTGTTAAAAAAAAAAAATACCAACTTTATCATCTGGGGCATTTTTTTCCCTGCCGTACCTACTGAACAGATTATGTTCCGATTTTCACAATTAGATTCTACTTCGTTTATCCTCTTGCATCAGAATTAAAAACTGCCTTGAATCAAGCTTATTTCGAAGGTGTCTGCGACCTTTTTCGAAATAGACTAAATCTCGATCCAGATCAGAAGATTATGTGCTTTCATTTGAGTTGTATAATGTAATTTCTAACAGCCAAAAGTTAAAACTGTACGAGAGTCAATGTGGTGCTTATGGCACTTTTCGATATGGATCGAAAATTTTCAAACTTCTTTAAAATGAGATGACTTACTGATCCAAGTTAAGAGTCTCGATCCGGTGCGAAAAAGTGTTTCTGCATGCAGTTCGAGTCGAAATGGACTTGGAAAATTTAGATGTAGATGAATGTTTATGATTTAAACATACCAAGTAGAAAAAATCGAAATGTCCTCAACCATTTTGAACTAAATTATATGCATTTATCGACAAAATTACAAACAAAAACTGCTCTACGACGTAAGAATAGTAAAGATTCCTTTAAATATGTTCATTAAAACTTATACTCTCTAAATAAAAGTGTCTGATCTAGTCCTATAGGCGAAGACAGAAAAGACACAGACATTTTTCTAAACGAATTCAACATAGCATGATAAATGTTTTCTTCTAAATAGTTTAGAAACATTATGAAATTAATACCACATATTAGGGATAAAGTAAGATTATAAAAACCATTATTTTATGATCAATTAGATCATTTACCTTATTTATAAATGTTATGTTTTCAGTGTTAATTTAATTTTCAAAGGAACAAACGTTCCATTTTGTTTATTAACCCCATTTACGTCCAAATTTTTACCGAGTATGCTTAAACGATGTGCACTGGTACATTTGCACAAAGAAATACCTTAATTCGTTTGGTGGCAAAGAAATTAGGGAATAAGTCATTTAACCACCTACCTATTTTTAATCTTTATATTTTTATTTTTGCAAGATTTTTTCTGTAGAACTTAATGTATCTCGAAACTTGAAATATCTACAACATAATGACCGAAAATGCCGACTAAAAAGGATAAACGTTGAATAAAACCATAATGAAATGCAAGTAGGGCTCAAGATTTAGGTCTCAACTGCTTTTTTATACGTTTTAGGTAACTAATGGTTGTTATTATTGCTAAAAGGATTTTTATACTCATTTTGTTTTACTCCACCTGGCTAAGCAATTTTAATATTATAAATTACAAAATGTTTCGTTCAATTTGTGGTTGAAAATATCTGCAAACGCTTCAAACTCTTCACGTCAATTTCAACCAGTTCTAAACTCGTATAATTGTATGGTGTTGAGAGAGTTACAAAATTTAATTTGCACTATTTTCTTAAAACCAGGTAAGTGGATGGGTTGCCCATTTAAGTAGAAACATCTAACGGAGCAAAGCTACGATTCTAAAATCCTTGAGATGGATAAAAGAAAGTGTTAAAGGGCGCACTAAAGGATTTTACAGCTTCGGGCTGACCTACATTCCAGAAAATTTAAAAAATTTCCTGGGTGTTTGCTGTTGCCGTATATCACTCACCTTGGAAAGTTATAATTTCCCTCATAAGCAGAGAAGCTTGTGCGGCAGTTTTGTTACATTAACCCATTATGCTGGTGGTATCCTTATCAATTCCGCCCCGCGGCCCTTCTTGTGGAACGTTGCAAAGGGCGGATACACCACAGCATAGGTTTTTCAAAAGCCACCCTCCCGGTGGCCCTTAGACCGGGAAATGGAGCTCCCTGTTCTTATTGTTCCCCTTGAGCACGGCCAACATTAAAATTAAGTAGAATAGAAGAAATTAAGGCTCCCTCACCCTCGCCACCGTTCTCCTTTTTTTTTTTTTTGAGGGCGGCGGCATTTTTAGTCTCACAATTGAAACGACTTGACGAGCTTCTGCAAAGGTGGCCAAAGGTAAGCTGGTGATGCTTTTAATGGCATTAATCCGGTTGAAAGTGAAATTTTAATTGCGTTGAGGTTAACAGTTCGCTTGAAATGGATCCTCTGAATTGAAGAGACATGTTATGACCCGTCACCGCCTCTACATGAGGGTGCTTGCGACCAAGCGGTGTGGTGGTCGGACCCAGTCAAATCAATTGATGTGATTGGAAAACGCGGGATTCCGGTGAAATTTGCATGTAAATGAAAGCGGTTCGGCAGGGGCTATTAAAGCGTTTTTCGGCCTTTTGAAGGTTCAAACTGGCCCTATCATGATGCAGTGTCACTGACACACCAACCCTACCACAAGGGGAGGGGATTAGGTGGAAATTTTAATGTGTTCTCGCTGAAGTGCCCGCAAAGAGTCACCGACAATAAGTGCCCGGTCAGCCCTCACGCCAAAACCAATTTAAATTTTTCTAACCGTATTTCGTAGCATAATGAACTAAAAAATGTAGGTTATTACTGCCATTTCATTTAATTTTGATACGGATGCTAAATTAAGTACCCACATTTTAGATTAAGCAATTAGCACCCAATTGAGAATTGTTTTTAGAAAATAATAATAATAAATTAAAATCACTGGTATAAGAGCATAGTGTACAACTGATCGCGACTAGAACAAGCTGCCTGAGCATAATCAGGATCAGGATCATGTGCGATTACGAGTAGCCTTTCGTGTACGAAGGGTTAAGTAGTAAATGCTCAGAATTTTATAATGCAAGAGGTAGAAGTTATAATTTCATAATTATTTTTCAAATATAGATATAACTTAAATTATGTCAGACTTCTTAGAATTCAAGTACCGTGCTATTCTAAGGGTGTCTGCATTTTGGTCCTAAAAGGGTGTTTAGCACGAAAGCCTGATGATACTTACTACTACTAACGGTTTGGATATCCTATTTTGATCCGTATTCGAATCTAAGTAGAAAAGACCTTATGGCGCTAATATTAGGTTATCATACTCTGCAGCTGACTTGTTCCTGAGAACGCATATGTAAGTTTAATGGGATGCTTTAAGAAGCCTTAACAGATCTTGATATATTCTAAGGATTTCCTGAGATTAATTCTATTTGGGTATGATGATTTATAAAATTATAATTTCACTCATTTATTTTGTTTAAATGTAGAAATGATTCTACGAAGATTGCAATTTTTAATGATTCCGCATAGGTTACCTTTTCTGGTATTTGAATTTGATGATGTTAATCATCCCATTAAATAACACAGACAAAAGGTCAGGAAACAAATACTAAAATAGTTATTTTCCAAGTATTTATCGATGTTAAATCTTAAACCGGCCACAGAATTGCTCTATCACGTCAGGATTTCGAAATATTTTAACCTAAAAGTGCAAAATATACGGTTTTTCGTTATTTTTGATGTTATATAACATAAAAAAGGTGATTTTTGTCCATAAAATTTAATTTGATAGTTGAAATCATTATTCGTTCCCTTCAAAACCCAATTTGAATTATATCGATATCTTTTTATTTTTCTCCGAAATATCGTTTATTAAAATTTATTAGTTTACCCTGTAGTAAATTAGCTTAGACCTGTAGAATATGAAACAAGTCTTTTTCGGAAACCTATACTTACTGAGAACTTTAAAAATTTGCATGTTGCACTGTTTTATTAAACAATTTATGATATTTTTCAACGTGTTTCTATAAATTTCGTCCGCCGTTTGTTTTTTTTTGTTCATTGTTTACTTCATAACTACACTTTCTATTGCTTAAAACACTTGTATCCCAACTAATAGTACCTGAAAATAGAAAAATGTGGCGCTAACTTGTAAAATTTCTTACATCATAATGACAATTTGTCGTTTCATAAAAATTCTGTATAATTGGAAATATAGTGGTGTTTAAAATTGTATGATCACTCAAATAATCTTCACGATTATCTTTAAAGTAGACATTAAAATTTAGAACAAAATTTATGTGTCTCATATTTTTATTTTTTTATATAATGCTTATGATATTTTTTCATTATTTGTGAACAAAATATGTAAAAAGTCAGGTTTGAAGAGATCGTATATCGTTCGCATATATTCCAATTTACTATGAATATCTTTGAAAATTAAAAGCAACGAAATGGCTTTTATTATTTAACTAAAAAAATAATTTAACAATTATCGGTCTTTTAAAGATTTACTAGTGAGTTTTACTATCCACTAAACATTTGGTCTCTGATGTTATTATTATTTTTTTGTTTATTTAAACGCATTTAAAAAAGTAACGCGTTTTAATTCTAAGTTAGTATGCGATGGGCCCTCTGATAGTTCAGTTGTTAGCGCGCTGTCCTACTGTCCCAGAGGCTGTGGGTTCGAATCCCACGAATAACCATGGTCTCCTGCGCTACGTGGTAACACAATGGGCCAAAATTGGCCTAAGTGTGCCTTTCTAGGCAGCCACAGCAACCTAACCTAACGTAGTATGCGATGTCAGAAATGGAATCGAAAAGTATTCATTTTGTGTTTGAGGTTTATTGAATTTGGTGAAGTATTAGTGGAGAAAAAGGGATGTTGGCAATAAATTTTATATAAGATTAAAAAAGTCAAACTTTTACATATATTTTTTGGTCAGGCCCCTAGCCGATACTGTTCTCAAAAATATATTCACGATTGAAATATATTTTATTCGAGTGTACTTTTTATATTTGACTTTTCCGTTTGAAAATTAAAAAATATATAGCAGTTATTTTCGGTCCCTAGCCATTTAAACTTTTTCTGTTCATCCTGTAGAAGGTTTTCCATGCAAAATTGCTTTGGCTAAAAAACTGTGGAGAAGAATATGTCGTTAAAACCCGGTGCAAGTTCATTCCTACCAATTGTACTTAAGGCGGGAAAATCACCGCCATAATGCGGGCACAACAGGCTGACGATAACACCGCTCAACAGAGGGCCCCTCGGTTTAATGACTTAATACACATACCCAGCGGTTGGTCGCACTCCAGGGAGTTTTCGACACCTCTTCACTCTGTCGAACAGTGACGCCGCGCCGCGTAGATCGACGCCGCAGCGGGCATAATTATTGAAGATATCGCCAAACGGGACGGAGGGTAAGAGTTTGGGAATAAACTCTGACAAGAAACCGTCAAACGAGCTCTAGGTCGATCGTGCCAAAGGGAATTATTCTAAAAGGATGGGGGTTTTGGGGGGACGGGGTGGGCTAAGCAGGCGACGACGACTTTGTCCTGAAAGAAACCTCTATCAAGAGAGAGGGCTGCGGTGGCTCGTTCTGTTCCTTCTGCAAGGCAAAAGCGAGTCTGAAAGCCCGGGGCAAACATAACGACTGGAATTGTCATTTACACAGTTGGATTCTATTACAATGGATTTCCTTGTTTCCATGTGACTGCATTCCTGGCACTACATGTGCCATGCCCTCGCCATTATTTTTTATGAGCTCAAGTGTACGTGTAATTCGTTTCTGATGTTGCCCCGATGCTGGAAGGCGAGATGCCATGTCGTCGTAGTCGTCGCCACCGCCGTGTCGTATACCAGCGGATCACCGCCAGGACGTTGATATTCGGTTCGGTTGGAGGGAGACTGGCAAAAGTGGTACAACTATGACTGGAGGTGATGATGGCAATGAGATGACACCGCCAGTCGTGAAGGTGGTTAGTCCACGGATGGGAAGGCACCATTCGCCATGATGGCATTAACATGAACGAGCACCCACCACCAGTGCCACCATTTCAAACCTTTTTAATTTCTTTCTCCGATGAGAACAACGTCGAGGGCGACGACAGCTCCACCAAAAGAGAGCCAGTCCCCCATTATATTATATGGGGACGGAGTCGTTTTCTTGAGGTCGCAACCGTAATTAACGCTGTCGTTTACTTTTGGCTTTATCGTGACCTCGCGCCGCCATAGCCGTACCTGTCTTCCACCTTCCACGGCTACTTCTTGGAAACTTTTCAAGAAATAAAACAAGAGCTAATTCAGTGTCTCTGTAAACGCTTCATTAATGGCAAACTTCGGTCGAACAGAGTAGGAGGAGGGCGAACTAAACTGAAAATTCTTATTGTCATTGGAACCTCCATGTGTGCCGGGACAAAAGCAAGTTGCTCCCAGCACGGGCAAAGAATCGCTCTTTGAACAGGACCCCCGAGAATTAGAATTGCAAGGTTTGAATACGTGACACAATAAATGGCAGTGGTAACTGCCGCTGGGGTATCACCGACCTCAAGGTGCTCCGGCAGAGTTATTTATAGCTCCTTCAGGCTTTGTAATTCTTTACAGGCATGTTACTACCTTCGGTTAGGTTCTTTGTTTAAAAATTAAATTGGTAGTAATTGAATGTAACCAAAACGAATACTTTTCGAAGAATTTCAATTCTATATCAGAAAACCATACCCTCTACAAGCATTTTCGAAAATGTTGCAATTGTATATGGTATATATGTATACTCGTATATATTTCTTTTTTCACAACCAATTAAGAATCCTTATATAATATTGCAGATTCGATCTGTTCGTCTGTCCGTATGCCACAGCTCCGCCCTCCTTACATTTATACACGTATTTAATTGAAATTTCGAATACAAACATAGATTGATGACTCAAAAACTGAAATGATGAGTAAAAAATGTATCCAAAATTTTTTTTGAATAGGTTTGTCCTAAAATGCAACAATTTTTCTTATAATCTTGATTTTATCCCCTTCAATCGCGAGATATTTGCTTTCAAAAGTCGTTAACTACGCCACTTTCGTCCCCTTGTAATGATTTTAAAGTCACGGACATTTCATTTCACAAACGCTAGAATTTATTCGAAACCATTGATTCACTATATAACCCATTTTCCATCATGAGCATGAGTATATTTCATGAGCCTCTTTTGGAAGAAACGTAAGCGATGCAGGGGTTGAGGTCGTCAAGAGTCACATAAAATTTGAAGCTTTTTGATGGCCCATAAGCGAAAATTGAGTGCAGGTACAAAGATTAATTAATTAATTAATAATTTTCTACAGAGTCATTTTCATATATATTTAGAATTCGCTCATGAAATTGCCCATGACAATGTAAATGAAACGTTAAATTTAATAACAGAACGTGCTCTGAAATTAACTTATGTCCATTATAGTGTAAATGGGGTATTAGTAATAAATGAAACAGATTTTCCGATTAAAATTCATAGTTTTACATTTTTTTAATTTTCAAAGCTCAAATATAATTTGTTAAGTTTAGAAGTAAATATTAAAAAAATATTTCTGCAATTAATGGGATAGACATGGTGAAGCATATGGGAAATATTTGTGTTGTTATAAACCATTGATATTGAGCCGTGGCTTTAATTATTATAGCAATATTTAACGTTTAACGGTATAACGTTTCGCTTATATTAAAAAAAAAATATATATTTGGTTTAGATTACAGTTAAGTCCTTTAGATAATTTAACCCTTTATCGAGCCGTTTAATTTTCAAGTCACATATTAATATATCGATGATTTTTTAAATAATTGGATTATTTTCAATAAGATAGCGTGTATTATATTATTATACAATATCTGCTTATTAACCAATACTGTTCTTGATAACGATTAAAAAAAATCAGTTTAAAAGTTACTGCAAATAAAAATCAACCACCATCATCTTATACAATTATCATTATTTATTCTTCTATCAATGTTTGTGACACAACAAAATTTGCTAAGACTAAGTTTTATGACTCTCAAGTCACAATAGACTATAATTGTAGAGTTTATAATATGCATACAAAATCATATAAAAATAAAAATAAAGAGCGCGTAATGATAATAGATCTAATAATTTTAGTATTCTACTCCAGTTTTGAATGTATACTTTTAAAAAACAATTAAATATTGTCTTTTATACATACATAAAGTATATCGTAAACATAAAAGAAGTAAAGGGTCTTCAAATAGGGACTTCCGAACTATGACAGTTGATAGCGGCCACATTGTTCAAGCTATAGATCTGTCAAATTGGCTGTCATTTATTCATTCATGGAAAATTGGACATTTCGGATTCGCGCCACCCAGAGACGATATCTCACACACACTTTGTTTTATTTAAATTTAAAGATAGGAAGTGCTTAATGAAAGACTCTTTATTATATTTAGCTATGCATTATCCCAGAAAATAATATTGTATTTTTTTTCCAAGTGTTAATTCAGAAAAACGAGTATACGAACTGTTTTGATTTCGAGATAGTGCGAACAGTGTAGGCCGTTGTTGTTACTTCAAAGCCAAAGTTCTAATTTTATTGTTTATCATATTTCATAGATCCATATTTGTTGATTTTATGTTAAATAAATTTTTTTCATAGTCAAGACAAATACAATCTTGTTAATTTTTCAAGTAATGGGAATAAGAATAAAGTATTAGGTCGTCAAGAATGAAACTTGTAGTTAACAGTTTTGCCAACTTTGACAGCTTAGTATTTGACAGTGCCTTAATATTTTTCTATGCTGTTTTTTTTTTTTTTTTTGTTAAGAAGCTACACATATTGCCGGTAAAAGGAAATTATCCTAAGCTCTAAAAAATATTATTAACTTTTTTAAAAAACTGTTGGTTTTGATAATGGATCGGTCGGAAATTCGTGCTGTAATGAAGTATGAGTTCTTACGTGGAACTACGGCATCGCAGACCGCGCGAAACATAAATGGTGTATTTGGTTCTAGTGTAACTACGCAGCAAACAGTATCAAAATGGTTTGCCAAATTTCGGAGTGGTAACTTTGACCTCATAAATGATCCACGCGGTCGCCCAGAATCAAAGATCAATAATGACGTACTAAAGGTCACCGTTGAGTCTGATCCATCTCAAAGTGCTTATGAATTATCATTAAAGTTCGGTGTAAGCAAACAAACAATATTAACTCATTTAGCTCAAATCGGGAAAGTGAAAAAGTTAGATAAGTGGGTTCCTCATGAACTGAACGAAAACCAGAAACAAAAGCGTTTGGAAGCTTGTTTGCTGTTGCTTTCTCGCCACAAATCTGATCCATTTTTGAATCGAATAATCACTTGTAATGAGAAATGGATTCAATATGATAATCGCAAGCGTTCAACGCAGTTGTTAGACAAGAACGGATCTCCAAAACATGCTCCAAAGCGTAGTATTCATCAGAAGAAGTTGATGGTCAGTGTTTGGTGGACTAGTGCATGTGTGATTCATTACGAGTTCATGAAACCAGGCTCATCGATCACAGCAGAAATATACTGTAAGCAACTAGACAAAATAATGCTAGAACTTAAAAAAAACAGCTTAGATTGGTCAACAGATCGACTCCTATATTACTGCAAGATAACGTCAGACCACACACTGCGCAAATGATCGTGGCAAAACTACAGGAATTGGAGTTGATGAAGAACATCATCCTCTATACTCAGTAGATCTAGCTCCCACAGACTACCACTTCTTTCGTAATTTGGACAACTTTTTGATAGGAAAAAATTTCAATTCCCACAATGCAGTAAAATTGGCCTTCCAGGAATTCACAGGCTCTCGTCCACCAGGTTTTTATACTACCGGGCTGAACAACCTGCCGATTAAATGGCAACAATTGTATTGACAATTTGGGCGCATACTTTGATGAGTAAAATCGTTTCTTGTGTTTATAAATTATCAGCAAACTTTGCCTATTTTTCTACAAATTTCATACTTGACGACCTTATAAATCAGAGATTACTTAAATTGGAATCTCACAATTGAATTGGATACTCTAGTCGAAAATTTGCGAAAAAGGTTGACATATAATAAAATTTAATTAGAAATTTATAAAAAAGATTTAATAATTTTCCTGAATTTAAGCTTTGCATAGGATGCCTACTATGAATTTTTAAATAATATTTTTTCGATTCTCCAATTATGAAAAATTCGTATGGAAAAATATTTTTCAATTTATAAATACGAAAAATTGTGCCCTCATGATCATGACCGATTGAATCAGTCAAGTGATAGATTATCGGTCAATTCTGGCCCTTATTTCAGGAATTTTAATTAAATTCAAATACTTAGGGACAAAAAGTTTTTGCCTCTATCGATTGCATATTTCTTGCGTGAGATGCTAAGTAACGGTGAATTAATTGAAGATTTTCTTTTCTCTCTTTTCAGGTACGTTTAATGGAAATGGTAATCACTTGAAGTATTTAAGGTATTTGCCTAAATTAGTGCGCTTTTCTTGAATTACATTTCCTCGAAATTGAGAAAATCTTTTTGTTCCAAAAATAGCTTTAAGATGATGATACTTGATAGCATAGAAAATTAAAGTAGCACCAGGCGTGCCGTAGCCTTCTTTTTTGTACCAGTGATGGAGTGCGTTTTTCTTTTTGCAAATTTACTCAAAAAGATCCCCCTAATGCCACTTTTGTTTAAACAACCGTAGAACGAATTTTATGCAGGGAAATTCCGGCATCCGTGTCTTGTCTTCTCTCTGCCGGACACAAGAAAAGCAAAGCTGAGCAGCAGGCGGTGTGCTCGCTCGTTTTCCAGTTGTTTTGCAATTTGTTCTTGCGCCCGGCTACCTCTCGGCTGGTGAAAGCCCATTCAACTAGAAAACATGAAGAAACAAAAATTGTTTTTTTTTTTTTTTTTTTTTTTTTTCCGTCCCCCAACGCAAAAGCATAATGATGGCAAACTTGTTCGCCGGAGCGATGAAAGGCACTTTGTTAAAAACTATTTTGAGGGGGCGAGAACAACAGAAATTTTGATGGGATTTGCTATGATAAAAAATCCATAAAATAGAGGAAGGAAGAAACTCTAGGGATTTTTGGAAAGATACTTACTAACTCTTCGTGTGCTCATAGTGTTTTAAATTGATATAAAGTTAAAACAAAAAAAAATAGAAGTTTGTAGAACCAAGGTAAGGTCAATCCTATGTAATTGGGTCTGCTATATTAAATTTTCCTGTTTTCGTATCAGAAATGAATAAATCCATTTACTTTTTATATATTTATATTATATGGATCCGCCATTTTGAATTTTTAAAATTTGATAAATGCAATACAACTACCAACCCCTGATGTTTAAAGCTACAAGAAGACTTAAACAGTTTATCTAATTGGTGTGCCAGGAATGGTTTGCAACTTATGCACCTTGTTATGTCTTTTATTTGATCTACTACTAATTCTACTTTTAACTACTCCATAGAGGACAAGTTGTTGGAACGCGTTGACGAAATAGCCGGCTTAGGAGTAATTTTAGATAAGAAACTTTCTTTCTGTAGACATATGTCATATTTAAGGCATACAAATCACTTGGTTTTATTAAAAGGAACACTAATGAATTTTCTAATATATTTACTATCAAGGCCTTGTATGTTTCTTTTGTGAGGTCGATTATTGAATATGCATCAATTATATGGAGTCCCATGTACAAGGCTCACATTAATAGAATTGAAGCTGTTCAAAAATCTTTTACGACATTTCTATTTTTCAAGTTAAATTGGCAGAAAAACAATGTTCCTTCTTATAACTCAAGACGTTTATTATTTGGGCTATCAACGCTTCAATATAGGCGTGATTGTAGTTGTGCTCTCTTCATAAAAGATCTTTTATGTAATGACATAAATTGCCCTGATTTACTTTACCTAATAAATATATATGCATTAGGAAGACAACTCCGTTCAAGAAACTTATTGATGGCTCCTTCTCACAGAACTAATTATGGTTTGCAGGAAGTGGTAACTAGATGTATCCTCAAATTTAATTTTTTCAATGAAGACTTAAACTTCGCTTTACCAAGATCTGAATTTAAAAGTAGAATAATGTGTCTTGAGAACATAAGTTAGTGAATTCTGATATGTATAAGTTTATTATGCTTATGTATTTGGAACAAATCTTAAATGTCTAGTCTGTAAGATTATTTGAAATTGGTAGACTAAATAAATAAATAAATAAACACCACTACGTACGAATTTTTATTAATTCGACCAAATTAAATAGCTTCAGTCCGCCATTACCTAAACAGGCTTCGGTAAAATCTTTTGTATGGAAGTTTATAAGAGGCAAGAAAGTTTTGTCCTTTGTACTTACAATTTAAATCGTTATATTTCAAAAATAAATTAACATTAGTTAGTCAAATATTGACCACCGCTTTCTACAACCCTCCTCCATCGGTCAATAAGCTTATACATTTTAGATTTGTAGAAAAACTTATCTTTTGACCTTAGGAAGTTGCTCACTGTCGTTAAAATTTTGAAATTTTTTATTCCATCAGGGAAATTTTGTAACGAGAGGAAAAGATTGTAATCGGACGATGTTAGGTTAGTGTTTCATATCCAAGCTCTTGGAGTCACTGCTTCGTCCTTAAAGCCGTATGTGGAATAGAGTTGTCAAAAAGGAAAACCACAGCTTTGCGGTTATACAATGCTGAACAAATTTCACGGATTTTTTCATCTAAACGCGTTAACTGATCACAGTAGAGATCTGCTGTAATAGTTTGATCCGATTGCAGCAACTCTCAGTGAATAGGTCCTTAACAATTCCACCAGATACACAGCATTAGCTTTCTTTGCAGTATGTAGGGCTTTGCAAGAGTGGGAGGTGTATTTCCGGGCAATACTTTGGCCCTTTTTCGTACTACACGTGTAGATGATCAACTTTTCATCACCAAACGATCCAAAAAACACGAATGACACGGAAATTCGATCTTCAAAATTTGTTTTGCTTAACTCACGGGAGACCCATCGGTACCTACCACTTGTAGACAATGCCCAAGTTGGAATTCATAAAGCATAAAATGCCAAAAATTAATTTTTTCAAAATTCATATTCAATATTAAATTTTTTTAGACAATTTTGAAAAAAAAACTGTCGAAATCTTTAAATCAATCACAATAGTTTTCGACATCAAATGAGCGAACAAAGTACGGTGTGGCGGGAAAACAAAAGAACTTGCCAGCCTAATATTTAGGTAAAAGTAACCTTGTATTTGGTTGTTTTATTTCAAAGTTTGTTTGGCGTGATTATTTAAAATAACTTGTGAAATTTTCTTAGAAAATTTTTGACTAGACTAAAGTTATTTTTCTTAGACATTAGAGTCATGTGGGTGAAATGTACGAACTTAATCTTTGAAAGTCAACAATTTCAGATAGAATGAAACAAAAAAATGGTAATTAGTTAGAGTTTTTATTGGGGCCTCTGATAGTTCAGTTGTTAGCGCGCTGTCCTACCGTCCCAGAGGCTGTGGGTTCGAATCCCACGAATAACCATGGTCTCCTGTGCTACGTGGTAACACAATGGGCCAAAATTGGCCTAAGTGTGCCTTTCTAGGCAGCCACAGCAACCTAACCTAACCTAGCCTAGAGTTTTTATTAATAGAAATAATATCGCCAATGCGGAAATTCTAGTAAAACAAAACTTCTTCGAAATGCGCACACTTTCACCACCATAGGGGTTACATTGCGCAACATTGAAGCAAATATACGCAACATAAAATAAAGAGATCCTGAGCAATAATTATCACTTAAACTTCTAATAATTAACAATTCCTATTTCTTAGTGTTAGACGTTATAATTACTTAAAATTAATTCACCTTTGAAAACAAAAATCAATTAGATTGAAATCAACTTAAAGTGACAAAAATATAGATAGGTTCTATTCATCGGTACATGTATCAAATACAAAATTGCCCTGCTCATATATAGTGCACTGTTCATGCCAACAAATCTTACAAAGACTGCATTCAATCCAGTCTTTAATCGATACCATGCGCAAACTTGAACGACAATCTAACGCAAGGATGTGACCCAATCTTACAAAACAGGATTAGGTTAAAATAGCTCACGATTGGTTCATCAACACGAAATTAAAATTATCATTTTTCAAATCGGATAGTGTGTAGTTCTCAATGAATAATAGTAAATAAAACAGGTAATACGTCTACAAAAGTTACGCGCGAAAACTCACCAATGGAAAGCAAATCGATCGTCGACAATCAATAGCGCATACGAGCGCTCTTTGTATACCAATTCCTAAGTCGACAGTTTTGTAAACTGATTCTTAAGCCCTTTGTTAGTTCACCTAAGTTTTTTGTAGAAAATTGCCCAAATGTTTTTCCCTAAATATTTTTTTGGTGTCTCACTGAAGAATATAGAAAACTGAAAAAAAAGCACTAGTAATACCATAGTAATAGGATTTTTCAATATTACATACGCTTTTCTCTCAGTTAATCATTTTGAATTTTTAAATATTGTTTCACTATATTGACTTTTTTAGCTAAATCATAATTTCAAGCATATCTCATTTATAATTTTTGTTAGTTTTTTACCGATTTATAACACTTTGCGACTAGAGACAAAATTCAGGATGCTCCCGCGCCCTTGTTTCGCGGTTACCTCACTCAAAATCCAAAAAACCTATAAAGTGAGTTGTAAAAGCCTTCCTAATTACTTGAGATAACACTACAGGGCAATAAAAAGTTCTCGTATTCGTCTTCAATAAATTTCGCCGACAGTCGGCGAAAAGCCATAATCGCAGTGTCATCTTCTCCCTGCTTTACGGCCATTCAGATAAATAATGTATAAAACTTGCATAAAATTCAGTGAGTCGCAGAGAGGTGGGGGGGGAGTTTTATTATCGCCATCATCAAGTTTGTCGCTGTCGAATTACATTCGACGCACTTGCGTCATCGATATGGAACTCCCATTGAGGAAATATATATATATATATATATTTATATATATATATATATATTTTTTTTTTTTGCTTATTTTTAAGGGACCCACCCTAACTAATTTGTCAAGAAATATTACGACGAACTTCGAACGCTGGCGAAGGGTGCCCTTTTTACGATATACACACGCTTGGCCTCATATTCGCAAATAGAAATGTTGAATATTGCCGAGGGAGACCAAACGACCGCACATATTATTTTACTCCTCTTCCAGCGCCAAAATGTCCAATGAAATGACTCATGCATTCAGTTACTATTCGTTTATTGCTTTGGGGAATATGAATTTCAAAAAATTAGATTCCATGAAGGCCCATCATATTTTTGGATATTTTTTAAAATAAAGAAATTCTCTTATTGTTTATAACACGTAACAATATTTAGCATTATTTAAAAAAAAAATCGGAGTGCAAATTGTTTACCACAAACTTACGATGGATATATAAAAGCGAAATAACTTCCAAAACAAAGTAACATTTACGCTTTATTTCTTCTTTCTATAATGGGAAAAAAAAGGTTTAGTTTTGCTGTATTAAATTATGGAAAAATTCTTTCCAGTAGCAACAATACTCAACATTTTATGACACTAATTTTACGTATTTGTTATGATACACGCGTTATTGTTAATAATTTCGAATTCATTCCTATATGTAAATAATACCTAAACCTAAACAATTTATAATGACAAATGTTTGATTTTCTATACTAAACTCAATAAAATTTATTTTTTTTGAAAGTTTTTTTTATTAAATTACATATATATTGGGTCTACCGGTAAGTTCTGTCCGTTTTTGAAGAGGAAGAAAATTATACAATTTTTAACATATTAAACTTGATTTATTGTACAATATAATTTCCATCGTTCCCTATGACTTCTTCCCAACATGATGGCAATTTATAAAACCTATTTTTGAAGAAAATCTTTGGATGCGTAAAACTACAGCAGCACTACTGTAAACGTAAACGTAAACGTTTTCTTCAATTTTTAAATTTTTTTCTCATCAAATAATTTTGTAGAGAAAAGAATAGGTGAAAATCAGTTAGTTAAGGTCTGGGGAGTAAGGTCGATTGGAAAGAAATTCCCATCATACCTCTGAGAGGTAGGCGAGTCGCCAAAACAGCATGTGGTCTAGCATTATCGTGATGCAGTATGATATCCTTCCTATTGAATATTGTCAGCTTTTTTTCTTGGAGTACTTTGTTAACTCGTCTATTTGTTTACTGTATTTCTCCGAATTTAGCTTTTTCTTGGGTTCCAAAAGCTCTTAATGGATTGAACCTTGCATGTCCCACCATATACACAGTATTCTCTTTTTAAGGCTCAAGCTCGTTGTAGAGGTGAAGAAGGCATGTTTTCCATATGATCACACTGTTTTCCTTACGATGTTTTCATATGTAATCCATTTTTCATCATTTGATCTCTCATGGTCTTAAAAATAGCGTCATCAACCACAAATGGCCGACCAGAGCGTGGCTTATGACTAAGGCCGAAATCACCTGCTTTAAATTTTTCGAACCATCTTCTACACGTTCTGTTGGAAACAGCATCTTCACCAAAAACTTTTAACAAATTTCGATACGCTGACAATGACATCTTATCTTATCTTTGTTATAGTTAATTTCGAAGTGCACATAATAAATGCAATTATAAAGATATACAGCCACATATAACTCAAATGAACATATCCAAATATATTTAAACTTGAAACGAAATTATCGGACAGAACTTTCCGGTAGACCTAATACCTACATATGTATGTATGTAGGTAGCTCTAGCAACTGCTGATGACGAATTTCAGTTTTTAAAATGCAGTATATTCGAGATGCATAATCAGTGATTTCGAAAGCCTAGAAAACTATTATGATGCTTGTGGTTGGTTGGTTGGTTGGTTGTTTAAAAAAAATTATTCTCTTGAAACAGTTAATGCAAAAAAAAAGTAAATTCAATAATATATTGCGTGGAATAAAAACTAATCTGTACAGTACCATTTTAAGGGAGTTTTGTACAAAAGAAATACATATGTATATATTTTAAATAAAGAGAGCATTGTAATAAAATTTCAGCCAAATCAGCTTGATAGTTTTTATTTCATCATTATTGCCACTCAATAACGTAATTTTAAGAAAAACACTTTAAACGTTTTGCTATTCTCTGCATAAACTATTGAAAATTGGAAACATATTAGAAAAACGTTTAGCCCGATCTAGTAAAATCGATATGATCTTAATGATCTTTATCTAAAGCCTGTAAGCAGTGATTATTTAATAACAATCCAATAAGAATTTTCGAAAGTATAGTATATTTTAAGGTATTTGTAAAAAATTTACCATAAAATAAATTCAAAATTCTCTAAAATACAGACAATCTCCGGCGATGTGTCTTTTTATACATCGAAACCTAAGTTGATTGTGTTATAGTAGTGTTATTTTATGAATGGTTCGATTTGTTAAAATTTCAATTTTCAGAACACATTCAATTTTTTTAGTAAAACGTTCATTTTGCGAGATGTAAAAATTTTAATTAGTTTGTAATACAAAGCGAAATATTTTAGCGAATTCAAAAGACTTTTCTTGCAGGGCCTCCTTCCTTTTATAATAAACAATCAAAATAATTTGAATTTGATAACAATAGTTTCACTCATATCGAGTGCATGGTACTTTTACTCAGAATAATATTTCGAAATCTACAATTAAGTATGTAGGGTAAATTCAATCATTGTGTTTCTATATTTTGCGATTGCAACGTTTATTTGTAGAATTCCGTTGCATTTACAAATTTCAATACGTATTTTGTTCTATCGCTCATTTTTAATTTGAATACTGAAGTGAAATCAGTCAATAAACCTAGCTGAAATGTAAAAGTTGTATTAACACTTCTTGATTCATCATAATTATCAATTGGTTCAATAAATAAGTTTTGTCAATAATTATAAAAATTTAATATATAACCTTATTCAATTATTATTAAATCTCCGGTCCATTTAACAGGGCAACGATTTAAAACGTACCTAGAATTAATTGCAGTATGTTTAAAGCTTCATATACTTAAAATAGGAAATGCTTTTTAAAAATATGCCTTATTCCAATTACTGAATATGTTTAAATTGACCAAAGCATTTCAGGTATACCTATAGATCTTTACTTTGTATTATTTTAAGCATTGTACGATTAAAGTAAAGTAAACATTTTAAGAATATTGTGGCTCATATGAATTACATTTAGGCTCATTCTATGCATTTTTTTTAATACTAAGATATACTAGAAATTAGCAAGGATGGGATTAACACAAGAATTCATGCTTGACTGAAAAACATTGTCATTTATACATTGTTTGATAACTCGGTTTTTGCTTAATTTTAGCAGTTATGTTATATTTCTGAGTGTTTGAAAATTTCGGGTTTCGAAATTTAAAGTTTCGCGCGCACTATATGCCCATAATTTTTGAACCAGTGCTATATATATGAAATTTAATTAATGGTACATACCATAAACTCTTAATGCCTTTAATATTTTATGCAATTTCATTATTTCTAGGAAATCGTTATGCAGTGTAAATTAATTAAAAAAATATTGTGTGAAGTAGAATTAAAGAGAACATCATTTTAGTTGATAGTCATTATAAGCAATGTTCTGATTAACGTTCCTCCAGATTTCACCGCACATTTTCGCTACAAGCTGTTTTGCCCTGTAAATTGTCTTTGTGCATAAATACAAGCCAATATTTACCATTTGAGTAGGTTAGTTTTGCTTCAAGAGGCAGCTAACTATATTAGCTCAAATATTCCCTTTGTGATGTTCCATTTTAACCGCAACGGCTAAGCTAAATTAAACTAAAATTAATTTCCATCCCTGGTTGCCGTCCATTAGAACTCGTCCGAATGGGAGGGTTAATCACTCTTAATCACCGCGTTTTTGCGGTCTTGCGCGCTTTATGGAGGAGCCACATTTCAGCAAGTCAGCGAACGATATGCAACTCGCACTTTATTAGAAAACTTCCCTGAGTTGTAGGAGTATCTCGGAGGGGCAACAACAATCAATCAAGCGGAGGTTTCCCTTCTCATTGCCTTGTAAGCACTTGGTTGCCAGTTATTTGAGGAGTTGAAGCGCACCCATTCCGTGGCCTAAGTAAAGCTTATAAGCCGCAGCCATAAAAGCCGCAAGGAAGAGGTTCTAAATAAAAGCGATAACCACCTATACGGAGGGAATGAAGGGAGATGGATGAAAATGCCCAACATCCCCAAGCCATTCTACTGCAATCCGATCCTGGAGCTTCTCCCACAAATGTGGGGATGGGCTCTATATAACTACTGGGGGTGCACACAGCTCCATCTATCCATATTTGATCACACATCCATCTTCATGAGCAAACAAATCAATCCTCCTCGAGCCCTCGGCCCGGGGAGCGAATAGTAATTGTAAAGCTCCATTAGGAAGGATAAACTCCCCCGAACAATGTTACCCCCAACTTCCGCATACGAATCCTGGCAGAAATTTACAATTTGTAGCTGCCAGCTCGCGGAACTTTACCGCCATACTACCGCAGCGTACCATCAGTAACAAGTGGAGACGGTGCCCAAGGAGGCGAAAAACTGGGGGTGGAACAGAAAAACAAAAAAAAATAAAAAAAATAATATTCATCTCGAATAAACACACGTCGAGAGTATTTAGCGGAGCCATCAATCGCCCTGATGGGACTAATCACTCCGCAGCGGCAGCATATCGAAAGCGATACAAATCCTGTGCTTATCGGGGGATATATGGCCGGGGTTCGGGGTCCTGGACACTCGAGAGAGTGCAACAAAAACAATTGATCAGGCTTCGAAATCCGGGAATATCAATATCCTTCCAGGGAGAGGGATTATTTATCACAGCATCAAATCGGACCCGAGAAACTTTCGATATTGCCTGATGCGGACTGTCGAGGGATACTGGAGATGGAGCGCCCCAAATAACCTCTGCTCCAACCGCTGATGGTACTGGACGATGGTGGTCTTGACCACCATCGCTGCCATTCAGCCTCTCATGGACCCATCGATGCCGCGGGCGCGCGAGCTATCCGGGGGGGGCTTGAACCTTCAGCTCGAAACTAATGAGTGGCTAATAGCCACTAGCTCCAGTCGAAAATGAAAATTGAAAAACTTTCCGCACTGAAGTGGATGAGGCTAGAAGAAAGCTGGAAATCGAAAGGTTGTTAAGTGGGATGCAATTTTGCCATCGTCGTCGTCGTCGTTGTCCTCGACGACGCCGTCGCGCTCAAGAAACTGGCTGCAAACTTAAACTTATCGCTACAGACCAATTTCGTATCGAGCTATCGAGCTAATGGAATGGAGGCAATAAAACTCGATGATTGATGGAACTGTTGCGGCGCCAGTTTTATATATAAAATGACTGTAACCGTGGGGAAGGAGACACATTAGAAAGAAGTACTGGAAAGTGTCCCTTTTTTTGCTCAGTAAATCTTTCGCTTTAAATACCTATCGAATGCGAGGGACCGAAGTGAATTTAAATTATGCAAAATTAAGCTATACGGAATAATTTTTTCCCCCCTAAAAGAAACACAATCTCTCTTAACTCAGGCTGTCCAAAGATGGAATCAATTTTAAATTTAAAGAACTAGAAGGCAAAGTACTGAAAATAATTTCGGGATAATGGATAAAAGAGAATTAACGACGGTTAGACTAGTAAAGATAGAAAATTAATTTCTTTTCTACACTAAAGTTGAATATTATTTCAATAATTGAAGGCAATTACCTTAGCAGGTTATTACCTATATTAAAAATTTATCATTTAAATTTCAACTTTTTTCAAAGATTAATATTCATTTTGAATGTGGAAAAAAAGCAAATTTAACTTAAAGACAGGGTTCGAACTTGTGACGAATTGGTGGTTCGCTGCTCTAACCATCTGAGCAAAGGACAGCCACCTTGCCGCTGATGCCTTCTCAAAGCAATTTTTTCTCTAATGAGAAGTGTGATCGACCAATTCGATATGAATTGGAATAAGCGAAGTTTTAAATTAAAAAATCATGGGCAGTTTATTGAAGGGTATCTACAATACTTAGCCCTACTATTTATCAGGGCATTCACAGGTTCATCATTTGCTGCCAATAAGAATTCTGTTTTAATGTCGCATTTATTTAATTTCTGATTAGGAATTTAAACATTTTCTTGATAGTAATTAAGTAATATTTGAACTTTTAACAAAATATTGTTTAAATATTAATAAAATGTCAATACATTAATTAATCTTGTTTTCAAATTTTTTTTAAATTTCTCTTATGTTCCAAATTTGCGTTCAAACGTTGAATTTTCTCAAATATTAACCTCCAGCATGAACTCGCAAACGTTTGTGATCAAAACATTATTTTTTTTCTTGATTTCATTTTCCAAGTAATGTCCTTACAACAAAATTATAATTAGGTTAATTTTTAGAATTTTAAAAAAGATACCTTAAAATATTTTTGTTATTTATCCTTGTTTGACTATAGGTAAAAATTTGCGTAGATTACACGTTTTTAATGTAATTCAGTTTGTAAGAAATTATATTCTGTTAAATTTTTGGTATAATTTTCAATTAAATGTGTAAATTTTGTATGATCTTACATCAAATTAATGGAAATAGTCGTATTAATATTTAAAATTTATTTGAAACCCATGCAAATCAACAACCTAAATTCAAAAAAACTTGGTATAAAAATACAAACATTTTTCAACGTACTGTAACTATTAAATAGATTAAATAACTTTTCTTTCTCAAGGAGGATCGTGGAGGATTCTCAACCTCATTAATGGTGGATGTTTTACTTTTTACGGAATCGTCTTAAGATCCATCCTAAACAAAAATTTTTTCTTGTAATTAAAGGTCATAGCTAAGATACAGGTTAGGTTAGGTTAGGTTGCTGTGGCTGCCTAGAAAGACACACTTAGGCCAATTTTTGGTCCATTGTGTTACCATGCAGCGCAGGAGACCATGGTTATTCGTGGGATTCGAACCCACAGCCTCTGGGACGGTAGGACAGCGCGCTAACAACTGAACTATCAGAGCCCCCTAGCTAAGATACAACTTGGAAAAAACAAATGTAAACATTTTGTTGTTAAAATGATAGATAATACTGGTGTTTAAAAAGTTTATAAAAAATGAACAGCATCCACTTAAAAAATATGTTAGGTTTATGTGTATTCTAGAGTTTGTTGTAAAGAAATATATGGTGTAAATTACATCAAAATCAGTTGAGTTGATCTCGAGATAGTTTGTCCACTAGTTTGAAAAATAAAATAGTTGTATGAAAAACGCAAAAGAAAATAGTACCACAGAATAATTTCACAAACAAAGTGATTAATTCAAAGATTTTATTCTGAAGAAAGAAAAAAAGATTTCTATGCATTTTAATACCAATTACAAAGTTTTGCCCGCTCGCACCTGCTTATTCACTACCTTAAAATTGCTATAACTCAGGTAATAAGTGGAATTTTGATATGACGAACTGCGTAAAGTATTCTTAAATACATAGATGATAAATATAGAGAGAAACAAGAAAACGATATTATGAAACTCTCATGATGGTGTAACCCCTTAACCGAATTTCAGCAAAATAATTTTGGGAAAGTAATTCTTGCAGTTAAGCATAATAGAAATGTTTTATATTGCAATACAACAATAATTTATATATATGGTATAAAATATTAAAACCTAAATTACTCTTTTTGAAGACGTAGAAGTAGAAGAGCAAAATATGTTTCTTGATTTTCAAGGAAACTGGAAACAGTAAAATTTATATAATTTACATAATAATTATAATAATATTAATTATAAAATTATATATTTGTAATTACTAATTCTATACTATATATAATTTTTGAAATTGAATTTCAAAATCGCATCAAAATCATAGTCTTATTAGTTTCGAAAATGTCGCTGGATATTACACGTGCATAAAATTGCATCCCCTCGCAATTTATTTTGTTGCGGCACAAAAACGAAGGTTGTCGCATGGATTTGTAGCGAACGTATCCGCAGAAAATGTTGTATACAAGGGTAAGTGATGGGGTTGCAGTGCATTTTCACGACCCCGCCACGATACAGAAGTGTTTTCTGTACTTCGCTCGGCTTGAACTTGAGTGGCTTCGCTTCGGCTGTTAGATGCATGGCTGCATAAGATGTTGATTCCGGCAAATGCTCAATACGCATAATTGACTTTTGCAGACAGACGAGGCTTGACGAAAAAAGGTTTGTTCCCGCCTTTTCCGTACTCTGGCACTCTTAGTCTTAATTAACCCTTCGCTTTTCAATTTCAATTTTCTGATTTGATGATTCTTCTTTCGATGATACACGCGGCGGCAGTCGTCTCATCGTGTGACTCTAAATTAAATTGGACATCTGTTGTAGTAGTGTGTATTTGTGGTAAAAGGGTTCCTTCAAAAAGGGTTTATTTTATGGTGAAAAAAATCTTACAATTCAAGAAATTTAATTTGAAGTTTTGGGAAAGATTGCGGAAAATTAGATACGAGAGCTAATTTCTGACTTAAAAATGTGTCTGAACATAATCATGACCTGGTCGGGTAAATCAGGAATACAAAGTAAATTTTACTTTACAAATTACGTTATCCTCATTTTGACACTAATGTCACTTGGATAACTACTACTCTTAACTATCCAAATATAAAATATGCTATTACTTAAATACATCTTTAATAAATAATTGTTATTCTGTTATGGACCTAATCCGGTTGCAATTTGTAACGCGACACTATATTTATTTTTAACTTACTATTTTATTCCTAATATAGTGCTAATAATAAAAGATCTATGCTACTTAGTTCTTTTGTCGTTTAAAACATCCTCTTTTGGCTCTTAATCCTAATCAAGAAAATCTTATACTTTTATTTTTTTAGCAGTAGGAATATACTACTTTGGTCTTAAAGTAATTCTATTCAAGACTATCAGACTACCAACAATTTAAATGGTCCAGATATATTCTATTCTGATCCATACTCGGATTTAAATCAAATTCGGCTTCCTTTTAGGTTTTCAAAAATAGAAAATTCTCAATTATATTGTATTTGTAGTATCAGCACCCAAACGTGATTAAATTAATGCCGTTTGCAAATATGTTAGTATTAAATAATTAAATAAACTAAGTAAATTGTTGATTGTTATGATTTACATGTATATGACCGATTATTATTATTATAAAATTTGTTTTTGATTGAAATATTAATTCAAATTATTTTATACAACAATTTTTGCTATATCATAATTAAAAAAAGGGAATTATAGCCCAGAAGATAATTGGTGTGTCTATTGATGTTATAATTTGTAAATGGACTTAAAAAACATTATAAAAATGTTTTGAAGTGCAAGGACAAATTTCAGTGCGATTGATAAAGAACTTTTTGAGTTATCACTTCTATCTATTTGAAAATCATAAGCTATAATATTAAAACTTTGATGGCATATTCTTAAGATGTTATACTAACAAGTTTTTAGGATTTTAAAGGTATCTGACCCCTTAATCACTCGTAAATGAAAAGTTATTATTTTACACTAAAATTAAATTTTATTTATTATTAAGACGAGCCTAGTCCAAAATGTAGACACAAGTACCAAAGTAGCAAAAGTAGAAAAAAAATCAGTTTGAAATAATATACGTGTTATATGAATAACGCACCAATTAAGGAAATGCGTTTAACATGCTTCAGCCGCTTTTAAAGCGTCCATAAATAATGAATCATGACTTTAAGCGGAGTTCAATTATTCTTTTAAGATCTGAAGAGTAGCATTAAGTGCTTTACGAATACGCTCGTTAACATCAATTTATCTGAGAGCCAGAGATTTTTGCAAAGTCTTCACAAATTCGCCCCTCGCCGAAAATAAATGAAAGTCTAATCTGTTGAGAACGAGGGTTCCCCTCATCCCAGTTTAGTACTTGTTTTCAAAGCAATTTTTCATAATTTGGGACGCCTCATCTTTCCTGGAGCCGCGTCGAGGTCGACATACTCCTCAGCCACCTCAGATTCCATAATTTTCAATTACTACCAGACTCTTCTTATACGAAATTTACTACCATAAGGTGGTCATTATTCTCCCTATAAAGGCTCACTTTGGGTGCGTTACGTAATAAATTTCTGAAAGTACCCCTGGCTGCCCCTGTTGCTGCATCAATTAAGCCCCTAATGGAAGCGCAAACAAACAGTCAAGTCCCACATATATTTAGCCCCTGTTATGAACACCTTCGGAGGCTTTCCTCCCCCGTAAGCGCAACATGGACGAAATTAAGTTATACTCAGATCCTGAATTAGATAATGAAAGTGGATGACCTATTTTGGCCCCAAGGACCCGCCCAAAACCGAATAAACGTTTGAAGGGCTCCAAATTACTTTTTGACCTCGCCACAACTCTTGGTCCCACACTGCAGCAAAACTCCGGATAAATTTGAATAACTTGACGGGGGTGCAAATACCGGCGAGGGTTAAACTCATTTGCGGCTGAATATTTATACTATAAAATATTTTCCGGCTTTCATTTTACCGGATTCCATCCGGGAATCCGAGAGTACGGTGGTGAATCCATAGAATTTCATATACCAGTCTGCTTCCATTATTATGAGGCGTCAATAAAAGGAACTTTTTAAAATGTGTTAACATTAAATATTTACCTGTTTTAATTTTAATGTGTCATTAAATGGCTCGCTTGACCAGTAGTGATGAGTCTGGGATGTACTGCACTCGGAAAATCTGCAATCAGAACTACCGGCCGAGCAATTAATGAATTTACTTATACACTTATGAATTCGTTAGGGTCCTCATAAAAGAAAAAATTCTGAAGTTTCATTAAAATTAGTTAGGACTCAGTCAGCCAAAAGGGTTCTTTTGACGAGTCTTAAAATTAAATACAAAGCTGGGCAGTTTATTGAAAATTCCTTAAATTTTTTCTTCACTGAAATTTAGCGAAAATCTCTTGTATATTAAAGGGTTTTTCAATAAGGATAACAATTTTGCATTTAAGTAAAACACGGAATAATTGAGATATTGAGCTGAAATTTATTCCAGGTGTAGTACACATGTTACATTTATCTATAAAATTCAATCTCATTCATAAGACAGCAGCGAGCACGTTTGCAGATTGATACTTTGAAGCCAATTGAACCATTCTTTCATTCGGCCAGAACGTTAGCAATTTCGCGTTCGATATTATCCCTGAGATCTTCTAACGTTGTTTGCTTGTTGGCATAAACCAACAACTTAACGTAACCCCAACAAGAAATCCAACGAAGTTGAAGCGCATAAGTGAAGTGGCCCTTCCACCAAACGATTTTTCGAGAGTATACGGTTACCGAACCTCCCCTTCAATAGATCAATTGTTTGATTAGCTGTGTGGCATTTTGCCTCTTGTTAGAACCACATATCACTGATGTCAATTCCAACCAATTCTAGCCAAAAATAGTCTACCAACATAGGACGATAGTGAACTGTATTGACCGTGATATGGCAATCATTTTCATCGACGAGAAGATATGGTCCAGTCATTAAAATCCACACCAAACGATCACTTTTGGTAGTTGTAAGCACAGATGGGTTTAGTTACTTTTCAATAACGCATATTTGTCTTATTTACAATTAGGCAAAAATGAGCTTTATCGCTGAAGATGATTCTTCGATTAAATTCAAGGTTTTTTTCAAACAGAGCAAAATCCAATCGGAGAAGAGAATTCAATTATTGAGCTAATTTGATCTTATAAGGGTATAAGCCAAGATTTTGACGCAAAACTCGCTACAATGTGATTTGAGGTATTCTCAATTCCTATGAACGCCGTGGAATCGACTGACTTGGTTCATTTCGAACTGAAGCACTTACGGCTGCAATATTTTCGGTACTTTGATCGGTACATTGCCATACTGGCACATAGAACTAGAATAGTGAATATTTTGACTAAAATTTGTCCACTAGAACGGCCGACTGAAAAGCCATTTACCTACATATAGGTATTACAAAAATTTTAAAACTGATGGCATTGCATACTTTTTAAGGATAAGATGCTACATTGTTATCTGTGGTTAAATTAAATGCATAAATTTCTGATTTTATTTTTAAATCATCATCTAACAAGTAAATCGGATCTTATTCGCAAAATATCCGTAAACTTCAAGACATACTTGTGAATAATTTTCAGTTCAAACAAGACCTTCTTTGCAATTCACTCAAATTTGATCGTAAGTAGTTAAGTAATAGTAGTCTACAAAAGAATTGAAGTTGACTAAAACGAGGTTGATTTGGCTAGAAAACAGTAAAATAAAAACAGGTTTATTTGATTATGTTATTACTAAGTGTATAGTCATTTTTTCTCCTGTTTGCAGTAATTCATTTCTTTCTGTATAAAGTATACAATGTCTAAACACGTGTCGCTAGATGCGCGGATTAGTGCTACCCGAGGGATTTTTCGGATAATCACTAAGCTTATCCCAATTTGTCTGGTACAATCCACAAATATACCCTTTAGCAACATTATTTCGTTTGAAGATTCAAGAGTGACCCGGAGGGTCATTACGCTGAGTAACAAGTCGATATCATCCGGGCTTTATAGTCCAGAAAGGTAAATTACTTCTCGTAGAGTTACTATTTGTTGTTGCAACGGTCGTCCTTTATGGTGCCTTTTACCTACTACCTTGGAAAAGATATTGTCATGCCTGAATTTCTGGACAATTACCGACATACCTTTTGGGGCATAAATCGGATCATGTTCCAATCATCCCGAACATGCCACAATTTTTGCTGTGGATACAGTCCGTGCCCGTTTTATAAATGCAAAAATAACGAAACACCACCTGAAAGTGCGCCTTCGAGATAAAATGGCACAGATTTGGGGGAGCATGAAGGTAACTCAGAGAAGGTGCCACCCCCGCGATACCAATAACCAACGATAGAGGTACGCAGCCTGGCGGCGAGTCGGAACCGGGGTTGGGGTCCCCGGCTGGCAGCAGTGCAATCCGGCAAAAATTTCCCAACTGTCTAAAAGCTTTCACATATTCACGTCCGGGATCCTCCTCATCTATCAAAGGAGCGCGGAGCCCCCATATTCATTTCAGTTCTTGTGCTCCGAGATTCTGACTTATCCCCCCTGAGTGAAAAGTTATTTTTATTAATTTTTCCTGCAGCCAGCATTCAGGCTGCTCGACATCGTATTATCTCTGGCTGGCTGTGTAGAACGGTGGCGGCGGCGGCGGTGGATCAGGCTCAGGCTCAGGCTAAGGCTTAAAATCCCGTCGAGCCACCGCCCCCGCATTCTGCTACGGGTACTGCTAGTGGATGCAAACATCTTTAAAAATTAAATCGTCGGGATTTCCAGGGGCTGTGCAGAAGTCTCGCTCGAAAATTTTCATTAAACTGTTCCAAAGCGCTTTCTGGCCTTTTGTTCAAATGGAGCCAAATGCTACGGATACGGATTTATACCAACCCCTCCTTCTACCGAGACCAACCCACCCCTCAACATCGCGTATGTTCAACGGCAAAATTGTATAAATGTTTAGTAGTAAAATTCGGGAAAAGCCTTTTGAGACGTGCACCTAGAGATTCTACTGGCCACTCTTCAATCAGCACGCGAATAAGTCTTCGCTCGTGAAATATTTAGGGCCACTTCCATTCAAATTGAGTTTCTACTGGGCCCCCTGTACAAATTACTCTGATATTCAATATAATCTGCTTAAATGGGGCTCTGGAATTAAATTGAATGTGTCAGTGCAGCAAAACTCCGTTGCCGGAATTTTCTTAGAGCCAATTTCGAAATATCTTTATGTTTTTCTCTACAGAAGGAAGTAGGTGCAGTATAAAAAGGTTTGGTAATAAGGAACTTGAAGGAGCTTTGAAAAAATATGGATTCTAAAATCCGACTATATACATTTAAATCTCTATATAACGAACTCGTATATGTCACTTTATTTGGTATATTGGTTCGTTTTATCGAAAATTCACTTTACGGTGAACGAAGAAAAAAGGTCTTATTATTTTGAAAGTCGTACCTCAAAAATTGTTCGTTATTATGAAGATGAGATTCTTTCTAGAAAAGAATGTCTTTTTTATTTTATTTTATAATCTATAGTTTTATATATTTACAACTGAGGTATCACGTTTAACGTATAAATTTACAAAAATTAAATATAGGTTTGAAACTCTCCATAATTTTAGTATGAAATAAAATCGTATTTTTCATCATTTTGCTGTAAATTTTGGATGTGAATTTTTCGAGGTAAATGCACTTCTTAAAAATGTGTATCCATCAAGAATTATTCTATTTCTAAAATAAAAACAGAGACGATTTCTTTATTAGAATAACCAAATTTATTTTATTGGTCGTACTCAGTCAAAAGACTAAAAAACAAAAGCATGGATTTTACCTTGCATAACCATACCAACTATAAAAAATGCTTAATGTAATTAAAATGTACATTTGAAGCTGGTTTTCGCAAAGTTTTATTTAAAAAAACATATTAATAAAGCTAGACATATTTAAAAATTAAAAACCTTCAAAGACTTTTATTAAACAAACTGCAAAAATATAAGTCATGATTTAAGGGGAGGTTCTCTCATCTAGCGCGCTAAAAAGTAGGTAAAGTTCGTGATTTATTTGAAGGAAAATGACAAGACATAGGGAAATAATATTTGGCAGTATCTTTTATTGTACATTTATCTGATCTGTACAAAAAAATTTTTTTATGCAAAAAAAAACAAAATGGCGCCCGTTATTCAGCTTCTCCGAAGGCATGTTTTTCGAAAATTGCCCAGCTGTGTACAAACTAGGGGTCGCAAATTAGCCTGAAATCAAATAATGATGACATTATTGTAAACTAGAATAAATTTGTCTCAGAAAGAGTGAACGGCTTTCAAAAAAAATTTAAAATTGACGGAATGGCGCGATTTTGAAATTTTTGTGCCATTTTTGGCTGTTTTTTTTTCATAGTTTATGACTAACAAAAAGGAGTTAATGTTAAAATTTTCAAAATGTGCTCCACTCTTTCTATGAAGAAAATTGTTTACTTTAATATGCACGGAACTAGAAGTTGATTGGTTGAACCGTTTTTGAGTTATCTTGTACACAAATTTGTAAAATCATAAAAAACAAAGTTCTGAGATAATCGCGTTTGAAGTTTAAGTAACTTTTCGTCGACAAGGCTAAGAGCGCCCCGCTGCGATCATGACACCGCGACAATCAATGGGCTGTAGAATCCGTTCTAGTGCTCGAATCAACAAAATATTTTAAAGGAACATTCTAGACATATTAAACTTTAATAATATGAAATAAAAAAAAAATCGAAAATTTCAAGATTCTAGATGAGAACCTCCCCTTAAAGTATTTTCAAAACAGTATTGAAAGACAAAAATAAGTGTTAATCTTAAACTTTGTTAGTCAAATTTAACTGCTATTGTTAATTTAAACAAATTAAAATTTATAATAGCAATTAAGTTTGATTTTTATATTATAATAAAATATTAAAATTTAAAAGTGACTTCTTTATCGCATAGACTTTTTATAAAAATACAAAAATAAATGTTAGTCACAATTAATACTATTTTTTTGCAAGACTATATTAAGAAATTCGAAAAATATATGCAATAATGCCTAAAACTTAAAAGAGAGATCATGCAAATTCCGCAGATTGGTGTTATATTTAGAAAAAAAGGTCTATGATAGAAAAATAACATATACAACAAACAAAATACATAAATTTAAAATCTATTCTTTTTTTTTATAGTACTTTCAAAGTTGTTTCTGTAAAGTAGTGTAATTTGGGAATCCATATGAATCAAAGCCAAAAAAGTGATAGTGAATAGGTACATTGCAGCTTAGTTGCAAAAGTGTTAGGAGAGGTGTAATTTTATTATTTTCACAGGGATGCATCCCTTTTAAAATATTGTATAGTAGGTAACTACTGTGAGAAAAAAAGAAATAGTTGCCTTTCAATTGACAATTCAAAGTAGCAAAATAGACAAATCGCAATTTCCATGCAGTCGACTGTTTTAGGATGAATTTCGAAATTTCAGAAACTCCTGACACACGAATCCCGTGTACCAGGCGATGGTTAGGTAGGATTTCATCCTCCCACCACTGTCACCCCTCCGTCGGGACTCCTGTTTCAAACTACTAGCTGCTGAAAATGTAAATGGATGCAAATGTTTGGCCGCTGGTATGCGTCGCTCTAGCCACAATATGGCGAAATATAAATTATATACAAATCCAGCAGCGGTACTCGCGTGTCACGCTCATTATAAATGCGCACTGCATATGTGGCCGCCGCAGAGACAGCGTCTGAAAGGCGAAGTTGACGTGCAAGGATATTCCAATTATATGGAAGCAGACTTATGACAAATGATTCCGTGCCCCTAGATGAGCTCCTCTTCGTCTGTCGGTGGGTGGGGTGGTGGGGGGTGTGGTGGAAGACAGGTCATATAGTCCTTAGTCTCAGTATAAAATCGAGAATCAAGTCAGGTATCATCTGTGGGGTTGTGCCACTGTACCTGAGCAGCGGAAAAAAAGGGGTTTTTGCGGTCCGGTGACGAGTCCCATCAATTTTTGTCAGACCCTATGGTAATAAATTTCAATTCTAAGGCAGTTTACGTTGGAACTAGAGGTACACTGAGGGCAACAGGGCGTAACTATGGTTGAACGCAATTGTGACCGGTACAAGCATACCTCTGACGTGGCCCTTTGCCCTCCATAGTCCATCGGCATCGGCACAAAAGTGTCAAGTGAATTCTCACCTTTGGGGCAGTCTGCATGAGCTGCAACAATTGGGAAGAAAATTTGCATGGTGTCAAGATGGACTTTGGAGAGTTGAGACGACCAACCGGGCACAGGCACATATAGCACTGGCTAACTCTGTCCGGGAGTTATATTTATCCTTAATAGTTGATGAAAATGCATATTATGCGGCCACAAAAGGGGCACAATGGGGCCCGATGAATGGCTCTGAATTATATTCATTAGCACAATTGCAGAGCCCCGCAAAAGTGCTGGAAAGTTTATCGAACTAAAATCGCCCGGACGAAGCCTAATGTGGAATGCATGAGACGGAGAGGATCGGAGAGGCCATTGTGTGCAAGCGAAATGCTAGATTCCCCCCTGGGACTCAGGAGGTGTTCCACATATGTGGCACAATAGCTAAAGACAAGTCGATTGTCGCATACCACCTCCGATTGCACATATTGTTGAAATAATTAACACAAGTACATTAAATGTACATTCACTAATACCTCGACTCGTTTTTAAATCCTTTTTAAATTAAAAAGAATGCATATCTGCTGTTGTTTTATTTCAATTATTTTTCATATGACCGACAAGAATTAACCAGAGAATTTTAAAAGCTCTTTGTAAGGCATGCCGCTAAACGTATGCATTCTTAGGAACAAGTCAGATTCAGAATATGATAAACTAATCTTCACACCATGGGGTTTTTCTTCTTAGGTCCGAGTATGCTAACAGTCCCTATTCAGTGAGTGAAGACCATCATTCACAATTTTCATAACATTCGGTCTTTTCTTTTTATAAAATTTATGAAAATAATAAAAATATAAACAGTATGCAGCACACGGTTAGTATTTAATAGACAACCGTTTGAACTAAGGATAGCGTTTAGTCGATCTGAAGATTTTGTGTCTAGCGTCTTAGACGATTAAAGTAAGGAATTCGGTTATCCTTGGCATATACACTTTCTTATTTATACTTATCTCAATAAGAAACAGCTTTACTAGTCTTGATTTAAGATTGACTTCCTATGACCGTATTCTATTTAAGGAAACGAAACGTTTATCAAAAACCTTCTGGATAATTTTTTGGTCAGTTTGTGTCCGCCCCTAAAAAAGGTAAAGGGTTTATGTTGTTTTCAAATTTTTATATTCTGTTTACAATTCCAATGGCAATAAGATAAAAGATTATATTTGGAAAATTCCCCATTTTTTGTCGTTATGGGTAGACATTTTTGAAAAATGAGAAAAATGTTGAGTGATCCTAATTCCATAAACAGGAACTGTAGATTATATTCAGGCAAATTTTTCTAGCTGATCTTTGCTAAGAAAATCAAGTTAATAGTCCGTCAAGCGAAACTCATGACCCAAATTGCACTTTACTCTCAAACCTTTCTTTAGTATAGTTAGTTTCTAGTCTTATTTTAGTGTAATTTAAGTTCAATTGTAGCTTATAATAAACGAAATAAATAAATAAATAAATGAAATTCGAAAATAAAACTCAACCACATATCAATTGTTACCCCTAAATAGGTATATCATTTCTATAGTATTCTTTCCGCAGATTACGACTTTACAATCAAAAATATCCTATCGCAACAAATGTTTGTGAAAAAAATAGGTTTGAACGGTACAGAATATCGTATTTTGGAAATTTTTAAAAATTACGTTAGAAAATAATTGCAATGTTGTTTAAATAAAAGCTGGAACGTTTTGTATAAAAATTTTAAAAACACTTTACGACAAACAAAAATTTGAAAATTGTGACAGACTAAATTTAGTAAATGGTTATCATTAGCCGATATTAAGGGGTAGTGATTTTTCAAGAAATGCAGCTGTACAATATTTGAACATTTTAAGTTGATCCAGTGAATATTTTCTGAGATATGCTATAAACATTTTAGGACCCTTTTACTGCTTATATCAGCTAGTGAAACTTTAGATATGTTCTACTTAAAAATGCATGTTTGTTTACGTCTCTGACTACCTCTAATCCCTTGAAGATGACGGCAAGCAGGATTTTTCCAATATCTAAAAAGCGGTAGACTTTTCGACAAAAATCATCATTATCAAATTAGTACCTATCTGTACCTGTTTGTAAAGTTTTTTATTATACATATATAATGTGGAAATTCCATATATACGCAGATTGGATTGCAAATGGTTTGAGTGAATCCAATTTCGGTTAGCTGACTGGATCGAACCAATGATCCAGTAATCGTTTCCACAATTAGCGCTGAGCGTGTTGTGACTGCTTTAACTTCTTTAATTATAAGATTCTAAACAAAATATGCAAACTTCTATTGTTTAGGTAAGAAAACCAGAGATGCTTCGTACAATTTAAATTTTTAAGACATACTCTATACCAATCCCCGTTACCTCCGCTCGGCCCCTCTCTTTCGCCCTCCCTACCATCGAACCAACTACGGTCTTTCTGAGCCCCTCACTAAAATGCTTCGAAGAGCCAACTCCTTCCCTTCCTTCGACTTTCACCTGAGTAAAAATTCTCTCAGGCACCACCTAAATAGTCTCCCCTAATCTGCCTTGTCCTCTAATTTTAGTCTCTTAGGTAAGCGCTAGTCTTAAGTTCATTTAATTGTACGTAGCTTGTATTAAGCGTTAAATATATAAATAAATAAATAAAAGCAATAAGGTAAGTTTTTTCGAAATAAATCCAAATGTGCTTGATAGGGGTTTTTTTTTTAAAAACATTAATGATCAACATTGTGACTTTATGACTGGAAAACCTCGTATACATTTAACAAAGTCATGTACACGGTTGCTTCCTATCCTTGAAATTCTGATACTTTGTGTAAACAAGAGAACCTTACCTCCAGGTAAATCGCGCTATAAAAATTGCTTTTACGAGCTACACCAGCAATATCGTGAAAGAAATCAAAGAAATAATTAAACGAAGAAAAATCGAAAAATCTTAACGACTTGAAAAGGAAAGTCTGTATAAAAAAAAATACCAAAAAAAAAAACACAATACTCCGCTGCAGCACCCCAGGTGAAACTCTATCTCCTTCGGTGTTGGTAAGTGGCTGAAGGTATTTTTTTGCAAAATGAAAAGAGCGCTTATCTTCGATTAAAATAAATCTGTGCGATGTCACGGTTCTATTTATTTTTCGCAGTGTCCCCTTACCCTGCGGAGGTGTTTCATCTGCTGTCCCTGAGTTCCATATTAATCTCCATTTGAGAGCGATAAAATTTCGCTAATTTATTTCACTTTACTTTCCCGGATTTCAATTAAATCGGTAGGAAACAACGAATCTTCCCACCCTTCCAAAGGTTTTTTTTTTTTTTGGGTCTCTGATACAAACCGAAATCGGTGGAAGACAGAGGCTTGTTGTTATTTTTATGCGAAAATAAATACTCCTGGCATGTGATATCGATTAAATTGTATCGCGTGATTGATTAAGACGAACCTCAAAAAATCGCTTTTTGTGCCCCGGGGACTAGATGAACAAACTGGCGACTGTCTGCAATTGCGTGCCCTGTCAGCATTTGTTAAGAAGCGTTCGAGCGAATAACGAATTTGTAAATTTTTGCTAAATTTATCAAGCAAAAATGTCAACTCAATTTAAAAATTGTCCTTAGCGCTACCGCACTAAACCGCTTGCATACAGCGCGGGAGGAGCGTTATTTAGAGCGTTTTCACCATTTTGCACTTCGGTGGCTGATGCACTATGAGCGCACCTTAGGCATCTAGGGTATAATTCACGGAGCTTGTGTCATCGTTCCGCGGGTCGAGTTAAAATTGGATTTGGGCCCATGCAAATGCGATGTCCCTCTACAACTCGGGGACTATCTAATTAGATAAAAATGCAATAAATTCTGAGGTGTTCTGCATTTTATGACTGCTCCTAATACCTAGCTGCTAATTCCGTCCCAAGGCGGGCTGGGGCCGACCCCACTATTCCTAGGGATACTACAGAAAAGCGCTAGCGGTACGCTATGGCAAAGTTATAATTGAATTCATTACCAAAATTAATTCGGGTGCTAAAAATTTGTATATTTGCACCACAGTTGCTCCTTGTCGACATGACTCTAGAAAAAGCCATCCTGCCTGACATCCTAAGCGCACGACAGCTCCACTTGCAAAGGGTTCATCTTGTGATTAAATTACTCCCTGGACTTGGGCACGCATTTCTAATTTGCAGGACAGAATTTCAGCCGAAACAGTCCTGCAGATTTTAATATTATTTGTGACACCACTAGCCTGGAACCAATACAACAAATAGTGTTATTGGAATTTAAAATTATTTGAAAGTGTACAATTTCGTACTTATAATGTATAACAACATACAGCTAAAACAGGTCAAACCGCAAATCTCGTGTCAACGTACTCCCACAGTACTATCATTAAATTTTAATGGAATAGTGCGCGGAAATGCAACTATCACTAAATTCTTACATGGTATGTAGTCGACTACAAAGTCACTATCACCAAATTCTTAAAAGATAATAAACTGAAAATTCCGTATCACTAAATATTAAGGGAATAGTGTACTGCAGTGTCACTATCACGAAACGCTGAATTACAAATTCACTATCGCTAAGAAGTCTGCTAATAAGAAACATTAACACTACACTAGAACTACCAAAACCAGTCAATTTGACTGGTACTCATTTTCCTTCCTCATTTAAATGTATATTTTTGAAGTTCTCTTCTGGTTTATGCCAAAGTTTAATAGAATTGAGAATTGCGACATATTCAAAAACCTTTTTTCATTAATAATTATTAATTCAAATTTGAAAGTCTATTAAATTAAAGGTGCAGAAAGTTGTTAAAATTACAGACTTGCGCGCCGGTAGTTCTAATGTTAATGTTGAATAAATATAGCACATTTTTAGCTATTTAATAGCTATTAGACGGTATAAAGAAGTTGTTGGTGTAGCGACTTTAGTGATTTAGTATTATTATTATTGTTATAATAAAATTGCATAATATTCTTAAGTTATATTGCTTCTTTGTCGCAAAATGTCTTTTTACTTTTGATTCATGCTACTTAGATTTACATTGTTATTATTAAATACCGCTTGTCTCATTTTAGTGCAGACTTGTGCTACAGGAAAATATTTCCATTTTTAAAATTAACTCTATTTGTTAAAGACGAGAAAATACAAAACCAAATAAAAATTAATAAAAATAAAGTTTTTTTTTGGGTCATATCTCATGAATACTAAAACAAATTCTTGAAATCTAACGATATTACTTTTAATTCCCCGAATATCCCGACAAAAGAGATGTGTTAATTTAATAAAAAACTTTACTTGATGCGATAAACCTTTAAATTTTATACATTTGAGTAAATCTTGTTCAGTTCAATAAAATTATCATCACAAGAACGAAATTTATGAAAAATACGATTCACTAAAGTAATAACTGACATTATTACAAAAACGTACATTTCTTAATAGCAAATGAAATAAAATTAAATTAATAAAAAGTATGATTATGAGAAGATAGGTATTAAATTAATTAAAACCATCAATTCTATAAAATTATATTCGAGATAATGAAATTTAGAGAAAATTAAAATTGTTAAACAAAATAAAAGTGTCTTTATAGAGACATATTTTTTTTAAGGAACTAGAAGAAAAAACTAATCAAATAATAATAATATTTAATTTAAAAAAAAAAGAATAATTAAATTACGATTATAAAAGATTTAAGCAGAGATATTTTTGTATTAAATAACTCTTCTCAGTTATTTATGTTCCTCACGAACGCAATCTTCTTTTAGCTCTATACATTTAGTCCAGCGTTTTTCCAATTTTTTTATTTCTCTCAAATAATAGGTTTTCTCAAGACCCCCAAAATTGGCGTTTGTTTCAGTGATGGCCTCTTTATTCGGCCCAAATCTCTTACCGGCCAGCCATTTCTTCAGATTTCGTCGTAAGGAGCTAAATCTGGAGAATATGCTGGATAACGTAGAAGTTTACGAGGTTGTCTACTTTCAGTGGGTGTCAAACACAAACTAAAAAACATAGCTTGCTCAAAATTTGACAGTTAATGGATGGCAGCTAACGAGAGCTGTGTTGCATTTAAAATTACTGCAAAGGAAATTCAAAAAATCACTGAGTTATCAAATGGCCCTCGTATATAGCTAGAGCATTCTAGCTTAAAAGTAATATAAACAGAACTTATACACAAATAAAAAATAAATTAATAACGTACAGTAAATAGGCATAGTTTCCAAGTGTGCCAAAAGAAGAAATCTTTGAAAATATTTTTTTTTTAAATCAACAATAATTTCCTTTAAGGTAAAGCTATTTTCATTGCTATAAAGACAAAATATACTACACACTATACATATATACTTTATAATTCATATAAGCAATCGCAAATGCCGTAGAATAACTTTAGCTCCTTATACTTAATTTTCGTATTATATAACGTTTAGTTTGTCATTAATTTTTCGAATTTTTTCCCTTAGTTTTCTCTCATTTAATAAATATCTATAGCTAATGAACCTTATCTGCATAAAAAGTAGATAAAAATTAGTTCTAAATTAGTTTTCTACACAATTCACAATCTGTTGAAATGGTTGATTAGATATGCGAAAAAAATAGTATTTAATTTGAAACCGTGCAATGTGAAGTAATTAGCAAAAAGCTTATAATAAAAATGAAAACAAAAAACACATTCACATAGAGTATGTGTTTGTATGTATCATAAGCATAAACAATCTCGTCTTAAGTTGAACTTTATAAACCACTTTAACAACTTTAAATGATCCCCAAGCGTAAATGTTAAATTGTTTTAAAATATCAAAATACAGGCCAGTAAATTTAGGTATAAAATTCCTAATTCTTAAAATATTCCAGTTAGCTGGACCCTTGTTAGAGAATTTTGACAAAGGACGTGCGAGAAGATCGTTATTGCGCGAAAATATTTAAGAAGATAAAACTTGCTAGAAGTACTAAATTCGGTTTTTCTTAAATCGTTGATGCGGGACGTAAATGTAACGCGTTTGTTTATAAACTATGAATATACTCTGGTTGATTATTTCTTTTTAAGACAAACAAAAACCTGTTGGATTACAGAAACGTACGTTAATTTAGTCGACAATTCCTGCATGTGATAGGTGCATAAAATTGCAACTCCTAAATAGGAATTCTAAACATAGTAACTCTATCATAAACAGAGTTAGATTAGGTTAGGTTGCTGTGGCTGCCTAGAAAGGCACACTTAGGCCAATTTTGGCCCATTGTGCTACCACGTAGCGCAGGAGCGCAGGAGACCATGGTTATTCGTGGGATTCGAACCCACAGCCTCTGGGACGGTAGGACAGCGCGCTAACAACTGAACTATCAGAGGCCCCATAAACAGAGTTACATTCACTAAAAATGCCAAAGGTCATATAGTTCGAAGGTATTAACCTCCTTGTTTTTATCGTTTTCGGTTTTAAAAGTAAAATAATTTATAGACTCTAGAAAAAAATATTGCTCAACTACGGATGAAAGCAACAAAAATTGATGTTCCTAATAAAAGTCCATTAAAATGTTTAAAAGTGCCTTTGGCGCAATTTTATACAACGTTTTTAATTATGTTTATTCATTACGCAATAAAATAAGGTAAATGGTCTATAAAAAATGTAAAACGATTTAAATAAACAAAACGTGTTACAGCTTGTCACTAATAAACCAATCCCACCAATTCAAATGAATGAGTAGAGTTGACAAAGATGTGAATTTAAACAAGCTCATCACATACCATCAACAAATTTGAAATAGGTGCCTATTTCGCGGCTTACACAAGGGGCTGATTTTGAAAAAAAAAAAAAAAAAAAACCTTCGTCATCATCATTCCCTCCCCCGTCAATTCATTTTAGATAAAAGGTGCTGTATGAACTGTCAGCGAGACTTGAAAGGCACGTCCTTGCGCACCTCATAACTCAAAGAAAGTGATGAATTCAATAAAGAAGCCGAGAATCAAAAAGGTTATCACAACTTGGCTGATTACAGGTGAGACGGCGGTGTGCTCGCTCAACAACTTTCGCTCTTATTTCCATCGAAACGATGCTGACGCTTGATGGGTATCTGAATGTAACAGTGTCGTCGCGGTAATAGTGGCAAGGCAAAGGGAAGGGAGGGGAGGGTGGTGGAATGCGATACACGGCGGCGGGCAATATCAAATACAACCAGAAAAGCCATAAAAGCGCCAAGAGCGGCAGAATCAGTGAGCGCGTACATCTGTCACAAAGTTGGGCACTCAAGCGCCAGATAGAAGGCGTATTAAATTGTGTTTGACAAGAACACAGCGGCGTACATAAATACTTGCCTGCACACTTACATTAGTATTTACATATACAGGAGCAAATTATACATGCCGGCTAATTTGCATTTTATGCCCTACATAATCCATCGAACGGGCAACTGGCCCAGAGGCGTCGTAACGGAAGGGTGCCGGAAGGGCTCTTTACCCGAAACGGGTGAATGATTGTGGCGTAAATTGAAAACGAGATTAACTGATGATGTCACCCAGCGTTCTCATTGAGGAGTTCTTTAAAATAAATAAATCCCCACGATTACGGCCACCACATGAGGGCCAGAGCAGGGCATAGCTCCATCTCAGCGCAAATCGCACGAGTCGAATGAATTTTAGGGACAACTGGACATTGACAGGGACATCGCTTTATCCTTTCTCACCCGGCCAGACGGACAGATCCTGATGTATGCTGTGCCGCCCCGTTTCGACCGACATGCCCGGCCCTAACCAGTCAAGCGTAGCCACCAGACTTACTTTAAATCTGTCATGTGCCCCTCCAGACTTACGGAGCACCCTATGACCATTACCCCACTGAGGTAGAAGCCCACTTCTAAAGTTACAAACGGTCCAAGTTTCATGCTCCAGGACCACCTTTGGCCTATATTAAGCCTCCCCATAGTCGAATTTCCATACGTATAACACTGTTTGCGAATTTCTCGAGTGACCCGTCTCATTTCGAGGGTTAACCCGTCTAACTGTACCCCCTCGCCAGCCGCCTACGTCTTTGATTTTCCGCAGCTGCTGGGCACCCAATTGCCGTAATCAGCAAACGCAAATATCAACAGAGTACGTCAGCCGGATATGTGGAGCGTATCACAATCCATTTCATATCTGCTATTTGCCAATGCTAATTTATCCAGGCCTACCATCTACCCTCCCACGGATGGTGGTATTTAAAAAGGATCAAAAGTGGTAACCGATGAGGATATGATTTTGGGCTATCGGAGCACTCCTGTTGGCAAAATATCTACCAATTATGGGATTACATATACTTTGAAATTATTCAAAAGTATTTCGTTTTTAATTCTGTTCAATAATTTAATGCTAGATACTACTACTACTAGTCAAATATATATAGATTCTTTTATGTAACAGCAATATTATAGTTTATAAATTATACTTAAATTCTAATATTCTTGCATTGTTAAATTCCCTAAACAAGGAATGTTTTGTAAACACTTTTAGTTTTTCGTTAACATAAGAAAAACATTATTAGTAATGGTATAAATGTAATATTACGTAATAATAAGTAATAATATTGATTAAATTTTATGACGATCATATAATTTTTTTTTTCAGGATTCCAAGTATAGTTTTCGATATCGATACCTACCAACCTATTATTTAGCATCGATATATAATTAAGTATCGATACTACTCAGTATTATAAATGAGTTTACCACTAATTAATAATGTTATTAGTCTCAATCGTGGCTTGAGTATTGCAAAGAAAAACTCTCAACATAAAGACATACTTACATCACGTGAAGTTTCACTTTTATCGGAATAGCTTTGTCTTATTAGTAACTAACCAAATAGTTATACTGAATCAGACACAAAAATTTATTTTTCTTTTTTAACTCGTTCGTTTTACGGAGTTGTTTTGAACCAGTCTAAGATACTGAATAAAAATAGTATTAACTAACTCCTAGGATTTTGTTCTCCTAAAAGCTTCTTAAATTGAAATATGGAAATTCATTAGTTTATTTTATATTTCTTACATCTAAATAAGGTTAGTGTAAAGTATCGAAATCCACAGTATTGATATGCATTTGATACTTAAATGTTTGTATCGAGTATCGAATACTAAATTATCGATATCTAGTCGATTGATCGACTATCGCTAGCATTATTCGAACTCTAGTTTCATAAAAGGTAATAGTAGTAATGAATTTTATATAGAAGAAAATCTTATTTCATTCGTATTTCTCTAGTGACTTTATTTGTTATTGTTAAGGTATTTTAAGTTGCAGCAAATAGGTGAGAGAGACTATTAACAATCGTTACAGTTAATTTTTAAATTGGCGCGATAAATATAAGTGTAGTTCAGTTTTTACACGATAGTACATACATTTATTATTATATCAAATGAGAAGATACACATAATTAAATAAATCAAATAGACTTAAATCGAAGGCTTTATAAATATAAGAAAAATAAAATGAAGGAGCAGAGTTTATCTTCCTCGTCCGCAAGGAATGAGTGCGGGTTAAGAATTAGAGTTAAATCGACCTCTTTCTAATTGGAAGTGAGGACTTAATTAATCAATAGTTGCAAAAACTCAGAAATTGAGAACTTCTTATTAATTAGGTCGAATTTATTTTGAGAATGCCATGATTGTGCCAATGAAGTAGAGAATTACTTCCATCCTTAGCAATGTAGGTCACATCTCTTCAATGAAGAGGGGAGCTTGGCAATTGTTTTTAAATCAGTAACTAGTTAATGAGAGCGTATAATTACGCAACAAAATTAATTTACTCCCTTCTATAATTAACCTTGGTCCCTTTTATATTTTTATTCCTATTTACCTCATTATTTTATTTTTACTACTTTTCATGTCGTTAACAATTTTATTTTGCTCGTGCATTATAGGGCAATAATTGCGGCAATAAGTTAATTAAAATAAAGCAAAATATATGTATCTTTAAATGTTGAAAACATGATGCATTTTCATAAAGTAATAAGCATTTATCCATGCAAAATAAAGCTTGGGCGCGTAGCTTTGGATATAAAGTGTAATTTACCGAAAATTTTAACTGATAATGTAAAATAATTGATTCAATTTTTTTTAAGATTCAGGAACAACAATTATTTTTTGTTTTAAATGTATGTAATGTAGCTTATCTTTTAAACGCTCTTTTTCTGAGAAACTGAATGAGATGAACAATTTTGTTTTTCGAATCCATTAGTAAAAGCAATTACTATAAAAAATATTACGATGTAAAGACCGAATCATCCCCAAATAAAAACCAGTAAAAGCTTCGTGTTTTATTTACCATTTACCACACTGAGCAGAGTGTGCTACCATAAGTTAGTACTTTTTCGCGCATGTGTAATATAAAAGGTGAAACAATTTTTAATCACTTAAATTTCGCAAAATTTTGTTAATAGAGTTAATATTCTCCTGTAGCCTCTAACTACAGAAACATTAATTTTATTTATTACATTTATTGAGTTACTCTTAATACTATCGAAATAAATTATTTAAACAAGTTTCGGTGATCTAATCCCGACCGTGTAGCTTATAATGTTAAATTTTAATATAGAAAAAGTGAGGAAACTAATCTTTCTAAGCTCGTAAAATTATGAGTAAAAATTGAAATGGTTACAATTACATTACCATTGTTAAATTGTCTGGTATATTTTAGTATTATTTTTTAATTGCATTAAAGTCAACTGAACCGACTAATTTATTTTAACTTTAAGTCAACGACTGGATAAACCGTCAGCAGTACGGATTGTATTCCGATAGTTAATGTACCTTTAATTAATAATTTAATTTTCAATAGTTTTACTATGAAGTTGATGGAAGATAGGGGACAGGTAGATTCTATTCTAGCATACTATACTGAATATTTCCTTTTCTCTATGATTTTTTAGATTATATAATGCTGTATAAAGGTTTGTTCTAATCGATTCAGATGTTCCTAATCATTTGGGTCTTATTATTTTTGTACTATTTATTAACGACGTATCAAATATATTCAATTCTTTTATGTATTTAATATTTTCGAATTATTTAATATATTTCTATAACATTAAATCTTGTTTCGTTCGTTGAATGATGTAATAACAATGACCTCTCACTGAATATTTCCAAATGTAAAGTTATGTTGTTATGTCGAAAGGCTTTCCAATAGTTTGTGATTATAAAATCAATATATAAAATTGCCAGTAAAGACTTAGATGACTTTTTCAATACTAAGTTATCTTTTAGTCAACACATTGAGTACAAGATTTCCAAAGCGTTTACTTCATTAGGCTTTTTAAAACGCAATACAAAGAATTTTAAGGAACAATTCACTCTATTTACATTACACAATGGTTAGATCTATTTTGGAATATTCGTTTTATGTATGGGGTCTTATGTATAAGACGTATGTTGACCGAAATTGATTAAGTATAAAAATAGTTTTCTTACCAGAAAGCTCAATATTGGCGTAAAAACATGTTTACGTGTGTATTACTAAGAATTGTCTACATTTAATTTTAGAAGAGAGGTTAGGTATACTTTGTTTAGTAGAGACATATTGTGCCACAAAGTTAAATATCTGGAACTATTTTCTTCAATTTATATTTATGTACTAGAGAGAATAATAAGGCCTTGGCCACTTCTAAAGGTCGTATTATATCGAACCAACTACAGCCGGTCATGAACTGCATTATTAAATTTAATAAGTTTTCTCCATTCGCTGATACAGCTATGCCTCGGGAAATCTGTAGAAATGCAATTAAGGCAATATTTGTTCGAGGAATAATTAATTACTTTGTATTTTCCAGTTCTTTTCAGCTGTAAGGAGGTGGGAGACGGCTTTCAGAAAAACAGACCGGTGGAATGCCGGATCTGAGGAATGAATGGATCTTGAGGCAGGTTGTCCCTTATGCGCGTAATGTTTGTTTTAAAGGGAGGAGGTCTCCTCACTACTTTACCCTCTGAGAACATTTTGTACCATCGATTTGCTTTGGTCCAAGGTAGCTTTACCATATGCCACAGTCAACATTCGAAATGCGTCCGCGACTTAATTTTGTTTTTCAGACAAAATTTCATACAGATTCTTTGATCCATTTTTTGGAATAGGCAAAACTCGAAGATGAGACAGAAACACATCCAAGGAAAATAGCTGTAAAAAATTAATTGAGCATTCAAAATAGCCGAGCTTGTCAGCATAAGTGAGGGTTATGAGTACCAACATAACGCCACAAAAAAATCGAAAAACGAATATACATAGCCCACGGAAATTTAAAATTCGCGATACTTTTTGAACAGACCTCGTATATATTTTTTATATTAATGTAGTGCTAAAACTACGAGATTCTTTCATTGAAATAACTGAAATAAGATTAAGAGCAATTAATTAGCTTTTTGTACTAATCCATTTCACAAAAACTCATTTAATTTATACAACTAACAGAAACACGCCTTAATTTTCTTAGACAGATAACAAACGCCTTTTCTATGAAAACCAATCTAAAATGGTAAAACTTTTGCATGTTTCCCAAAATATATTTAAGGATACAAAAACTTTATTCCATTCGCGCTTAAATAAATGTTGCGTAAAATTCCATCGAGGCAAAAAGCGAACGTTATTGCTCGCCAGATAGAAATTCTCTTTTAATCACCCGGTCGGGTCCAATCATACTCCCACACCATCCCTCATAGATGGGGTGGGTTTAGGGGCTCCCCAAACAACCGCACTTTGTTGAATTTGTTCCATTCGTAATCCAGAAAAAATGCAAACGCAAAGCGCTCCCACCATTCGACTGCGATAAAATCGTCACGTCTCATCGTCGAGCCCACCATCCGCAGCCGCTCAAACAAATTTCAGAAATACTTTACGGCTGGAAGCACAGCCACCAAAACACGACTCGACCAAATTCCAATTTGAGGACGCCCCGAAACTCAGGGATAATCGAATAATTAAATTGAACTCTCGCTTAAATCAGCTCATTATAAGCCCTCGCGAGTGGATGCTTTAACGTTAGCCCACAAAACCCCAGAACCAGGCCCTCATTATTATGTTCATTTGTTTCCATTATGCCGTGTTCGGGCTGACTCCAGCTCGAGCTCCGCTGGAATATCAAACGTGGTGGGGAGACCTTCACATGCGCAGACCGTGTAAACACGTCCAGGCATCCACCCTCGCACCCTTGTTCCCGACCGGGTTCACACCGACCCTGGTGAGGAAAAAACGCCCGCCGGCGTCGTTCACCATTTCCCTCTACCCTCTACTTTGGCAGAATTAAAGGGCAAAAAAGACATTCCCAAGTCTTAATGAAGGGTCAACCCGAAACGTCATCACATACGCCTTGGTCGCCCCGTCGGCGCTTATCCTCCGGATTTGTGGAGTGCTGGAATGAGTAATTTTCACGCATTATGTGCACGGACTGCCCAGAGAAATTTATTGAGTAAAAGTGGTCTTAAAGTGCGAAAAATGCGGAAGTGGCCCTTGTTCCTTGTCAGATCCCCCCTTCCTCCCCCCACCCCTCCAAAAGGTTACAAAATCCGGAGTTGGAGAATCCCAAGTATAATAATTTTGTTGATTTTATGGGAAACTTGGGATAATTTAAGTGCCAGTCGTGGCATATTTCATGAGAGTACTTTTAGTTTAGTTAGATTTAGCCTAGAAAAACTGAATATTTTTTTTTTTGTTATTTCCTAAATTGGGAAATTTAAAAATTTGACCATTTCAGTTAAATTAATTATCGGTCCTTAACCCCTAAGTGCCACACGTGAATCCTGCAGTAATTTTAAATGCTGCTGCATTAATATCCATTGGTTTCAAATTATATCTAAGGGTTTATTTTTTCCTTGCAATGACAAAGTATACAAACTTAACCAACTAGAAACCCTTATGGTTTTGATCTATATGCCAGAACCTTTATAACCTAATTTCTATAAACCTGGTATATTTAGATAGGTCTCATTAAATGAAACAATAAATTTTGGTATAAGTAGCAAGCATTACCATTGTAAGTAATGGTGAATAACAAAATTTAATTACCATTACATTTACTGGTACCGATAAGTTAGCGCTACTGTAATCTCATGAGTATTACTTAACATTACCCAGCATTACTAAACATTATTTGGCATTACAAGCATTAGCATTACTTACCTCAATTATATTCTACATCCAGTTTTTGAGAAAAAACTTTCTTATTTTACAATGTGATTCGACAATCTTTACCTTGGCAACTATTGCCCCAATAGTATTGAAAATGTCAAGATACAATTTTCATAATATTTCATTTTTATTGCCCGTTTTAAAGCAATATATAATATTAATATTTCGAATAAATAAACGAAGAATTTACATAATTATGAGTAAAGAATGATAAGAATTGCTATATAATTCTGAGTAATGTGTAGTGATGCCGCGTTTTGCTTCGTAATACTAAGTATTAGCCACACGATTAAAGTAATTATGAAGTACCAATAAAATGGTAATCCGATTTTTGTAATTAAATTACTTAGAAGGGAAGACGTATCGCAAAAGTATTTTTTTTAAACAAAACTAAATTTTATATAACGCGTAACAGAGATTTCTTTTAGAAGAATTAATTTGACAAATCAGAAACATAAAAACCAATTAATAATTCAAATATTCATTTAGTTAGCATGTCACTCTACGCAGCGGATTACATAATTCATATTTAATAAAGAAGTAGGCATGTTTTACAAAAGTTATAATAAAATTTTAAAAATTCATTGCATTGTTGAGCACTCTTCTTTTTTAGTTCAGTTTAATAATTTCAAAAGCTTTCAAATGTGAGAATTTAAATTTTCCAGGCAGTTATTTTAACTATTATCTAAATAATTAGTGCAAATAATTAACTATACGTCATATTATTGCATTAACAGGTGTTTGTTTTTAATTAAATATTCGAAATTGAAAAGTTACATTATAAAAATTCACAAAACAATACAATTAATGCGATTCGCTTTAAAGAAAATGTTTTAATTCTTAAAAGGTTCAACATTCTTAACATTTAACGTTGACACTTTTACGCAGGGTAAAAGATATATCTAATTTTATAACTTTGTTTTTGATTTGAAAAAAGAAGCGATTTTGAAAGCAATTGCATATCAGTGAGCTCCTTAATTTGCCTAGCTTTTAAGTCGGTTACTTCTTGTTTCTAACAAAGACTACATACCGAAAAAACTGAACTGTCGAAGAAATTTTAGGTGACTTAAAATACTTGCTGAAATTACTGGGAACGAGTAAAGATTAGTTGTGATAACTAAAAAAAAAATAAAATTTGTTTAGCTGGACATAAATATTTTTAGAAACTATAGAGCAAAGATTGTTTCAATTAGTGCAATTATTGTATTACTTTTTATTTACGGTACTAATACAGAAATAGGTTCGTACTCGATTTGACTTTTTGTATTATCTCCTCTCGGCTACTAAAACGCCTTCCCCGTAATGGTTTTTTGAGTCAAACAGAAAATTGTATTCGTTACGTTTTTGGTGAGAAACCCTCAAATTATGATAACATTGTGCGATGGTGCGTTGTCATGGTGCAAAAATCGAAACATGCACAAAAACAGATGTACTCAATACTGCGTCACTTTCACAAATGTCAAGGTAGGAGGATGCTGAAATTTGAAGGGAATATTGCTGGCAGGTGTAGCAATCTCAAAAAAAAAAATATATATCGAATTGGGTAATTGAAAGCGCTACACGGTGGTGATTTCGGAAGCTTCTTATCAACGTGTTATTATAAGTGATTTTATATATAGCCTATATTGGTTTGGGCAAGGAGAACGGGGAAAGGGTAGTTTACAGTTCGCCCACCAAACTTGTGACGCAAAGTAATTGTCGACCCTAATCTTTACGCAAGGGAAGGGAGGAGGCCAACTGCCCACTCATTGATTAGATTTTTATTTCTCTTACGAAAAATTAAGGGGCCTCTGATAGTTCAGTTGTTAGCGCACTGTTCTACCGTCCCAGAGGCTGTGGGTTCGAATCCCACGAATAACCATGGTCTCCTGCGCTACGTGGTAACACAATGGGTCAAAATTGGCCTAAGTGTGCCTTTCTAGGCAGCCACAGTAACCTAACCTAACCTACGAAAAATTAATTTTATTTGATGCCGTATTTCACTAAACAATTTGGTAATTTCTCAGTTGTAACAGCTAAGAAGTTTTTTCCGTGTACATTTCCTTTTAATTTCTTAATTTATCAATCTAAATTAATTATTTGAAATAAATTTTGTTTATCGGATTGTCTGCAAATGTAGCTTCACTTGTATATGAGGAAGAGGCTTTTTATATAGCGAAAAATAAACAGAAATATATTTTTTTATTTTCTAAAACCTCTTCAGAGCCAATACCGACTGGTGGCGTAATGGGAGAAAAATCGTGCTTAGTGCCATTAAAAAAAAAAACAAAAAACGAATAAATCTCGCCCACGTCACGGGGGGCTCAAGCCGTTCTGAGTTAAGTCGGCGTTACCACCACAGTCACGTAGAAAAACCTTTCCTTAGTGATCCCGACCGCAGAAAGCGTTCGAATCACTTAAAGTTTCCCTTTTATCCTCCCATTCCTGCGACAGTCGTCTGGTCGTCCTTCCCCTTCATTTCAAGATGTATAAGCGATGGTGGGTTGAATTCGTGCCTTCGCCATCATGCAAAAAACGTGTGACCTTATTTTCTCCGGCCCATCGTACATTTTCCCATTTTTTTTTTTTGTTTTTTTTTTTTTTTTTTTTTGGGGAAATAGCAGGGCGGCGGCTGCCGTTTCAAATCCTGTCACGGTATCATGGCCTCCGGTCCTCGGGTTTTCTATTTTCCTGTCAACATGGGACTTTCAACGCCGCACACACAAGTGCACAACTTGTTTGAAAATAAATGAATTTTCTGCTTAACAAATCCAAAAGCGTGTTTTCTTCCGCTTTTACTTCCATTTTTGTCAGGCCTAAACTCTGTTCCCCGCACGATTCGCCCGCCGGCCCTAGCACACACATATCCTGTTCACATATGAACAGGGCTCCGTGCAAGGATAGGGCTGTAAAATCAAGAAAATTTTCTAAGACACAATGAGCATCGGGCTAGAGAACGCGGCTAGAGGGTGGTAAAAGTATATAGAGGCAAAATTTTTCCCCGTCCTTGTATACAACCAAAAAAAAAAAAAAAGAAGAAGAAATGATGAGATTTAGTCGCTTCAGGAAAATATCTCTAGCTTGCGATTCAGCTCACGTCCCTTTTGGAACGCGGGGGATGAGATATAAGTATAACGGGCAACAGCCGATAAGGATGAAGACCCTACAAAAAATTAAGGACAGTATCCACCTTTAATATCTTCATCACATCCGCAGCCTACCGTCTCTTTGGCGCTACCGCCCAAAAACCGGCACGAATCGCACCAGGAAAGTCAACAAAACTTTGCTGATGCCATGCCTCATGCGTCCAAAAAAAAAAAAAAAAAACGAAACGTGTCTTCGTCCAAATCCGTAGTTTATCATAAGCGCAGGACCCAAATTAAAGAAGTTGTCCCGGATCACCCGGTGATGCGGCATTAGCAGAAGCCCTGCCAGCCCATCCGTGTCCGGTATTTTGATTTTGGCCATCTTCCTGATCCGGATGCGGCGGCATTCTCAATTCAGGCACTAATATATGCTGCCCATCCCCAGGCTCGATTTATGTTCGAGAATTATTTTCTAGAAGACGAGCCGGATAAACAAGAGTAAGGGTGATATAAGTTCCCATGAAATTAGATTATACCCTAACTTCTTTAACCACGAGTATAACTTTTACTATATTACATAAGAAATCGATCAACTCCTAAGAACCCACTTCTAAATACTCGTCGAGAGTTGCAGTAATTAAGCGGAGTAGACACCTTGTCCAATTAATTACGTTATTACCTTCTAACTAAATACTTTTAAATTGATTACACTGGCCAATAGGGTTGACGTTAATTTTCCCATTTTCGAACTTCTTTCTCTCCCTAAAAGTCTATACCTTCTTTGTATAACTTCCTAAAAGATTTTAGGGTAAAAATAAATCTATGTAAAATTTTAAGGTGATCCAATTTCAAGCTAACTCTTTGTAATTTCTAAATCTTTTATTTATATTTCTCTATCACTTTCCATTGCTCCGTGAAACATTTTTTATGTTAAACTACGTATGTCTTTTATGTGCACAAGTATTTAATTAAAATTTTTTAATATTTTCGGAAAATTGTTTTTGAAATTCAAAAAATTTGCAGAGTGGAGTTCTATATATGGATTTTTATATTTGAAATCGGTGTCTAAAATATTTTCTGATACTGTTTTCCTGTGCCTGCTTATACCTGCCTGTACCTGCAGGTATTTTTTCGATCTTATGAAGACTCAAAAGATTTAATAATAATGAAATTTTGTGAAACTATAAAGGATGCAAGTATAAAAATTGTTGATGCCTTTAAAGTTTGTTGTAATCACAAATTCATCGAATTTCAATCATTAAAAATTAATTTTTAGTGTTAACATTTTAATTTTAACTCACAAATTTCTTATTGAAACCGAAAGACTCTACAAAGAAAACAAAAGCTATATGTAAAGTATAAAAAGTTATATGACTAAAACTCTCCGGAGGCTTGACAAAGTCCTTTTGAGGCCCATTTAACGAATAGTTTGAAAATCGACCGTATCTCACCAAAAGCAGGAAAACTCCAACGCCATCCTCTAAAAAATAAATAAAAAAAAAAAGGCCACATTTCTGGATTTAGACCCTTTTTTCGGCTGGATCAGTTCGGGTAACTGGGAGCCGAGGATTCGCCTTGTTTGAAAGCCACCAGGGAGACCTTTCAGTCCTTTTCCCTCTGAAATAGGAGGCCCAAAACAAATCCAAAATATTCCTCCTTTCAGACTCCACTTCGGCAAGTTTCCTCTGTGTGTAATTTCACCGGAGGGCCATTCCTTTATTTGAGACTTAACACGATTTATGCGGACCTTTCGCGCTGAAATCAGACTCCCCAAGGACAGTTAAATCATGCGTTCGTAGTGCTTCATGTCTCTCAAAGGGTACATGTACGAGACCCGCACAATCGTCTACATCAGCTGCAATTTGCTCTGCAGTCAAAACTTGTAAATCCCCGTCAGTTATTAGATAGGTTTTTGCGGGGGGCAGATAGGGGGTTGGCGGTTATGTATGCGCAGAATTTCTAGCTATCCAGGACCCTGCGGGGTAGATGAAAAAAGGGATAAATCGTTCCCAAATATATACGAAATTCGAAAGCTTTGGCCCTCCAGCTATCAACCTGTGATTTCCTTTTGTTATTTTGCACTCTGACTCTAGTTCCGTCGACTCCAGGATGTCTACTGGCTGGGAGACGGCTATATCTTGATTGAGCCGAGGACCATCTTCTGGAGCTGGTCTCCTTATACCGTACCATATCAACTTTTATTCCCCGTCACATGTACGATTTGTGTCCCTTCGATATATAATAGATATTCGAGGACCTTCCATTGTTCCGGAGTACACTTTTCCCTATCTTTCAAAAGTTTCCTCGATTCCGAGTACTGTCCTCGTGTCCATAGGGGAGCGGGGATCACATTCGTTCGGTCTCTGTACGTACCCTAACGGGGGCCTACGAAAAGTCTGTTCAGACATAGAAATGGAAATGGAAAGGATCAGCGGTGTGTATGCAAAACACAAAAGGTTTAATTTCATCAATTTTCTCTGTACGAGCGGGAGGAATCGTCAGGAAAGGCAATGAGAAAATCTTTTCCTCTCTGGGTTGATGAAATGATGTTAGGGCGGGTGGGCAGATATTCATAACGACCAGCTCCAAATATGAGTTGACGTCAAAATTTCCAAGTTTCCTCGTAAATTCCTAATTTACTTCATATTATTCCGCTCCACGAGACGCATGTGATCCTCTTTCCCCCTTTCCAATTGACACTGCCGCAATTCGGGCAGTTATGAAGCCTTATTTCAAGTTTAGACTATAGCTACTTTAATGAACTGGTTGTGATTATTGGGCCGGAAAATTTTATCTTATTTTCAAATTGTCTACTATTTGTTAAACTATAATTTCAGTATTGGGCTGCATATTTCTTTCTGGAACTGAATAGCTGCTACAATTTGTTGGTAAAATTTCAATAGTAGATAATTAGTGATCCTAAAAACCTAATTTTGACTTACATTGTTAACATCTAAAATTATTGTAGTCGATTCAAAATCATCATAATAATATGGACTAAATTTCATGTAAACCCCTTTCGTAATTCGGCTATTACTAGATTTGAAACTGTGCCATTTAGCAAATTCACTATATTCTAGTGAACAAAAATTTAGAGTGTAATTTGCACCTAGAAAATTCATGTTTAATTTAAAAACGCTCAAAGTATTTTATTTTAACGTCACTCATTTAATTAACATTGTCTCCATTTTAAAACACTTTAAAAAATCGAAATGACCCTATATGCAGTCAAAAAGCTAAAACATATAAATACTTTTGAATATGAATTGGTTTCAATTGTTTTTTGAAAGCTATATTTCTTTTTAAAAAACGTTCTTATTTAAATTGAATAAAAAGCTCAGAGTTCGTAGACCTTATACGATCCGTACAGATTTCTCTTTTTTTTATTTTCACATATGTTTTGTAAAAATGACTAAGGAATTGATTGCACACTATTTCTGATGTTTGCATTTGTTGTTGACAGCGGAATGAAAAGAAATTTGTAACAGGAAAGAATAGTACAAAAATCAATATACAACCTTTCCTTTGGGTACCACTTCCATTCAATTCTATCCCATATGCACATTAACTTATATTTACACTTGCTGGCTTTCGTCACCTAATCCAATAGGAAATCGAAACATTACTCCATTTATTACGCTATTAATGAATAATTAGGAAAACCTGTATAATAATATATAGCAAGAACAGGAATATTTTTAGAGCAATATCTGTAAAGCGCGAAAACAAATTAATAATTGGTATTAAGTAATCAAGAATAACAGATATCATGTTTTATCTTATATTCGCAGATATTCATAGATCCTTTAGCATTTTTGTCTTGCTAAAAGTGTTATACGAGTATAATTAAATATTTATTTCTTCCGTATGATTGCTCCTATATAATTTTGCTTCCCCTAATGTGTATTGCAGTTCTCCAAATGTTTATTGCGTAAGTTTATAAATTTTCCTTTGTTATAATTCACACTTGGAATTTCAATAAGTCATTTAGAAATATCAACGTGATCACAATCTTATTGTAACTGCCTACGACAGAGAAGCCATATCGTGAAATGGTTATTACTTCATTACATTAATGCATTACTTTTTCAATCCTAAGTTGTTCTTAATTTCATTGAAATTTATTTAAGAATAAAAGTTCATTCAGGCATTTCTACATCAACTATAAACTTCTTAAAGTAAAAACTTATATACTTTATAAGGTATCAAATATATGCCTACTAAATTTTGATAGAAAATACGATATTAGAAGAATAGTGTTTCTCTGGTTACCAGCTATCGATTAACCAACTTCTATTATGTTCCACTATTAGTCCCAATTTCCTCATACTCCATTCTTATATGAATTCATCCAGTATCGTACTATAAATTCTCTAAAACTAATATGTATTACAAATGAACCATTATGAACATACTATGCGGCAACCTTAAGCTATTATCAAAATCAAATGGCCCTTCCGCGAACGAAAACATTCGCTCAGGTAATAACACCGATTTCATACAACAAGGAGCACAAGTCGTTAGGAATTTTCTTATGTGAAAGGCTGAACCCACCCACCACCACATATCCCAATGATTCTTCGCCCTCTTCCCATTTTTGGGGCATCGACAGGGAAATAAATTTTCCCACGAGAACAGAATTCAGCTAGCATAATCAAAATACACTTAAGCAGCTTGGCACAATGCAAGACGAAACAGCATCAATTTTCCCGCAAGTTTGGCTCTTCCCAGCTGATAAAATTTGCTGACTGCGTTCTTCAAGTCTTTTACTTGTACCACTTTGTGTGGTGTGTGGGCGGGCAAGAAAATGGAACAGAATGGGGGAGTCTTTGACTGCTATCGTTTGTAAGTGAATTATGGAAGCTCGAAGCCCGCCAAATTTCAGGATTGTGGGTGGCGGAGAGGGATAAAAAGAGCTCCCAACACAATCGTTCACTCGCGTATCGTCAGGTCCCCCAAAAACAATTCATTAGACATACACTTTCATGTTAACCTTTCCGAATGGAATTGGCACCCACCGAAGGGATGAGGGCGGGGCTGCCAATGGAATAAGCTAATCCACTTACCCTTTCCGAGTGGTTGCCTTCATGGAGGCGCCCACTGCAGGGCCCAGACGTCAAGGATAAGAAAACGACGGCGGCTGGGCTGGGTAACTGAAAACATTGCAAGATTACGAGATCAAAATTACACGAATGAAGAGGTTTTCTCCGTGGTAGAGGGGATCACAGGCACCCTTAACGAGTGCCTTCCCCTGTCCTCTACACCACGTGTACAGACAGGAATTTGCCAAATGTTTCACGCCCCCAAATTCCCCGTACTAACAGCTCAAAAATACCTCCACTGTATTTAGAAGAGGATTGGAGGGGATGTGAGAGCTTCGGGAATGGTAAATTGTCACATTACAACCAAAAAAAAAAAAACCTACACTGCACAGCTATAGAAATTGGGCTAAAATCCGTGGAAAATTGCAAGCGGGACGGCACGACAGGCAATAAAACGGCAGACGTTGTTGAGCCCATCACGCGGGAAGATGACATCACGACGAATATTATTTTCGGCGGATTTACACGCGCGCACAACAATCTCACAGAAAATCGAGGGTGTATTATATGCTGCCACCGCCAACGCCGTCGCGAAGCCCCATAATAAACTAGAAAAATACCAACTGAATTGAATTCGCAACGAGAACAGAATTGGCATTGCCTATAAGCCGTGAGTTTGGGCATTAAGTGAGCTACCGACTTAGGGAAATGCCACTGAAAGGCCCTATTCATTTACACCCCCCCACATCCTGTTTGATCCATCCCGGCGGGATATAGGTATACGAAAGCATTACCTTTGCGAAATATTTCGGTTTATTATTTCCTTCTCACATCACCTTCGACACACTGTCATACTTATATTGTATACAGTGTTGTACAAAACATTCCGAATTTATCTTATTCAGTATTTACATATATTGAACATTACGACAATTTTTGATTTCTTACTTTTAGTAACATACACTTGTATATTGAAATTATAGTACTCAAAAAAGCAACGAATCTGTCCAAGACACAGGGCTCAAACCTGTGACCTTTGAATTGACATTCGCTGCTCTAACCAATTGAGCTTCCCGTGGACTTTGTCACTGCTGCCTTCTCGAGAAATTTCTGTTCCGATCAGAAAAGCAAACAACCGATCCCCCATACGAGTATATTATTTATATTATAAAATAAAAATCCTATGCCCTGTTAACGAAATCCAATGAATGCATATGGAGCATTAAAAAATATGAATATTATCCTCCCTATAAGAACTCGATATAAGAAAGTTGCTGCAAAATTTGCAATGTTTAGAATGTTTTTTCTCAAATTAGCCAATAATTTGAAGATCGGTTATTTACCTTCTAGTACCGATATGCCGTCGTTGTAACATACAGACTAGCAGACTAGTTGACTATAATTCCCGAGGACTTAAAAACAAAAATTATATGTTGTTTTTATTTGTTATAAAATAAAGTAAAATCGGGGGGAGTAGGGTAAAGTGACTACGCAAACATAAGTAAATTGAAATCTTGAACGCTTGCGATGTCTATCAGATTAAATGTCGGTATTTAAAAGTTAAGTATACAACTTTTTCAAAATAATTTTTATAAAAGAAAAAATATTTAAAACATGGAAAGTGTTGAGTCTCAATGTTATGGATTTTAAAATTTATTTCAATTTTAAATCATTTTTGTTTTATATTCAAGCGATATTGAAAAATAGTATTTATCAATTTATTATACTATATCAGTGCATTACTTTTACGAAAAGTTACATTGCAGTATAATAAATCTATGGACAAAATCGATTAACAAATACCTATTGCATCTATAACATGTTTAAAAGGCTTTTTTTAAATAATGAATATAAATCACTCTTTTGTAAATCTTGAAGTGTATTTTGAATCTTTGTCGTGTTGGAAAAGATATTTTGTTCCTGGGCGTTCGGCTGTGTAATCATTTTTAATATATTTCTATATTGAAAAAGATCCATTAGTCTTAACTCATGTTTTGAGAGAAAATTCGTATTGTTTACCATATACCCGAAAAGAAAGTGCTTTTTGCCCTTTCTTATACACGGCAATTTAAGATTAAAAGAAAAAGTAACTCTTTTTTCGTTGATACAACCATAAGGCAATTGTATCTCTATTTTTAAATTTTTGCCGTAGTTATACTCCATACTATACCAATTAGCAAATTATCATGACTTTCACTAATTTTCTTCCGGCGATCGTCTTCAGCGCGTTCGTAGTATTGACGGCTACTTTGCTTCGCTGAGTGATTCAACGTACTATACATAATATATCTGCATAAGAAACTATGTATCTAATCAGTTCTCTGTGTACATAAATGTGAAATTATTGAACGGTTTCGCTTTGTGTATACCGTGTCTGGACCGGAGTTATTACGGCAAGAAATTCAGCCAGAGATAATGAAATCTTACATCAAAAGGCTCTTAATTACCTCTTCGCTCCCATTTAGTCGTGCTAATGCCAATTTACCTGCTCCTAGAAGCGCCTATTAGGAGCATTACGAATGCAGCGTTAATATGCCATGACGGCTTAGCTCTCTGACTGTTTCAAATGGGACTCCTCTACAGGGCAGGAGATTTAATAGGGAACGAGAGTTACATAATTCTAATTAATCGGTCATCTCCCCCTGCACCGCATCATTTCGCATTCGTCAACATGTCATTGAATTATTTATTTATTGCAGAATTGAGGGTGGCAAGGTCAAATACTTTAAAGGTGAGCTCGTAGTTCATCATAGTCTATCTAAGGTAAAAGGTGTTCGTCAGAGCAACCTATTTAAACTTAAAGTTAGATTAATAGGTACTGTACACTTTTTTTATTGTATATATGTAGATATTCGGTTATACTTCGAATCTTGATCTTGAATACGTTGATAACAGATTTGAAATTAAGAACTCCTAGAATCCCAATGTGCTTGTACCTATTTATGAAAATTGTGATGGGTTTATGTTTATTTATGATGAATTTGATAATCCATCTATCCATCTCTTGAAAACTACTCACTTGCTTGACACCACAATTAATAAATCGTGAACCCTTCTTAACCAGTTAACTGCGAAATTTATGGATAGTAGCTTTCCTGGAAAAATGAAGGAAACATTACATGACTTATGTATTACATCTTACTCATATTTGAAGATTTTATGTCGAATGGTAATATTTAATTTTACAAAATAAAGATTCGAATAGACTTGTACATATACACGTCGAATGCAAAGTTAACAAATTTTGTGAGAGACTTACATGTAAAAATGCATTTGGTAAGAGAGAGCTTTAATGTGTGTACCAGTTTCAGTACACATGACAGGGAACGTGTTAATTGAATTGTTATGCTGAGCTTTTAACCTTAAACCGCAAATTAAAATCCATGCATACTTATATATACAATTTACTTCCATAAGATTTTCGAAGAAAATACCACTTGAATACAGGCAGGTATCGAATCTTCAAATTTCGATTCAGTATTCTAAAATACTGAGCTTTTACCGTGTGCAGTTACCGAAGCCTCCAGGTATAATACCATTTTCTTATGAAAAGTGCGACTGATGTCACATTGAGTTAACCCCTTTTTTTTATGTTTCTCGGAAAAACGGAAACGGAAAACTCTAAACAAAATCTAATAATGTAGTTTTCGAACGCACAACAATACTGATAACATTAGAAAGTATCATTTTATAATTAATTAAATGATTCTGATCAATGAAGTTTCTTAGAAAAGTTAAATTTTATTTTCGGTGAATAATTTTGAAGTTTATATATAACCAAAATTTTTCGAAAAGTACTAATTGTCCCAAATAATACGGGGTTATGTATTACATGTAAAATACCTCCTACACTTTTTTTTTATTTTTTTATTAAGGCGAATGAACCGATAAAATTATGAATCTAAACATACTGTCTTAGTTTTTAAAATATATTTACCTAAATGTTAATTTTGTTACAACTTCTACACTTATTTTTAATTTATCTTTCGAACAATATGAATTATAAAGCCTAGTTCAGTTAATATTGTCTTAATCCTAAATAGGTTCGAAAGGCACATAAAATTTAAATTTAATCATTAAAAGTTGATGAAGCATAACGTTCAATGATCCCAAATTGGTTCTTTATCAATTTTAAATTTCAAATCAATGTATTTATTCCAATATCATTCATCGCTCAATTTTAATTCGTTTCCTCAAAACCGCGCATTACATAAAGCACAGCAACAGCTGCAGCCGCCGTCATATCATAGAAAGTGCTCGCGAATCGAAGCTATTTCCACGCCTCGGGGCTCCAATACGATAAGCTCGAGCAACCATATGCCGTACGCTATTTATATTCAGTGTAAACAAACAAATAATCGGTCCAAAGAGAAGAATTATTAAGAGGAGTCGAGCAGGTTCCTCAAGATTTTCAACATGATAGTGCGCCCCATACGCGATCACACAACCATTGCTCCGTTGCTGGCCAGATTGCGCAAAGTTAAAGAAATATTTCTTAGCGTGCACCTCGTAGACACGCATCTCTGACTAATGTTTATATTACGCGGAGCCCCGCATTAACTGGACACGTACCAGGGCCCCCAGGGTGTTGGGGGCACATCGGAACCAGCCCGTGCCGAGTATCTGTCTGAGATCACAAGATCGTCTTAAGTTCGTCTTAAGATTTCCTCAACTGCGTCTCGGTATTTGCATTGCCCCACCAAATCGATAAATTCAACGTAATAATTTCAATTGCTTAAACAACGCCGCAACAATGTTACATTCGGCTTCATGATGCGGGGGTATGAGCCAAATGTGGGGCACCTTTGGTGATGTGATCAGAGCAACAGAAATTCATAAGCGTTTCGATCCGCCAAATTTGATAGCACTCCTGGCGAATTCGCGATGCATGTAGCAAATGCGCCAAATTGAACCCGCCATTCAGGAGATGTGGTCATCTTTTGGGCAGCTACTAATTTTAGCCGGACACTCCTTCGAACGCGTTAATTGGCAGCGCTGTAACGTTTTATTAATAAATTTTTGGCAAACTCGTTAATTGCTGCTTTGGTTGCCATTTAATGCAACATTTTCCGTTTATCTTAATAATTAATTCTAATCTGGTTTATTTCTTATCTTTTCAGGTACGTGTACTATTAATGGATTTTGGTAACTTGCACCAACTACTTGGACTCTGTTTATATTTGTGCCGTAAGCCAACATTTTATAGTCTAATTGTAATTTATGTTTGGAGGAAATGTTTTAGCTATTGACCCAAACCATTTATGTATAAAGCGGGTTCTAGCACTATTGATGGGTTTATAAGTGCGGTATACATCGAAACTTGTATGCTTGTAAATATTTTGATTTTGACCAATTTGGCAGTAGGTACACTTTTTTATGTAAACAACAAACATGGAATTGGAGTTATTTTTAGAAATGGCTTTTGCCAAAATTTTCAACTTTTTAATTGATTTTCATTTAATATATCTTGTATACGTGCAAAATTAACGATAAAGTCTCTATATTTATTAGTCGAATATTTTTTGGTATCTTTTACAACTGTGTGACTCAACATAATTAAAATTTTTTTTGGATAGCTTTGTAAGAGATATGTGATAAAAATATAAGATTAAATTAAATATTAAATATATACAAGGTGGCGCATTCGTTTGCCACTTTCCTGTGAAACCGGGTAATTCGAAATAAAAGAATTAAATTGAATTTAAAAAAATTGTAAAGTTTAAATTCCGCGCGGGACAAAAAATTGACTAGTGAACGTTTTTAAAATGTACCCGTTGCGTTTGCAGTAAAAGCCAATTTTAGTTTTGCAAATGGTATTTATGATGACCTCTAAATAAATCGAATTCCACCCAAAAATAAAGGCATACAAGTTCGAGTAGAACTCGCGCCTTGAAAGTTCCGCGCCATTATATTACCTTACCCTACCTAGTTAATTAGTAGTTACTATTTAAATTGAAACATTTATCGCGTAATAAGTCTATCATTTTGACTTCTTTATATAACAAAATGTACTTCCATACATCGATATACGTCACGGTCAATTCTCCAAATCCAAATGTAAGTTTGTAATCGTCAAAAAGAAAACGTATTTTTTTCATGTGATATAACTATAAATTAACGATTTTCGGACTTTTTCCTTTACTTCTGCTAAATTTCATAGTTCTAAGTCAGCGGGATATAAGTACCCTATAGGTTTTAATTTATTTGGTAGTGGCAAAATATGCCGCATAGATTGCCGTATCTTTTGATTGTATGTTGACTTAGGAGTTGATTTTTTTTACAGCTCCAAGGGGATCGTACACTATAAATCTGAGTGTATTATTTCAAAACGCTGATAGTGTTTTAAAATCGGAACAATGTTAATCAATTGAGTGACGTCAAAATAAAACACTTTAAGCATTTTGAAATAATACACTCAGATTTATAGTGTAGACTAAAATATTTAATATTAATTTCAACCTGATATCTCCACGCTTTCCTGAGAAAAAGGGTCTTATCAGGCATAGAAGAGATCCTATAAAGGTTCATGGAATTCTAAAAAATAGTAAAAATAATAATTTTCAACATCCATTACCAAACTATTTATGTTTTTACTTAAAGTGTGATATATCAGAGTGTTAAAACTAAATTTTAGATCTATAAATTAAAAATTTCAAAAATGTTTGACCTTTTAAGTAAAATTATTAATTTCTGAGAGATTTTAATTATTTTTCTGATTCAATTTTATATATTTTCAGAAATTATGTTCTATCTTATAGAGTAGTATTTAAAGAATGATTGGTAATTGTTATAAATTAAAATAATCAATAGTTTAATCGTAAGAATTTTAGTGGCTACAATATCAGACGTCCCAGTGTGATAATTAAGAGGAGTTTCCTTTTCATAAATGTTCAGAATTTCCAAAGTGTTTTCTCACTGCCGCATAGGTTTTATATCTGACTCTACCGTAGTAGACCTTAAAATACTTTTTTTTTTGAGTTGGTGGGAGAAAAATCTCAGAAAGTAATTGTTCGATTTTTTATGTTTTGACTGTTTGTAATATCAAACAAAAGTATTTACTAGCATATTGCTGACACGCTCGTTAATATTTTAAATCTGTATAAGTTAGTCTGCTGTTATTTGAATAAACTCTGCTACTTAGATCAAAATAGTAAGCTAATTCGCAAGGGTGAGTCATTTCGATGTCAAGATTGTATTCATTAGCCAGTCCGTAAGCCCACAAAGAGTACTGCAATTAGAGGCCATAAAGGTGCCCAATTAACAGAAGGTAAATACCGCTCTGGTTGAAGTACCCAACCTCGACCCGACATTCCCAAACTACCAGAGGAGACACACCGCGCTCTTTGCGCACAGGTATCAATTACGAAACCAAAATTCTTCCGCACTTTTGCCGGATCAACAGATCAAGCAGTCGTCCTTAAAACGAATTCATTGAGAACATGAAGGGCCATCGAAGGTCTATCGAACATGTGCCGAGGAGGACTCCTCCGTTTGATGTACGGGCTCACCCTCTAATCAGCTTACGACTCATCGAGTCGAGAGGTTGTCTCTAATTACCAATCAGTCGATCATTAAAATTATCTGCATTGACAACTTGCTTTCTGGGAAGAAAACATTCGTGTCCCCGCCCTCGAATTCCCTTCTCCCCGGGCTGTTCGCATCTGATTAACATTGTCGTGAAAGGGCTTACAGCCTCCAGAGTCGGACGCTCTGTACCATATCTCTGGATATGGCACTCCCCCGGGAAGGGGGAAAGCGTGCGATTTATGATTGCCTAGCCGAACAGCATCCTTTATTTGCTGGATAAACAGATTGCTGCTTGATGCTCCCAGGGAAGGGTGGAAGTTTTGTTTTTGATGTCAGTGTCATCCTGCAGGACGGGCTAATCATTGTGATGAAATATGATGACAACGTTTAAGCCCATGTGGGAGCACATAATTACAGCAACTGTGAGGTATTCAGACTCTTCATTATCTAGCTATACAGTGGCCAGGAGTGGTCGACTCTCAGCACCTCCCGTTGCCGCTTTAGGGCCACCAGAAGCATCCCCGGGAACCAACCAATACTTCATCCGGGTAGCTGACAATTAGAAGGATGCCGTGGGAGGAATAATGAATGTGCGTAGCGTAAAGCTTTCAAAGTTTTTCTCCTTGTTGCGATGGTGTATGGAGTATGAGAAGGGGCGGTGGATAGAAACGGATTGGGGTCGGGAATGTGAATTATGCTGTCATTATGTCGGTGGCTTGCTCTTTTCAGAAAAACCAACATTTGCGGTGGCTTATTACGCGCTCCGACTGGCATGTCCCACAGGCGTGAATAATGGGATTCACCTGAGCTTAGTATGTGTCATGACGACTTAATTAAAACTGACTCGAATCCCTTTTTCCTGATCTTTTTAACTCATTTCGTAACGAATATGGTCAAAGGTGAGTCCTTCTGCAAAAACTTTCCAGTCTACATCCGTTTACCTGCCTACAACTTGATAACTTTTAAAAGACAGCTATGAATAAATCTTTTAAGTGGGGTATCATTAAGAAGGTACTGTTTTTAGAACGAAAAAAAACAACTTTTATATTATAAAGGTCTTTTTTTCAAGAAAAATTCAATCTTTCGAAAAACGTATGATATAAAAAAAAATTCATAATAACCACTTTTTAAGAATTGGTCTGCTATTTTCTGAATATAAAATTTTATTTCCATAAAACCACTCTAAAATAATTTCAATTTCCAGAAATTGGCATGTATTCAGTTTTAACGATAACGTCCTTCATTGTAGTCAACGCAATGCCCTTATTCAAAATTTACTCTAATATACTTTTCATGTTTATGTATTATTATTATTATTACAGTCATTAAATACATATTCTACTTTAACTTTTTGCTGATCAAGTCTGATACCACTAAAATTATTTCAATAAAAAATTCAGTACATACGTGTTTTACAATGTATGCCATGTTTTGCATTATACGAGGCGGCAAATAAATGTTTTATTTCTCAACATAGTCTTCTTTTAGCTCTATACATTTCGTCCAGCGTTTTTCCTATCAATGCCCTCAAAATAGGCGTTTGTTTTAGTTATGACCTCTTTATTCAATCCCAATCTCTTACCGTTCAGTCCTTTCTTCAGGTTTCGAAACAGGAATTAATGGCAGTGGATAAATCTGGAGAATATGCTGGATGGGGTAGCAGTTCGTAGCCCAATTTATGTATTTTTGCTATGGTGACTACATAACTTACTTGTATAATTCTTGATCAGCATAAAATCGGCGTTAAAATTCACAAGGTTGTCTGCTTTCAATGGTAATCAAACATAAACTAAATGACGCAGCTCGCTCAAAATTTGATAGTAGTCTATTAATAGATAGCAGATGACGGGAGCAGTGTTGCATTTAAAATTCCTGCGCGGGAAGTTAAAAAAGTCACCGACTTATCAAATTTCCCTCGTATTAGACGTTGTTCCATCTTAATCTTATAAATCTAGAATATTTGAAAATTTAGTTGTTCCAACTTAAATTCATTAATAATTAGATATCTAACTTAATATCGTGCATATGATAAATAAAACAGCATTTTAAATAAATTAAGAAATAAATATATATGGTAAATCACCTTGCTTTATGACTTTGAAAGGAGAAATCACTTTAGAATTCAGAATACTCAAATTCGATTCCTGAGCCTAATTAAATATTTCTAAATGTGAATATAAGAGAGAGGAGAGAATAAAAATTAAAGAACGGGAAAAAAAGAGATGAAACCCTGGTAAAAACTAAACGGAATACAATCGAAAATTATTCAGAAATTTTTTAAATATTGCACCTACTAAGAAACTGCAAAAAAACAAAAAAAAAACAAACGGACATTTTTCAAATATTGGACTTTGTACAAATACAGTGACTCTCAAGTTCCGTGGGTCATTGTTGGGTTACATTATTTTCTCACGTTCAGCTCGGCGCACTTTTTCGAAGTCTCTATGATCGGCAGATACGAGTTGTTTATTCTTCTGGCGGTTCTTGTTTACGTTATCATATAAATATACATATGTGAAGCACCTGTGGCCTACGCCGCCAGATGGAGCAAACTAGGTATGGACTACCGGTGGTTTACGTCAGCAGATGAAAGCAATATCTGTGAACCATCGGTGGTCCACGCCGGATTGAACGTGTTAAAGTACTTTGTTGTGTAAAGATCGCGGAGAAAAATATTGTATGAATTATTTTAGAGCAAGTGTTTATATTTGATCGATTTTGTGAGTTTAAAAACAAGTTGGTATTTGGCTCATTCCCTCTAAACGAAGTCAGTAAGATCCTTCCTAATGGTAATTTTAAGCAGGTTCACATTGTGAAATTCTACGTTATTGGTGAACATTTAAGTTCCATACAATAAATCCAATTTCCCAAAAAAAATGTAGTAAGAAATCGGTAGTTTGTTGCAGAAAGCATTATACCATCGTGCTATTCCCTCCAAATGCAGAAGTTCTATTAGCACTGTATCGAATATTAAGAAAAAAATAAATTTAAACCTTCCGCCATAAAAAAAACCTAGGCCACAACATTTACTATTACTATTAGAATCGATGCAGTTCATGATTGAACTACAGTTATTTTTTCAGATAAGACAAAAATCAATCGACATGGTTTCGATGGTCGCGAGTGGGTATGTAGGAAAAGAGGACAACTTTTAGAGCAAAGATTTACTAAAAAGACGATTCGGAACGTTTAGTAGACGAAATTTAATGATTTAGGGATGTATGTCGGCTGAGGACGTTGGGATATGCAAGAAATTCGAAGGACATATGACGCATAATCATACATTTCTATTTTGGAAATTAGATTTAATGGCTGTTTAAAAAAATGGGGTACAAATATTTTAAATGTAATTTTTCAACACGATAATGACTCTAAGTATGCGGCCAAGTGCACAAAATACTGCCTTAATGCTCAAGAATCTAAAATACCAGATTGGGGCCTCACCAGTTACCAGACTTGAATCCAATCAAGCACTTTTGGTCGCATTTGAAAAATCGGATTTCTGCTTATCCTCAATAAGTGAAAACATTAAACGAACTATGATCAAGAGTTGCAGCAGAATGGGAAAATATTCCCTCAGGATTTGTGAAAAATTCGTACTGAGTATGCCTCGAAGAGTCAAGGCTGTTTTGGATGCCCTAGGTAGTCATACCAATTATTAAATATTATAGTAACTCTTCTACAGGTAAACTCATACATTTGATCGTGACAATTTCTTAAATTTTAATTTATTTTGTCTGTCTTATTCGCTTAAATCAAACGAAAATAATTGATGTTATTTAAAATATACTGCAATTAAATAAAATACAAAGAAATAGAAATTATGTTCACCATACCCTTGAATTAAACAGTATTTATAAGAAATTACTGAACCATTGTATATTAAATATTAATTATTAGAAATACGTTAATTCATAATTCCAGTAATACATTAAATCTCACATTAAAATATAGTAGTGTTAATAAATCTACCCTCAAATTGTACTTTGCATCAAAATATTTATTTGATTTCATGGAATGTTTCTGAAAATTAATGTGACTACGGCTTTTTGTAAATGAGTAGCAAATCGGTTAGGATACTTAATCTAGGATAGAATTCCTGATAAGCCTAGTAAGTCAGTCAATTTAACTTTCAAAATATATTGTAACTAGATATGGTTAATATGTATTTTGATAAAATAAATATATGACAAAAGCTTTGGAAAAAAACAATCGTCTACTAACGCAAAATCCGCCCAATAGAGTCATAGTATCAAAGAATAGTGTGCCGATCGATAAATTACAGCATATTTTTTACCACAAACTTTTCCTGTCGTAGCTTTAAAATTAAAACTTCCCGCAAAATTTCTGGGCAGTGCTTCCTTTTATAGATTTTACTTAGGTGCACCATCCGAGAAAATCCTAGAGGTAGACCCAGCTCACAGTTAACGTTCAAAGTGAGAAGAAAACCTAGTTAACGTGAATTATGACTAGAACTCATGCGAGGAGCTCATTAAAGTTGTAATCAAACAATTTCTCCCACTTTTATAGAACCTACAGGATACCGTGCTCCATATGCTACCGGTATCATAGGAGTGCACTCGGGCTTCCCGTGCACGAACAGGGGCAGGACAGAGAAAGTCACTTCCGCAAGAAGTGTGAACTATGGGAAGACACGAGTCCTAGATTCGCCCCTTTTTCTACGAGCTAAAGATTAGAGGGCTGCACCACGTCTAGCAAACAAAAAATAAAAAAATATATGTGTAACGTGGAAGGGAAGGAGCCAAATGATAATGCCCTGCCACAACATGTTTGCAAGAATTGCAGGCTGGTGGCGGCCCGGTAAAATATCTTCAGGAGTACTCCCCACACCCGAAGCCCCCTAGCTCCTGACACCGTCCCACGCTAGTGTCAAGCTAAGTGGCTGCAAGAGTGAAAAAAAAAAGTATATCCTTGCAATCATCGAGCACTCGAGGAATTGACTTTGACGACGGACTCAAGGGGCGAGGGTGCTCCTAATTGACTGCTGATCGAAATTCTATGTTCATTGTCCGGGTGGATATTTCTTCCATTTGAACAAGTGGCAAGCGTCTTTTTCTTCAATTTTTGTATTATTATTTCCACTCCCTCTCCGTTCCTGTTTTTTTTTTTTTTAAGAATTCACCCTCCCCCGCCGAGGACAAGGCAATTGCCAGGATTTCAAAGCGGCCCAAGAACAATTGCAGGCCACCATAACGTCCAATCGTATTGTCGAGACTCTTGTTAGGTCAATGAACCACTTTTTGATAGGGCTTCAGAGGTTAAAGCCAATCCAGGAGGAGGTGGAACTCTTGGAGGACTTTAATTTTCTGTAATTTAGAGGAAAAAAAAGATGCGATGGGTCCGAAAACCGTCTGCTACGGTGTAATTTGATACTCCAAAAAAAAAAAAAAGAAGCAGAGAAAAAGGTACCTGCCTCGTCTGGGCAAAGATTGTGTCAACATTTGCCTTTTATTTTATTTTTTTTTCAGCCCCCACAAACAGGATAGAATATTTTTGTCCAGACATTTCTGTATACGTTTTATGATTTCTGTCTCGGATGCCTCGCAATAAACGTAGTCCTTTGCCAGTACAATACACAAAGGAAATTTCCAGGACGCCGCTCTCTGCGACTGAAATTTGATTTTTGGGGGTGGATTTGTTTTCCTGGTGGTTCACCGTTTTCTATTGTATTTCATTCATCGGGAGGGAAAAGGGACTAGTTTCCGCGAAATGACTAAAATGGTTTCAGGGCTCTGAACAATAAAATAGCCTATTTATGGTTTTCGGGAGGAATCTAAATCGTTCAGACAGCTGGTAATTCAATAAATGAGTTAATTCACTTTCGATTGTTCAAACTTGATCCAAATAGAAGGGCTAACTGTGTGTCAAGTTCTACCACGCAATTCGACTTTAAATGCAATCTGTTTTAACTTGTTTGAACGAATCAAACGATTTATTTGAACTAAATCAGTAGTATTGTAATATATGCTAGGGGATACTACGTAGGAAATGCTGTACCAACCGATTATTTAGGGTATCCTGAGAAAAATTTTGTTCTTAGCTTTCCCCTTCCCCATTCAAAATCAACGTAACGTTTTTTAAGTAGTACGCTCACTTAAATCCTTATATACCCTTGATAGGATATCGCAGGACATCAAGTTGGAGTTCATTTAAAAAGGATAAAAGCACCTCTCCAACGATATATTTTTTCTTTAAAATCATTAATTTATTTAACATACAACATATACAATATAAATACATAGCTCAAATATATGAAGAAATCAAGTTCTAATGCGAAAAAAGAGTACAGAAAATAATAATTGAACTTACTAATACTAGAATACAAAAAGACACAAATATGTAAGTTCTTCGTATTACAATAAAAATATACTGGAAATTACGAAAGACATGTTTTTAAGATGAATGCTTTTTAAAATATCTTCCGCACAAGGTCAAAAAACCTTCAAAATTCATATTTCTTTTTCTTGGCATTTCAATATAGAGAGATACAAAGAGAGTAAGATGTTCATGATATTTTTACAAAAACATGATAATTTTAGGAGATTGAAAATAACGTGATTACTATGCTCATGTCGTCTAGCCATTGACTTCATTTTTCATCACTTGATAAAATTTGAATTTGCAATGTCAGACAACGAAGCCAGTTTGTTTATCGAGCAACATACAGATAGAATTATGAAGATATACACAAATAGGGTTGGAGTGTATGCTCTAAGGAGGCTCACAAGAACTTGACAGGTTGTTTTACACACTGCATGTTCATCCCTCTTAATCATAACACAATTTCAAATCGTACTAAGCGAATAAATGAGGTGGAAATTCAACACGACGTCTCATCTAAGATGGAATCGCTGCACTTGCATATCTCTAGTAGTGAACAGTTTTGCAGAGGAAGGTTTGTGGATTGTCATTCGCATATATTGCTTGGGAATGGGTTTGGGTAGAGACTGCCGGGAGAGCGACGACCAGGTTCAGATATTTGAAGCTCTTACTGAGCTCTAAATTCTGGTTAAGCCTCACCATCAACAAGAGCAACGTCATTGCACTCTAGAGGCTCTCAAACCCTCCGGTGTCACAGGGTACCTGCATATTCTGCACGTATCGTACAGAACGAGCCGTGACGTGCACAATATTCGGGCTCCGCAAGGCAGACAAAAACGATTTGTAACAAATTCGTCAGTTCTTTTAATATACGTACGTTTGCCTCATATATGCGGCATATAATGTAAGTACCTATGTTGATGCCATCCACCTATATAGAGGATGGATGCAGGCCCAAAATAGCTGCAACTCAATCAGACCCCGTCGACCCGCTCCCGTTGCAGCATCTGTCATAGCCCCGTACAGAGGCGACAGGCCAACATATTCGCCGGCTGTGCAGAGGCCCTTTCCTATATTGGGCCGATCTACGCCTATGCATGAGAATGATAACCATTTTCGTATATATGCAGCATGGAAAAGGGGGCCCCCACTAACCACTAGCGCCTGTCCTACACAGCCACGCTCCACCTCTGGTGGGGCTCTGCAGAATCTGAGCCAGCCTGATGGCGAGAGCGGGCCTCGAGGGCCGAGGAAAGGGGGCGGAGGCTTTGGCTGCAGTACAAGAAGGAGCACCAGTGCCAGCAGCCTGTAGGAGTCACGATGATTTATGTAGCATTAAATTCCAATGTTAACGTTTAACAACATGAAATGAAAACGCTGGAGAATTATGTACATTCATGAAGAGACACGGCCCGAGCTGGGTTCCGTGCGGGACGCCGCCGTGCCGCGTTACCCGTCGTCGTCGTTGACATCGCACAGAACCAGTCTTGCATATATGGCCGATGCTATAGAAAAATCTATCTCTGTGGAGCCCTATATAAGGAAGTGCGAGCAGTCTATAAAGGAGCAAATGAGGCCATACAAATTACAAGAACTTTTGTACGAAAGCACCCACTTACTAGGGGATCCTTTAAATCAAACTGCCGTCGCTCCCCAGGGCGCCTGACTCCCTAATATGCCTTCTGACTGAGGCTCCTTCGACGCTCCGGGAATACCGGAACACCATCAGGAGGGCACCAGGAGGCCCAAACAGCAATAACGGAACAGTTTAATGTCAAAATTAGGAAATTCTTTCACTTAATTAAATCTCCCGGACGCCGTATCATACCATTCCCCCACCCCCTTTCTCTTCATCCCATTCCCTTGTCCTTTCCGGCGGAGACAATCTAGACCTACCCGCTTTAATATTCGGAAATGGAGCTATTTGATTAGTGATTTAATTACCGGGAGAAGGGAGCTTTGCAGCTAGAAGCAATCAAATGCGCGGGTCTATCCGCCACCGAGGAGATCCGCTGAGCATTTGAATCGCATTAGGAGCCAAACCCCATTTATAAATGCTCATTTCACTACTAACCCACCTTAAAACCTCCTTGAAAATTAGAGGAGTAGGGGTTATATTTGTTGCTCACTGTCAGCTTCTATAATTTTGGCGCCTTATTCCAGTTGCCACTTTGAGAAATTGGTGCTTTAGTGCTTCAGTCTCTTCTCCTTTAAGTCCTTGTGCTTATAGTCCTGCTCTTTGCTTTTGCTTCCCTTATTTATATTTCCCTTCTCCTCCTCCTTCCCCCACTGAATTAAGCAAAAAAAAAAAAAAAACTCTAGCAAGAAGCAGCTTAATGTAAACTTCTCAGGTAAATGTTCAGAAATTTATGAGCCGACGGATGATACTGTCGTATCCAAAAAGGTGGGAATAATGAAAGGACAAACAAAATAAAACAAAAACTGTCACTTTCAAGTAATTTTCCTTCGATGGAAGGTTTAATTTGAAAATGTATTAATTGCTTAAAGCGCACGATGGCCGGCACAAATATTTTTCTTTGTCGCATATTTTTCTATTTAAATGAATTTACTAAATTATAACAGGAAAATGAAAACATTTACAAAAAAAAATATTTAAAAATTTTAAATCTAATAGACAAGATGAATTGTTAAAATTTTTAATTATATTTAAAATTACATCTAATTTAGTTTTGAAAATTTTTTTTATCGTACCCTTGCTCGGATTCAAATAGTTGTTATTAAAATACTATATTTAAAATTGATATGAGATTTATTTTCGTACTCCGTTCGTGTGCCCATAAATTGAAAGAAATTCGTAACAGCCTAGAAGTGTTAACAGGTGACACAAATATTATCCAAACCTAATGGGTATTATAAAATAAAATCTACCAGAACTATGGTAATAATAATTACTTAATTATAACTAACAAAATATGAAATATGAAATATGTTTTGTTTGTAATAACAACTCTTCGAAGAATCAATTAGTATATAGTGGATTACTTAAATGACTACCTATTACTTCAACTACTACAGACTTCTGCCTCTATTAAGCTTACTTTAGTACACAAAGCTAAATCCGAACAAAACGCAATGTATGTTCTTCACTCGCTAGCGAAGTCCACGCAATCTTCCCACTAGCAACCTGAGCTTAAATGGCTCTCCTATTGCATGGACTGACCATATCAAATATTTAGGCATCACCTTGGATAGAACTTTAACCTTTAATAAACATATAACATCGGTTATCTATAAGACAAATTTATTGATAAAAACACTGTACCCTTTCATAAACAGGAGATCCACTCTGAGCCTGGAAAATATGCTAATAATTCATAAAGTGATATTTCAAGCCCTTATGTTATACGGAGCGCCCGTGTGGTATGAATGTGCCAAAACACACATAAATAAACTTCAAGTTTCCCAAAACAAAATTTTAAAAATGATGCTAAACCTGCCATGGCACTTCTCCACCACTGAATTGCATGAAAGGGCTAATTTAGAATTCATTAATGATAAATTAAAACGCATTACGGACAAATTTTTCTCAAGATGTTCCTGGTCTGAAAACGTTCTAATTAAAAAATTATGTAGATCTTAGTATAAGTTTAATTGACGCAGGATTATTTGTTATCCGCAGCTGCCGTAGTATGTAAGAATAGCCTTACTTTTATCATTGGGTTTTCAAAAATAGATTTTCCCGAACAGCTATATAGCTATGTTTTATAAATATTTGTTTGTTAATACAATCCTAGTAATAATATAGATGAATGAATTTTGGATTCTAGCACTAAATTGTAAAATTCCTATTGTATATACTTTTAAGGTTGAATTGAAATAAATTGAATTGAATTGAATTGAACAACTTTAGTACAAAAATTTTTAAAGTTAGTCTAGAAATTATTCTACAAGTAAGATTTTGTCTCTTTTTTTATGGGTAGGTATGGAAAGTTTAAATGTGGTCCACACGGTACAATATGGAAAATAATATAATAAGAAAAGAGTATTTCCTTATGCTGCGGGAGTAAGATAGTTCATTTGTAATTGTCCTCTAATATGAAATGCTGGTATAATTTATCAAGTCAACGTCTTCTCGCCTCAATGTAAATAGCTAAAGACAAGATATCTTGTCTTCATATTCTCTTGCCTTTTAGACTTGTTCATACAGCTGGGACAATATAATAATGTCTTGGCTTATTGTATTGTCCTAATGTGAACTCTTACAAAACAATTTCAATGTATATCTGTGTTATAACAGATGCATCGCAATCGTTTTAGTCCTCGTAAGTACATATTTACGCAGAGAGCGATTCAATAATTAATCGGAGACCAATGCAAACGAACATGACTAAATTATAAGTACCAGCTGCCAATTGAACTCCTTCTCATGGTCATTGGTCGGTGCCATGCATTAAAATCGCACCGTCGAAATTACCTTTTATTTTTCAACGAACAATATTGTGACCATTTTTTTTTTCCAGCGCATATTTTGCAAACTTTTTGTCTTTGGTCACGGCCTGTCACACAGACAGTCCCCGTTCCCGTAGTCGTGTATACAAATTGCAGTCCTATATTCCATGTTTGCCTCAAATCGAATGAACCAGTGCCTGGCTATGAAAATTGAATTTGTGAAATTCATTCGAAGGTAAAAAATAAAAAATCACCAAAAAGGGCAATAAGACCGGACACAGACAATGTGGAGAAAAAAAACAGGGCACCATTGACTCCACCAGGCAGGTCCACCGAAAACAGTGGACGTTACACCCGCGAGGGTCCCGGTAACTATATTCACCTCTTAATAACGCGATAAACTCACTCGCTGGATCCGGGAGTGCACAGATAAGGCAACCTCCACTCCATGCGAACGTGCGTCCTTTTTCATGACCATAATCCATGTAAAAAAACAAAACCGGATGACTGACCCCCTTTTTTTGATCCCCGGTCCAGCCACGTCCGTCTGGAGAACGTGGGACGGACTGGTCAAAAGAAATGTTTACTCTCGCTGCCGGGCAACTGAACCCCGGGATATGAACATTTGTTTATGAAATTTAAAGGAATTTCGAGATTTGCCAGGTTCGGCTCCTTCGGGCAAAAGGAGGGTAATTCGATTAAGGCGCTTAAGCGATTTGTACTATTGACTTTGTGCGATAAGTTCCAGTAAATCTTGTTAAGGGGGGTTTTTCTTTCCTGCCCAGTTTGAAAGTCCCTTTTTCGGGCATTGACTATATAGTGCAGTGTATCTTTGACAGTCCAAAAACTTGCCTTTGAAATATTAAAACCTTTTGTGGATCATTTGAGATCAAAATTGTAATTCCTTTTACCTCTATAAGATAACCGATTTATTCATTCTTGGGATAAATTTAAATTTTTAATATATTCTTACCTGATATTACGTTCAATTTCTCTACCACAAATAATACTATAAAAGATTTCTACAATATATTCCTAAAATTGAGCTTTTAAATTTTTAATTCGTCCCAGTAATTTTTCTCAAATCAGCCTCTATAATTACAATAAGTTGTACTATATTAACCTGAAACTCAGGCTTTTTAATTGCAGAAAACATTTGTTGTAATAATTTTTCATTGACAAGATCATCTGTGTTAAAGCTAATTATTTTGACGATATTTATAGATAAATTTATGTTCTTAATACCTAATTGATTGTCTAGGAATCTTATCACAAACAGAAAGAATCGGTGGGTGGGTGTTTTGTATAAAAATAATAACAATTTTTCCAACCCCGTATGCCTTCCTTGCAATTTGAATAAATTTAGTTATTTAGTTTCAATACTTAATACTGAAAAAGAAATGTTCTATTCAGCATTAGTAGCTATGATCGTTTAGGATAGTTATCAATACAAGAATTGGTTATAGAATTAGGCGAATTAGTATTTGTTTTTGTTGATTACGTATTTAAATCAATAGATTGATCACATTTTTATAAGATATTTAAAAAGTGTTACTTTTTCAAAGACGTAGACTTATAAAACATGATCCTTCTAGTAACTAAATTCAAAATCATTTAAGTATTACCTTTCGCATATATGCCATTAATGTTCAAAAAAGACTGTTTATCAAAATAAACTTTTAAAACTCCTTTTTTGGGATTTAAACTGGCTTTTGAGTTATACATATTTTGAATTCCATTTAAAAAACAAATGCCACAAAACAATTTTTGGTTATCACTAAATTAGCATCACAAACAAATAACACATTTAAGGCAAGAATAAATTACCATAAAGTTTTAAAATTTACTTATTCAACTTTTATTCAATGTATAGGCAAACAGCATTAAAACAAACAGCATTTATTAAGAAATAAATGTTTATCTGCTTTTTACTAAAGAAGATGATTAATTAGGAATAAGGGTTAATATTTACTATGGTCATATACGCTACTGATTAAAGTAGGTGTAACATATGCACACTATAAACAATGTACGAAGTAATTTTACCATTTCGTTGCTAGTAAATATAAAAATTGTGAAATCACATGTAGTAATAAAGGTCATCAATTTACTCATTACTCATTATGTATTTTTTAGACCTCCAAGTAAATAAATTATGAATAATATGCTCGTAATTCGGTGTGAAAATTAACTTCTATCTAGGTAAAATTGGGGCCTCTGATAGTTCAGTTGTTAGCGCGCTGTCCTACCGTCCCAGAGGCTGTGGGTTCGAATCCCACGAATAACCATGGTCTCCTCCGCTACGTGGTAACACAATGGGCCAAAATTGGCCTAAGTGTGCCTTTCTAGGCAGCCACAGCAACCTAACCTAACCTAGGTAAAATTACTCTGTTAAAAAAGCAGTTTTACACTAGTTCGAGGATTATCACTATTGGACTGCGAGATTTAATGTAGAAAAAATAAGTCTAGTAGTAGTAAATGGTAAATATACAAAGCTGAAGTGTATTTTTACATACAAGATTTAAATATTACTTTGTTTTCAAAGTTATTTTGTAGTTTAAATTGTTATAGTAAAATAATTTTTACAGTATGGGTCAAAGCTATATAAAGAGCAATTATATGAAAAAAGAATGAACCGTGATGATACTCATATAATGCAGAAAACAGAAAATATTAAAAATTATCCTAAAACTAATGCAAACCATCGATTCCGGCAATTTTGTTTCGTGAATTAGTCCAGTCGTGCACTGATTCTCCATTATCCTGTGCCTTTGGCGTTGGATATTCGTTCGGATGGAGAGAAACGGATGAAATTTTCAAAACAAAATTTTCCCAATCCCACTACAATGCGAAAACAATTTGCCGAAGGGACGAATATTATATTTATCGTCGTGACATTAAGTTCAAGTGGAGCGTGAAATTACGAAATAAAAGGAGAGCCTCAGCTGTACACAGGTAGTTGCCGTACAAAAACTCAGAGGAAAATCAATAAATCAAGAGCTGCAGAGCGGAAAAGGAGCGCGGTCGGTTGAATGAAAAGAGGATGATGGGATAGGGTTTTTGGGTATAGTCGGCGTTCCGGGAAGGAATCCAGCGTATTGACATTATTACTTAAAAATGAATATAAATGACATTTTGTAACCTGAACAATATTTCACTGTCAATTAAAATTGCATAAATCAAAATAAAAGCGGAGCGCCGCGGAAAACTTTCCACCAGTGAACCGGTAGAAAAACGTGACTCGCATACCCTCCCCTTTCTCTCTAGAATCAGAAGTTGGGGCCGTGGGGCTCTGAAAAGAGAGCAAATTTTTTTGCTTTTTGAATGGTGAACGCGCGCGGCACGGCCCTCCATTCCCTTCTTTATAACGTAGGGCCGGTTTGCTGCGCGAGCTTTACTCGATCATAAAGCAATAAATTGCGACGTATGCCCAGCGATAGCCCGAAAATCACCGGCGCGAATGAACACCGGTGGCATGGACCAGAGACCATATGAATATTTATTAAAAATTCGGTAACTAAATGAACCGGAATTACACTGTGATTTGGTTTAGATCCCCGCCCTGCATGTTAAGTAGGTTTATTGCCGGGCAATTTGAACGGTGTCCGTGTCAACCGGACCCGGTTGAAATTGTTTCCTTTACAATGCCCTCCCCCCCCCCCCCCCCCCCTCCATTCTATAGAGTCCTAACATTGGAGGGGATGGCAGGAATAGATAGGTGCTATCAATTCAAATTGTATGAATTTCGGTAGCCTCAATTGCCTCGGCATCATAGCGCGACTGTCAATCTTGTGACATGATGGATGATAAACTGCTACGAACATAGCCAAAATCGTGAAGGTGGGAAAAATGACAAAAGAGTGAGGGCGAGGAAAAGGGTTGATATAGGGGCACCGCGCTCTCCACAATCGTAAGCAGACAGAGGTATGGAAAATTACACATAAATGCTGCTCTATATAAAAACAATAGCTGCTGGAAACGAGATATTTTCCATTCACGGATTCCTCTTCTCCTAGCAATCCTCGTCAGGATTTCCTGCTTATTGAATTGAATCGAGCCTTTCTACCCCTTTTCTCTACCATTCTCCACCTAGTTCTCCCACCTACATCACATTGCGCGCGCGATGCAACCCATTAACATAATTTCAAGTTTAGGTCGACAGAATGTGATGTTCCATTTCGCTCATGGATGGTGAAGTCATAGGTTTTCAGGGTTGGGGGAAGTGGAAAATCCGGGGGTTGTGTGGGAGGTATGAATGTGTTGAATTTGTGAGAGGAGGGGGTGAGCCTCGCCCAACGCTTAATGGACGGTCTAAAATATCAAAGCAAACATATTCCTTTGAGAGGAAATTGTTCCCGGAACGTCGCCTCGCGCAGGCACTCCCGGATGGAGGGTAGGGCTGTTGTTGTGTCGCGATAAACAGTTGCCACTGTTTGTAGTACTGAAGGCGATGGTGGTAGTTAGGATAAAGAGTATGAGAGGGGATCAGAAAGAAATGGGTCTGTTGCTTCGTCGAGCTATCTTTAAGTCGTACTCCGTGCAAATTGAAAGCACTATAGGAGAATTACCACTTTAAATCTTTTGAACAGTAACGGGTATTATCACAGGTGATTACCGCGATGGTGCACGATGCATATGTAGCTGTACGTAAGCGAAGCTGTGTAAGAATGATTGTTAAAGATAGTGGTGTCGAGACGGAATTTCATGCTGAATGATTATCTTCTGGTTTAGGTAGGGCAAGGGCAATACAATAGTTTCCGTTTTATGAGATAACACCTCTATGTTTGTATATACTTTTGAAAAAACAAAGGATTTACACACATTGATCAAAGAAAATTTTATTCAGAGTTTTGCATCAACACCTAGAATAGAGTACATCAATCGATTATTCTAAATACTCCACTTGAAATTGTGTCTACTATACCCTCTGAATCTGAATTAGCACATGCAGAAATATTTAACAATGCATTGAGTCCTTATCCATCTCTCTATTTTCCCTTCTATCGCTATTATATCATATGTATCATGTTTAGAAAACTTTTCTCCCAGTATATGTATTGTTTCACGATTTGTGTGAAATACAACCCCATCCTGCTGCAAATAAGTATCATTCAAGACCAATGCGCCGATTTAAAACCATAATTAACCAGTTAATTTAGTATAGTTAGTAGCGCAATCCTTCCACTGTAACGGTGACAACACAGTCCAATTGATCAGTATTGAACAACTTGGCCTATACCTGCAAACGTTTTGACATTCCCAAACCTGGGTTTTTGGATAAACAACTTTCAGCTATGATATCTTTCAACAAACAACATTTAACTCTTCATATCTACCAAAATAAATGTCTGCTATAAATTACAATTTTTACCATGAGTGTTTTAAGCCAATTGTAAACTGTCATGGGAAAAATGGAGACGGAGAGTAAAACGAACAATTGTTCTTGATCGATATTCAGTCGATAGAGGGAGACATAGCTAGTATCGCTCGACTTTTGTTAATGCAAAATTTTTTTATCAAACGGATGTCAACTAGATCTGAAAAGCACACTATGCGGCCACACTATATTCATGTTAAATATGCATAATAATAATGAAATGGCATAATGATAATTCTCTTAATTTATTAACATTTTGCACTGTAGAAAATCGAACAATACCATTTTTCTCTGAACGTATACAACACGTGTTTCACGTTTTCTGTAGTTTGTACACTTTTGCTATTACAATACGTTAATCCTGTGTAAAAGGAATAAATTAAAAGATATAAATTGTTAACAGAGTTCTTATATAGCATACTTTGAAAAGAAGAAAAGAATATCTCTCTGTATTTCGGAAAAAATAACCTCAGGCAGGATAACTAGTGGGGTTATCTGAAACAAAAATTCTAACGTCTTCTATTAGTAAGTAACAGCAAGTGATTGAACGAAAGAATTTGAAAAATAATAAAATTTGAATTTTTGTTGGGGATCCGTGCAAAAATTTCGATTTTTGGCAAAAGCTTATAAAATGAGTTGTGGTCGCAATAACCAGTCAATACAATTTTAAAGTAGTATACAAAAAAGCGTTTTAAGTTTTACGCTCCTTCCGTTCGAATCGCATAGGAGAGGTTTCAAAAGTCTCTCACTGCTACAGTTTTGCTCGGATTCAATTGATACTTTCCAGAAATATTCGCCTCATACCCGTATAAAAATTTTTAGCAAAAGTCGATCTTTTGAATTTTCAAAATTCTTATAATCCCAACATTTCTGATCAATATGTCTGAAATTCTATTTTCTATAATTTCACTTTAGTTTCGCTGTTCTTCAAGGCTTTAAAATCGAATAGATAGATATGTAACCGCTATTTCGTCTGCGTAAATTATCTCAAATGTAAAGCAGGTTTGTTCTGAGTCTGAAATTTCCCCATCATCCTCTAAAGACCTTACATCCATTTGAATCAGAATTATCCCAAATTCCAATGTTAACATCATTTCAATACTCCCGAAACGGGGCGAAAATGTCAATAAAACATCGATTGGTATTGTTAAAAAAAAAAAGCATTCACACCCTCTTATTGTACCTCCTCTTATCAGACGTACTCCTCCCCTATCCGCACAGCCGCTAAAAATTCCACGAATTATATGTGGTGTGCCTTACGAAATATTCTTGAAATTGTTAAATTGCTCGAAGACAGAAAGTGCCTTTATTCCCATATGGTGTTTTTCTCAGCAAGGATTGAGGGGGAGAACATGTAAAATTGTAAGTCGTGACTGTGCACGGGTTATCCACAGGTTAGATACAAAAACACGCTGCTAGACTTCAACACTTCATTTGCCAAGGCGGGTCTAATTAACGTTCCAGTCATAAAGCGTTGATCTCAATGAACTTCAAGCCGCCACCAGAGCCGTTGGCGTTAATTTACAGCCCGTATCGAGTTCATAGACAAGACGGGGGAGGGGGATATGATCGCGATGCAGCCTTTACCAACTCATCCAGATCCCTGGGCAGCAATTATCAGTAAAATGCTACTTTTCTCTTGCCTAAGGCGGCTAAAGCGATTCTTAAGCACTAATTTGTAATTAGGGAACTTCTTCGGAACTATCTGTTAATCACGCGACAATTACTGCAGTTGCAGCAGAAAATTCACCCATAAACTTTATAATGGTCAAAATCTTGCACTTAATGTCTCCACCGGGTCGAGATAAGGGCAAGTCGTGGATGGTCGACATATCCTTTTCTATTCTATCCTTAGCCAAATTCGAGCCCATAAGGAGCTTAACGAGTGACCTTAATTACGTGTAATTACGGTGCAATAAAATTCACATTTCTCCTGGACAAATATATGAATAGCCCTGCCTACGAAAATATTATTCCCCTAAATCTCTCCCGCTTTTGTTTCCAGCAAAGGTGAAACAATAAAATTCCAAGATCTACTTCAATTCATTAAATTTTACGTCTCGAGTTCCTTATTAGACACAGGCAAGTACTCATCCATTTCAGCTGAAGGATCATGAATAGTTGCCTCCCACTTTCGAGTGAATTGAGGATAATTTCTTTGGCGTCAGTGGATTTTTCCTGTCACCACCCTTCCCGCCTTTCTTATAGCACTATATATAGTCGTCATATAAGTCGAAGTTGTCGCGAATACGGTGCGGCTCGTCACGGTCGGATTGCGGGGGTTGTAAGGGGCGTGAATTGCACAAATGAGTCTCTTTCCTATCCCCCTATTGCGCCGCCACGTATCTATGCCGTCTCTGCCGTGAAATGTATATTTGATGAGTTCTTGATGGTGAATGTTCACTAAGGTGCGATTTAAGAGTCGATTCAGCATATTTTGTCGGATGTCTTCTCTCAATTACAGTCATAAAGGTATGCAGCTGTTGGCAAACATTCACCTTGAGGGGGGGGTGTAGATGGTTTAAGGAGGCAGCCAGGATTAGTGGAAGGTAGAGAACGATTTCAGGTAGTACATGTAAAGTTCAAACTCCAGTCAGGTGGCAATGGTAAATAATAATTGAAAATTTCGCGCATACTTCAAGCCCTAAATGATCGACGATGCCTTTTGGTTGCTGCCAGTTCACGGTTTTCGAGTATTCACACGTACCGTATACCATCGTAATGTCGAACTTATTGAATTTTCAATTGTTTAATTTGCATCTTAATGTGCCGCGACGAAGAATCTGTTAAAGGAAAATTTGTGCAACTAAAATTGTTTTCCGTTGTTCAATTTCAACGGAATTGATATGCACGAAACATTTTAAAATATGCCATTTTGGTGCTCTAACTCTGTACTGCATAAATTATTAAAAAAGTTGTAGACAACATTTTTGAACTGAACTCGCATATTACCTTTGAGCATATTTCCTATTAGTAAATAACTACGAGTTTCCTTTTCTCCGATTGCATTACGGACTATAATATTTTATTTTCTTAAAAATCTCGCAATCTATTGATAGTGTGGCAAAATTAACTATTAGTTATTACTTTTGAATTGTAAAGTTGTATCATAGTATTTTGTTTATATTAAAAACCGTTCACTATAATCGAATTTAACAAAACTAATAAGCGAGTTTGAAAATTGCGATGTCACCTATTTTCTCAAGATTACCAAATTTTCAGAATTCTTATAGCCTCTCAAAACGCTTTCCTAACAGAGCTTTTTTCAGTTTAGAAAACATGTCAAAGTCTGCTGTTGGCATATCTGGTAAATACATATCTGGGAATTACAACTATTGAGTTAGCTATGCACTAGCGTACAACAGTCGATTTGTATCTAAATGATACTAATAAAAATAATATAAATTTTTTGGTCTTCTGAAAAGAATTCATGATGGACCACCCCGATGTTTCATCAGCAGTAATGATGCACAAATTCCATCCAAACTCTTTGATGAACATGTTTGAGATAGACATTAATATCATTAGGTGTCAGAAACAAATTAACAGTTCCGGTCAAAACTATACATAAGGGTCAACTACGGTAGTAGCAATATAATCATACAACAAATTTCCAAATATCTGGAATATGATTCATTTAAATGGAATACATTTTGAGCAGAAGATATGCGTATGCAAATGCAAAGTATAAACGTTTTTCCAACATATTTGTGTATTAATAGAACCTTGAACTATTCAGTAGATCAGTAGATCTTGAATCTGCAAATTTTCATGTTTTAATATTGTAAAATTATTAACCGCGTTTGATACTTTTAATCATTTTCGCACCATAAAATAGAACATTTTTAAAGCGAAATTGCTTCATTGTTCTTATATGTACAATGTGGCATATGAGATGTCTTTTCAATGTCGTTAATTTCTTCCTTAAAATTTCATTTCAATTTCATATAAAATTTTAAAGTGATCTCTCTTAACTTTATTACTGAATTTTGGTATTTGTTTTATAAAAGTACTTTTCGATGAGTGTTTTGAGTCCTACCAAAGAATTATGATGATCTTTTAATCGAGAAAATTCGCATAAAAATCTAAACAACTCGTTGAGTATTTCGAAACAAAATATACGTATAAAACACAAAAAAGCATTAGGAAAAGTTAAGTAGACTTTTACATATACGAGTACTTCGAAATATGAAATATTGTCAAAAGCAAATTAAAAAGAAGTAAAATTCTCGATTCAATTTATAATTACAGCAGCTAACGGACATACATTTTTTAAAGAAAATTTTAACCATATTCTTTGACATCTTTCAGTTGTTGAATTTGTCATTGTTTTTCCCTCTGTGAAACGTTTGTTAAAATGATAATTGTCTCAAAAATACTATAATGCAATATATTTACGTTTTATCATATGAACTTGAAAATGGTACTTAGGTCGTAGTGATCAATACCAGGGAAAACAAATTCTAGGGTTTAGAGTAAGACCAATTTTAAACTGTACTGTCTTGAATCTTAGGTGCTATAACTCCTATTACTATAATATTTTAGAAAATTCAATGCTAGCTAGATGTGGAATTAGTGATACCGAAAATTCTTATGGTTCGGGGATAATAACCATAGTTTATTTGATCATAAATAGTAATAATATGAGTATATTCAAAACCACTAAAAATAGCGGCAAAATGTATATTTCTTGACCTAATTCTATATAAATACATTCGCTAAAAATGATTTACTATAGTGCGATATCATACAGGGTGGGCAATCTGTTGGTATTTCTTTCAATCGATGATTTTTAGTACTTAATCTATTCTAAAAAATTCTTTGACATATGCAAAGTAAAAAATATTTCATATATATTTTGTATTTTGATTGTCCAAATGTATTATGAAAATTGTCGTTCAAAAAAAAAACAAAAAAAAACAACATTTCGTAAATTACGTGACAGTTTTAGTCTGCATGGGCGTCCTATTGATCGTTCAATTCGCAAAATTATTAATCGTTTTGAAGAAACTGGTTCAAGTGGAAGGTCGTAAACAACAACAAAACGGAACGACATGCACAACAGTCCATTTGTTGTAAACAAAATTTGTCGATCGCTTAATTTCAAAAAATTCTGAAGTTTCTTGACTACCAAAATGCCCGGATTTAACACCATTTGATTATTTTTTATTGGGTTATATGAAAGGTAAGGTGTAAGCTAATCATCCACAAAGAATTCAACAACTTAACAACAACATTCGAGCTGAAATTGAGATCATTGATCCGCTTTTATTGGAAAAAGTCATCGATTTGATGTTCGGATGCAAGCCTGTAGTCGAACCCGTGGTGGGCATATGAATGACATTAGTTTTCATACATAAATGGTATAGAACCACCTTTCATTATCAATAAAAATTTTGGACTTTTCATCCCATAAATTGTGTTTTATTTACAAATGAAATAAGGACTAACTAGGATGGCCCACCCCGTGTAATAAATTTGGAAATGCAAAACTTTGTAAGCTATTTTTTGAGCTTTGTGTTTGACAATGCATTTACTTTGATTTGTATACTTATATATCTCAATAATATTATTAAAATAAATATAGAATATGTAGGGTACATTAATTATAACACGATTAATCAAATCCCACATTAATCGATTTATTTCTATCCGATTTAATCGCGTTGCAGTTATTCCACATCGTTTAATCAAATGACCGAATTAATCAATCATTTTTAAATCTTTGTCATCTCTAGTTATAACGACTATTGGCTATAAACGTCCTTGTGTAGGATCCCTTCCACTGTATTTGAAAAATACGTAAGTATCTACCTATTGGTCAGAAAATTAATTTCTGTAGGGACTAAAGAAAATAACTTCTTTTATAAATTGTTATATTTATTATTATTGTTGTATATATAAACCTAAACAATGTTTTCTCATATTTTTCCATCACTTTCATAAATTTTGCCCCACATGTCCTTAATGGCCAGAAGGTCTTCACACGCGGAGACAGTTATTTAAGTTGTTATCGAATTTTGGGATGCTACAAAGTTTGGACCAAAAACTTGAACGTGGAAAACACTTGGAATTGCTTACAAACTCAATAAAAGAATTTTCGGATTAATCCCTTCCCACCATCGTTTTCATTCCCCTACACTTTTCAGCTCCTTGAGAAGATTTACCAGTATATTTTTTTTTTTTCGTCTGTTTAAAGGAGTAAAAAGGGTAAAATGTAGGGTCGAAAATTTTAAAAAGTTTACGAACAAAATTATTTGTCATATGCAGGATAAAAAGCGCTCCCGCTATTCACACATATGCTAAAACTTATATCAGTTCTGTGGCGCATATTTGCAGGAGTGCAAGAAAAGTTTTCGACAACTTGGAGCTGCTCCTCCGAAACTTTTCCTTGATGTCTTCTTCGTCTTCTTATTTTTATGAAAAAGTTGGAGAGTGTAGGAACTGGTGGACAGTTGAGCGATCCTACCATTGTAGCGGGATGGGGAATAGTTTGTCTGCTAGATTTCTATTTTTATGCTCCACCGCAGGCAGGCCTTGGGACCACTTATGCTCCCCTAATGTTTGTGACGTGTCATTCCTGAATGGAAATGCATAAAAGTAACTAAGAGTCAGGGAAACAGAAACAGGCATTCATCTTAAAATTACAGCCACCGCAGCAGTTAGGATGGGTGCAAGGAGCACCCCAGAGCCATGCTAATGCACCGAAGGAAGTGTGCATGTGCTTATGTTTTTGGGGCTCACTCCGGAGCCTGTTTCGGTAGAGTCGTAGAGTTTTGGTCGATGGAAGACCAGTTTGCAGTGGGTAACAGTTCTTCCGGTGTACACTGTCCTGTCTACCATCCAAAGAGTGGCTTAGCTCCGGAGTGAGAAGCATTTTGGGTTTAACCAAACTTTCCGTTGATGGCATGTTAACGCTGCGAACTATTTGAAAGTCACATCACAACATGATACTCGCTCATGCGGGACAGAGGGGGTAACTAGCCGAGTGCGGAGGATACCAAGGGGATGGGGGCAACTGCAAGATAGGAAACTAACTCCTTTGTAACTTTTCCTGCGCCTTGCAGATGTTTGCCTTCATCCCTGGAGATTGTTACGGATATGATGAGACCCATGGCGGCTATAAACATTGAATGAATTTTCAGAGAAAGTTTCTGTTTTTCTGCTAGAACACGAAAGTTATAGTGCTGTAATAAAATGAGAAATTTCAAAAGTAATTGTTCGCTGCACAAGCAGCATCTTACACCATCAGATGCGCGTCGGGACGAAGAGATGATAGTGGAGCAACGCCAAAGGCATCGGCCTTACATGCGCACTCTTGAGACTTTCTATCCAAAAACTAAGAAATTGGAAAGTGCTACGACTCAAGACTCGGCGATATTACTCAGGGATTCTTTACCCCAAAATAGTTTTACGACAGTTTCGATCAAAATTTCTCAAATTTGTTTTTAGCTTAATTTCTTAAAATGGGCCAGGGTGAAAGGGTTACTTCTTACAATCCTTATTAAAGTGCACGATGGTGGTAGGAATTTCGGAATTCGTTTGTGTTTAACATGAAAAATAGAACTGAGGAAAAAATATTTATAGATTTCCTATAACAATTTGAGAACAGATTGATTTAGATGTCTCCTCACGCATTTAAATGAAACTTTTCATTCTTTCATATTTGTTTGCATATTCTTTCAAATATTTTTAATTAAATGTTTTTCCACAATTATCCCCAAAAGAGTGTAGGAACATAAAAACGGAAAACCATCGAAATCATGTACAAGGTGGCGAAAATACTACGAAAATTAATGAGCTGAATTTGGCGGCCGCTTGATATTCACTGCTCCTTTAGAGAGCAGCACTTCAAAACTTATGAAAAACTCGAAAATTGGGTTGATGACTGGTTGGCTTCGAAACTGAAACAGTTCTATTGGAAGGGTATTGGTAAGTTATCCGAAAGATGGGAAAAATGTATATCTAATGACAGTGCATACTTTGAATAAAGAATATTTAACAGTTTTTCACAAATATTGCTCATTTTTTTTTAAAAGAAAACTCACACAAATTAAGTTCTACACCTGGTGTGTATAAAAAAAAATATTTCCTTTATTAATACACCTTCTGTTGAAGAGTTCAGAAAATCATTTAAAAGTCTTCATATCTCATAAACAGTTACTCATACTCAAAAATTTGTTAGATAATTTTGGTAATAAATTGTCTGGGCTATAAATTAGTCATAAATATCCAAAAGTTCAAGGTTGTCAAGATATATGCAAAATATTACGTTTGGTAATCTTCCACTCCGCCTATATAAGACTTCAAGTATCGTAGGTGTATGCAAAAATGTAGCCTGTTATAAATTACTTCCATGTTGAATGTCTATTATTCTTAGACTAATAAATCTAAATGCTATTTTGGAAATCTTTTTGTATTTTCTAACTAAAACTTTACTTTTAAATTAGAAATGACATTTAAAAGATATCTAATTTTAACGCAAAACGTTATCTAATGTTATCGTTGCGAAAAAGGATAGGACAATGATAAGATATAGGTACGTGTGATAGGCCACCTTCCGGTATTCAATTCGAAGTAATATTTTCTGCTCACTCCCTCGTACTAAGGTCACGACCCAAATCCCAGTCATCCTCTATCAGCTTCATTTCCATTTTCTATTAGAATTGTTTTGCCGTATACAATCCGCCTTTCGTTCCAAAATTGAAGTGAATTAATTACGGCATTCCGGGGAAACTAATTCCGCACGGCCGATAGTACCAAAGACAAAAGAATTAGGGCACAAGGAGAGGAAACAGGGTGGGTAAAAAGGGAAGGAATCTAAAAGTTATCTAAGCAAGGCTAAATAATAAGTTGCCCATCGTTTTCATGGGTATGAAACTTGGCCGCCAGTCAGACGCCATCGCGCCGTTCCCAAACGCAGCACCCAAAGATATGCCAGCAACGGCCCTGAGAGTCCTTAGGAGTCATAAAAAGAATGTTTTTATGCCGTTCACATCGATTTTCGATATCTTTTCGTACAACACACGACCGCACACGTCTGCTGTACTGTGACTGTTTGTAGGGTCAGAGGATTTTTGTTTTTGTTTTGGGTCGGTAGCGGCTAAAGGGGGGTAAGGCACGGTGTATGCCTCCACTACGGAAATTCTGTGTCGGAACGTAACCTGCCCCGATGTCAAAATGCGCGCCTGTACTGCGAGAAGCCCTATAGAAGAATTAAAGCCGGTAACGCTTGGGCAATAAATCAGCAAAGCAAAAGTAGTTCATTATACCCGCCGAGTTGAGTTACGACAATACACGGGAACGGCATTGCTTTGCCGGCTGAATTGCCCCGCGCAAAGGGCGGGCAGGTGGGCGAAAAGAGAAAAAATATAACGACGACGCCAGCCGCCTCCTGGAACCTACAGCGAAAAAGGTTCGCGGCCTTTGTGGATGACGGAGGAGGCGCTGGAAGAGGAGCAGGTACCGCACACCACTTGCATATACCTCAAGACAGATACTGCGGGAGCAAACAAGTTCTACGGCCGGTTGTAGGGCGTACGGACAGAGAAGGGACGGTGCGCTAATGAATGTCTCCACATACCGCACCGACCGTGTAGAACACGGGTCCCGACAAGTACTTAAGGCCCACACTATTGCAGGGGCCAAGAATAAGGAGGACGACGGCACAAAAAGCCGCGTTTACATGCCATGAGGATTTTGATACTTTTAGAATTTATTATTCCACTATAGTCCTCGAGAGCCGCGGCACACGTGTACCCACACCGCGAGACTTCGTGTTGAGTGCCGCAGCGCAAAGCCTCAACAAGCTCGACGGGAACACACGGGCATAGTTTGCACATAGACGTTGAAAGGCGGTATCATGTGCATATGTCACAGATGGGCAGACCAAATGAGCACCAGCTAGGGTTACCATTTATTTTTTGTTATGATACATATTCCTTGTCTAAACTACCCTCATATTGGGGAAGTAAGAACACTAGTTAAACAAAGTAAACCAAAATTTAAGGAGACACTCTGTCTAAAGTAATAAATATTCCTTTGATTAATTGTTAACAACTATTTGTGCTAGTGTAACATAAACCACTGATATTACACACTAAAAATTATTTACCCATAGTATGGTATACTTATCCTAAGCCCGTATTATAACAATATTTCCAGAATTAACCTCAGGAAATCCTTAGTTAATAATTAGAAATGTAGTTTGGTTGGAAACCGCCCCCATTCCATTCCGTTTTGTTGTCCGCCATATCTTCTGTCTCACTTGTGGTTTGGTCAACCTGGCTAACTTTTTTATGTGTGAGTTTCAACCAAAAGGAAAAGTCATTCATGCAGCAACCGAGTTCGATCTCAATTTTAAAGTCTATTTTTTATACATACAAAGTTTTTGTGCATAATATCCAATGTTTTGACAGTCGGATGTCATTGCAGTTGTGGACTTTACACATAATTCATCCAATTCAGCAAATTGATCCGGTTATCTCTACATTAGAAAACAGACATAGGGTATGCTACAAAACGTATGTCTTCTCAGGTCTAGAGTATGATAACTTAATCTTAGTACCATAAGGTTTTTCTAAAGTGTCTTAACAACAACTTTGATCCATTTTTTGGAATAGGCAAAAATCGAAGACGAGCCAAAACACGTCCAAGCAAAAGAGCTATCAAAAATTAACTGAACATTCAAAATAGCCTATCTTCTCAGCATAAGTGAGAGATATGAGTATCAACATAACGCCAGAAAAAAATCGAAAAACGAATATACGTAGCCCGCGAAAATTCAAAATTCGCAATACTTTTTAGACAGATCTCGTACGTATTTTTCAATGAAATTTTGAAAGACGCTTTAGCGTAAGGGTTGCTTGATTTCCCGAATTTATTTTTCAACTTTGTTTTTTGTGATTTTGAATCGTCTTAGGGTGATTCGCATAGACCTTCCTTTTTAGAAAACCGCAGAAGAAGAAGTCCAAACAACTTCGTCGCAACTTCTTGACCGATTATGCACACCAAAATAATCACATAACGAATCGTTACATTAAAATTATCTAAATTGTTGTAATAAAATCCCAAATTGTGAAGCTTTATTTTCGTAAATGGCTATATTTCAATTATGCAACTGCAAAATATGGCTGAATTAACAATTTACAATCAAAAATTACACATTACTCCAAATTCAAGTTCTTGTTGAGACACTGTTCACTTTGGTCCGAGTATGCACCAAAATAGGATAGTGAAGCCGTGAAAAATACTGAGTAAAATTAGGCTTTCTTCATTAGAAGAACGTTAGGAAAACAGTAGTATATTCCCGCTGTTGAAAGAAATTGCGAAATAAATTACAAGCAGCAGCAACAAAAGATACTCCTACTAATTTATCTTAAATAATGCAACAGTTTGGATGGACCCCGTTCTTTCATTAAAAAAAAACGTACATAATTTAAATATAGCTTTACAAAATATTTATGAAATTATAATTAAATTAACAACACTTATGATTAGTAGAATGGAAGTTGTAATTAGAAATTTTTGAAAATACAATACAAAAATGGCAACGAAATGTAACATAAAATATTTTGCAATCGCAAAAATTGCTCATATCGTTTATTTTAGTCAGTTATTTGCTTTTATCAACATCTTCTAAATGACAAAATCATTTAAATATTACTTCCACCAACTCTCTATCAAAGTAAGTAACCGACTAGCATATGATCCCGGCCGGATTAAGGTGGACTAGGTTAAACTCTAATACGATATTTAATATCAGGCACTGATCAGGAATCAATATAAGAATTCCCTTTACAGGTATGCCTTATATGGACCTGATCTAAGCCCTATTTCCTCTGATTAATTACAAATAGGTCTGCGAAATTTTAGCATATTTTATTTCTTATCTAACTTATAACTTAACTTATCTAACCTTCAATATCGATACTCTATTCCAAATATCACAATGTCCAATTTAAACTTATTTGGACCCGATGTTATTGTCTTATATTAACTTTCATTTAAAGTCTCCTTAGTACATTTAGAGGTTATTTAAATATTAATAATAAATAAAGTCAGTTTGATGAGTTATTCTCTCGAAACTAACATTAATACAATAATTCTATAATTTCTTCAGTAAATGAAAAATCATAAAAATAACGAAAATAATATTATTGCTCTGGTTTGATTTCCTGATCCCGGATCAGGTCTCAATTTTATTTCCTAATGCGGTCCACATTGTTTGAGACGTTACATTTCTTATCAGTTCTAGGGAAAGACGGAGTCGGTCGTGATTCTAGCCTTACAAAAGTGCTAGTCAGGTACGCCACTACACGGATAGTGGCATAATCGATCAGCAATTTCTTAGGGCTAGAATAAGGGCTGAATCCATAAATTTCAACGTCTCACATTACAGTGACGACAACTAGCTCATCTGGCCTGTAATATGGCAACCCTAGGTAGAGTCCTTAGCCCTATATAACATTTTTTTTTCTGTACTCTGTTCCTAATTATGAGTCGCTCCGCGAGATGATGAACCTTCAAGAGGCTGCCGGTGAAAAGGCGGAACTATTCAGCGCATATTGTCAACTGGCGTTAAGCTCGTTGCCGGCTCCTTCTGGAAGGCTTCAGCCATTGTTCCGGCCGGTGGACCATTGTTGTTTTCGTTCTTACTTTATTCATTTTGTTTTTTTTTTTTTTACCTCCTTACCGAGCCACCCCCGTCCCGAGTTAAGTGAGTGTGCTTTTTTTATGCCATTGAATGGCTTAACGTGTGCATGCAAAGATGTGAGTCTCACGCCGCCCCCCCAGTTCGTTCTCTCTCCCCTCCGTCACTGAGCGAACAAGTTTGTATGAGCTTTATTGAAAGGCAAAACGAGTTGATAAAGTTTTAATGAAACGATAAAAAGCCGGCAATGGTGAATAGGCGACAACGACAACGACTACGTCGACGTCGGTCGATCTCGCGTGAGTCACAGTGGCTCCGCGCCGGTGGAGGAGGCAGAAAAAATTAATTTGCTAATTATAGCGAGGAGATAGTTTCTTTAACGGAAACGAAACCCCATTTCGTCCTAGTCCACGTCTCCGGGGGTTCGTACACCCAAAGGAGCTTAAATTAGATATAGCGCCCCCCCCTTTCCATGCTTTTTAGGCACGTGTCTGTTTGCCAACGCTTTCCCGTTCATAAAGTGAAAATTGCTGCTTTATGCACGAGTCCTTCTTGAGTACGCCAGGGATGCAGCTCCATCTCCTCCCGGGATCGCTCCCAGAAAATCGACATTGCACAAGAGACATCATCGCTCCAGCCTCCATTGCACCATTAACTGTAACAGCAAAATCCACCCCTGCGCCACCTCCTTAGAAGAAGTTCAAGAGATTCTGCCGTGCTGCATCGTAGATTTATTGACTGTCACCGAAGACCGTCTATAGGGTACCAGCTACCAGGCTACCAACTACCAGCTAACAGTCAGTTTGCTAGCGCTCTTTTAGCTTAAATGGAAACCCGATGGCTATCGGCGACTGCTGCTCAATGCAGCACAATGGCAAAACCGAAGCAGGAAATGTTTTAATGGCTCCCCGGCAATGGAAAAATGTAATTCAGTCGCGATTTATGCGAATATTTTAGCGATTTGCTACTCTCTACGCTACGAAAGATTTCCTTACGAATTTTTACTGATAGGGCAATAAAACAAAATTATGTTTGCATAGTTACCGCTCTTGGGGTAAGTGTTGTTTAGACTATCATTTTATTTTTGTTTTTAAGGAAATATTTTGTCTAGATGGTACGAGTTTGGATATTTTATTTCGACATTTTTTAAAAACAACTTCAAAAGTAATTAACCCAAAACCTTTCTTTCATTTTAAAAAGCCAAGGCAGTCATTATAATTTAAAATAATTCTCACATCCATCATTAATTTGCAAGGCTAACGATATCACCCTTTAGTATTAAAATTATCTGACACATTAAAAGAATTATTTTTCACAATTCAAGTTTATTATTTAGTACAAAAAATATAGTCCTGCAATAATTATACAGTTTTTGCAAGTAAAAATTTCATACTACCCGTTTTGCTTTCTCGTTCTACAATTTTATAATAAGTATGGTATATAAAAAATTCAGTGACAAATATGAAGGCTGTCGTTGAATTTTTTTTTTCTTTTTTAAAGTAGCAATGAGCTTATATATAATAAAATTTTATACAGATGGTTTCTTTCTAAGATGGATTGGTTCTTATTTCTATAGTACACCCATACCTCGCTATACAGCCGCTCTTTATACAGCATTTCGCTATAGCGGCCCTCTTCAATTAAGGCACGTTTTCGATTTACGGCCTAAAATGTTTCGCTATAACAGCAAAAAAACTTAAACTTATTTTATAGTTAATTATTTTTTAGACAAAATGCCATCGAAACAATTATCGACTTCGGAGACTGATAAAAACAGATGCCGAAAATCAGTCACGCTAGGAACTAAACTAGAAATATTACGTCGTATAGAAGCTGGAGAGAAAATTGTTGAAATTTGTAAGGCAATGGGACTTGCGAAATCTACAACTCAAACTATTCGTGATAAAAAAGAAGACATTAAAAGATATTTGCAATCAGCTGCACCTTTAAATATCTCGAGATTAACACGCCAAAGAAACTGGAGTGTGGAAAAAATTATTTAAATGAAATAAAAAGATAAAATGCATTTTGAATTATAAACCATGTTACATATTTAACAAATTTGGAACCGATCCCATCGAATTTGTATGAATTTATATTAGAATTGTAATTGATTCCTTATACGGCTTTTCGCTTTGCGGCCAAGTTTCGTGGAACGTATCTAGGCCGTAAAGCGAGGTATGGGTGTATACGGAAATCTCTTGTGAAATCTTGTGTTCTCCAAAGTAGTTATGGTTTTAATTATTTTTCATGAGTAATGCCTCCTTCCTTCCGTCTCAAAATTTAGAATGCTATTTACTCCACTGTGCTATCGATAACTACAAAATAAACTACAAAGAGAACTACAAGATGTAAAACGTCTTTATAACAAGACTGAAAAAATTCAAGGGTTTAAGAATTTTAATTGATGATGAACTTAATTTCGCGAAGCATCTTCTACCATATTCTTATTGTGTAAATTGCAGAACCTATTCAGAATTTACTGTGTCGCAGTTCTTGTAAGAATAATTATAGTAACTTTAATGTTTTAAATCATTTCATTTACTTATTTAATAAACAATGTGATTTTTGTAAATTTAACATGACAAGAAGTAAATTTAAAAACATTATGCTTTCGTCAGTAGGTGAGGTATTAATAAGACTTGTTAAATACGTAGACTGAATAAATAAATAAATATCTGCTAAAAATTTTAAGTCGAAGTTCTTTTACGTTTTAGTTATTCTAAATCACAATATGTTTTTTAAAAAACAAATTATTTAAAATCTGGTATGATTGGCTAAAGATATTCATAGACAAATACTTAACGTGACGTGATGATAGTACATAAAATAAATCTGTAAAAACTTGTAAACTATTATAGTTAACTTTTTACTTTCAATGTCGGTATGAAACGTCTCCCTGTAATTATATTAGCTACGAAAGAGGTAATTTGGAAAAGCACTACCATGTCGTTCCGTTCCCAAGAGAAATATCTTTAATTTATCAGTTTTCAAAGACATTTCTTTTAGAAACGAAAGCGATATGATAGTTGCTCTATTGGATAAGCATTTTGTTCTAAATTCACAGCAGAATCTATCAGCGTAATCGACGTTTTGATAATACAAAATTCGTGCCTTGTACTGTCTTGTATTGATGAGACAAGTATACTTTTGTTGGTTAGCCACCGAATAGTAAAGCGTGATGATACAGGGTGTGGCAAAATAACGTCGACTATGGTTTCAAACAATTCAAACAAAACATAAGACTTCAAAATGAAAGGAACCGATCTTCATTTATAAATATACTTAATAAAATTCAAAACGGCTGCTTTTATTTTTAATGCACAGCTGCAAACGCTTCGCACTGCACTTCTATCACCGATATTCTTGACGCAAGAATTGCTTTAGCGACTTTAGCGAAACTTTAGTGACATGTAGCACAGGCTTTGAGCTTCAAAATGGACCTTTGTATTTCCTTGGGCCCAGTAACCAAGAATGAACTTTTCAACAAGACTATAGCACATAAGGTAATAACAACACAACATTGGTACAGTGAAAATGTTCCAAGCCTCATTGCTGCTGCAGAATGATCGCCATACTCTCTGGACATTAATCTTATGGATTGAATGTAAAGGTCAGAGTCTCTGCTAGATATTACTAAAGTTTGGAGTCGCTAAAGCAATCCTTGCGTCAGGAATGGGACAAAATATCGTTGAAAGAGATGCGGTGCAAAGTCAAAAATTTCACGAAGCGTTTGACGCTGTGCATTAAAAATAAAAGCGGGCTTTATAATTGTTTATAAAATTTTCATAAGTAAAAATCTTAGTCAACGTTATTTTGCCACACTCTGTATTTAAAACTCTAAATGTAGGTAAAAATTCCATCGAAACCCAACTAAACAAATTTGCCCGAACATAGTCAGTAGAGGTATGCTTGGTGAGGATAATGTAAAAATTGTAACGCAAAAGATTACTTGGATCGTGACCAGAATTGGTTTATTTGGAACTAACCAGGTTAATCTAATAATACCAAAAATATCTTATGCGGAGCTGATAAAGTTTCCTTGATCGGAACTAGTAAGGTTCTTCAAATCAGGAATACCTTATGTGAAATTAATAAGATTCCTGGAGTATTCAAAAATGATTTTAAATTGATATTGGTAATTAAAAACATTAATACTTTTAGATAAATGACTCTTATTGGTATATATTGAAAATAAAATATCCACATTTTGCAAAAAGTCTTTAAATTATTATTAATAAATAATTGTAAAACTGTTATTGTTAATAACGAATTATGTATTGCTATATTATTGCAGTAATAAATACATATTTAGCTAACAATACAGAGATAAATAATAGTTCAAATATAGTCACTACTTACCTTTCAATGTTCGGAATATACTACTTTGGTCCTAACGTCGTCTACAAGAAAGTCTTGCGCTTCTTAATATTTTTAACGGATTGGATATCCTATTCTAGTCCATATTCGGACCAAAGTAAAATAATCTCATGGTGCTAAGATTAGGCTATCATACTCTAGCATACTAATTTTATATTAACCAAAAATTACAATTTTCGTATTGCTAATAAGTTTTATTTTCAATTGTAATAAATCTCAATCTAATTATTCTAAAAGGATCCTTTTATTCCTTTGAAAGCATAACAACAAATACTGCACCTAAGAACTTAATGGTTTAAATATTTTTGATAATGTCGTTAAAGCTTTGTAGAAAGATTCGATCTCAATCGATTTGACTAATACTTCATTATCATAGACATATTTATGTTATTTTTAATAATTTGTAAAAAGAAATAAATTATTTACAACTGTCTTGAATAAGATTCGCCTAAAGCCAGAAATTTAACTATTTTAATTTTTTTTATTTAGAAGACGATTTTCAATAAATTTTCCTAGACGTAAAATATTTATCAGAACTTTTTCAGATATTAGCAATGGGAAGGGTAAATCATTTTTCTCCATATATTGATTCATTTTCTCATGAAACACAAAGTCTGACTAATGCGATTAAAGCTTGCAACATGTTCAAAATTACAATTCTGGAAATATTACTTCTCTTTTCAAGAGTATTTTTCAAGATTGATTTATTTTGCTATTTCGTTAGTATTTTTAAAGATTTTGTTTAATGTGTATGGCACATCAAGGGAATTCCCCTTGTTTGTGGTAAGTTTTAGAGGAAAAGCAAAGTTAGTTCGGCTAGATTGAGGCCAAGAGTTCCTGCAAAAACAACACTTGTTTCGATTCGGCGGCTGACGGGCGTCAGAAATATGTTTTGCAGACGTTCGAAAATACAGAAAAAAAAAAAATAAGAAGAAAAAAAGCATATGTATAAACCCGGGCCTCCTAGACAGGCGGCGTACACAAAGTACATAAATCAGCCTAATGAAATCCATTCCGATATAAAGCTCGAGGATGCGGCCATAAATCAGGGGAGCTCCCAGTAATCTTCCGAGGAAAATAAAATAACGATTTCTGCAAGCGACGTAGGACCACTGCAGAGGAGATGTGTGTGCTTGTGCAGCACCAGGAATATGTGGACGCAGATGTTCCTTATTCATTTTTACCGGTCGTCGCATCCTATTGCTGTTGTCGGAACCGTAAAAATTAAGTGATTTGCTGCCTCATAAACATCTCAACGGGCTCCCAATAATCTAGGCACCTGCTGAAGCATTATAAAATGTTCGTTTTGAATTTTCTGTAAAATTTTCTCCACTTAAAGCATAAGTCAAATAAGAAAAACCCCTTGCTGGCTGAATCGTTCGTTACCTGTCCATTAAAAGAAAAATAAGCGGCTTAAGCCGTCCCTCAAGAGCTATTGGGGTCTGACCCATTCCTACAAAAATTTCCCTGACAGCCAGGGGTTGAGGGGCATCATATGAAAACCACATCAGTTGCCCAAAATACGACAGAACCAATTCGATAAGGTGACTTGTAGAGTTTTCGAGGGCTGCGAAGACGTTCGGGCGCTGACAGAACGCCCTTAAACAACAGATTTAGATAAGGACTTAAAAACTGTCAATCAATCTTCACTCTGTCACACGTAGGCAATTTCTTGAAAAGCTCTCAACACCATCTCGTCCGCTAACCCTACCTACTTTTATATACCTGTTACCTACGTTTCTGACGTGTTTTGTCAATAATCGTCGACACCCACCTTCGTTCGATTCAATTTACCCGGAATACCGCCGGGCCACTACCCGCCCGATGGAGTGCAACTCTGACATTTGTGCTCGCTACGGGGGACGTTTATTGACTCGCCTGGTTATCGAGTTTTGTTCCGACGTTATGCTTTATGATGATACGCCCTTTTTCCCGAAGCCCCCCTCCCTCCCCCCATCCACACTCTACTATACTGTGCCGGCCCGGGGGCGGTTTTACAGGTCGTGTCCAGGGATTTGGTCCCAATGGCTCTTGTGTTCGGTTTTCGGGTAAAATTTGTTTTGTGTTTTAACGAGATGTTGCGGGTTTTCAGAGTGAGAAAAACATTTTACGATGATTGCCTAGTGCAGAGTCAGATTGAACCTTTTTAGTACTTAAAAAAAAAAGTTACATAATACATCCTATGTATAGTCTACACTAAACAAATGTTCTAGATTGGTCATCAAAATACGCTTATATATTTTTTTTACATATAGCTATGTAAATTTTTTAAATAAAAAGGCGTTAGTGTTCATTAAGCATTTGTGTCTATAGTTGTTTTTATTTTCTATTTGTTCCATTATCATGCCTCAACCATTAAATCGATGAGCATGAAATTGAGTGTGCATATATCCAATACCAAGGAGATATATCCTACAGCATACAGGAAATAGAGCTTTAAAAACCAAAATAACCATATTTTTGATGTATTTTCTAGAGATATTATGAAATTATGTACCCATTATAATATTTATGTTTTTTCTTAAATACCAAATACCGTTTGATAGTCTTTAAGTACCAAAAATTGTAATAATTCAACAAACTGAATAACAACACTGCATATATGGTAAAAATAAAACCCCACAAGTGCGAGTTGAACTCGCGTGGAACTCTATTTTCTTAAACAATTTTAAAACCATTTATTTTAAAATTACAAATATATTTTTATATATTAAAAATATGTTTGAGAGACCCCCAGAAAATCCCCTTCATTTGATATGTTACAGTAGATTTCGGAGCAAATTGGCTGTAACAGTTGGATAGACAGACAGACATACGAGTGTTCCTATAAAGGTTCCGTTTTTTGATTCGGACGTACGGAACCCCAAAAATTTTCATACTTAACCCTTTGAATGTATTGCCAACAGACTATAGCAACAATTTTAAAATAGAGATCCCTAGAATAGTTTTATATTTTAAGATAGGGATTTTTTTTTGTAAAATAACCTTAATCCCATCGAATTTCAGGGTTTACTATTACTAAAAGTATTATTTTATGTTGCATCATAATAATACATATAATCTCCCGTTTTTATTAATTTTGATAGTCAAAAGTAATTGGTTCAAAGTCAAATACTTGATTAGGAATTCTGTGATGAATTAATGTAGTTGTTTTGTATGATTGAATGATGGTAGAAAGACCTAGATATATCATTGATGACATTCCAAAGCACCGAGTTTCGATACTCCACAAAACGTTTCCGCCTCGTAACATTTCCGCTCCAACTTAATGCGTTTTAAAATGTAAGATTGTCGGCGAGAATACTTATCTGTTTGTTCTGTATCGGAATGTATTTAGTTGACACAGTTGGCTAATATAAAGTACTTTCTGACATGCTTATTCATATTTTGGCTTTAAGTATAATTTTATTTTACCTTAAATTCAATATCATCTCATTCTTAACTCTAATTTTTAAAGGAGCGGACTTAAAACATTTATTTTTTATTCATGAGAAAGTCGCATCTTAAAACTGCAGTCTATAAACATAAAATTTTTAATTAATATTAGTAGGTATCTTTGCTATGTTATTAAAACTACGTATGTATATTTCAAATTTTTAAATTAATATTTCTTAAAAGAATAATATCCACAATGTTTAATATCAAATAACCTATTTAAATTTAAAGCAGAAAAAGGGAATAAAGTGGTTTGGATTTTAAAGGAGGGTATACAAAACGATTTGCTTTTTGTTATATCACATTGCAGAATATTCTAAATATACCATATAGTGTCCATTGTTATGAAATTTACAAGGAATACCTAAATATTATCAAATTTAATAATAATTAAATTCAAATGTAATGCAAAGCATTTACGCATTTTATAGAAACAACCTGAAAATATTTTGGCTTATCATTTAAAGCCAACAAAAATTCTATTTTAGTTCGACGCTTGTTTAATTTTTTGGTTACGAATAACAATAAATATCTGTAAGAATTTCAATAGAATTGATTTTCAACAGATTTGATGTATAAATTCAACAGAAATAATTTAAAATATATTAGAAGGTCCACATTTACACATTTCGCTGTTCAAATAAAGGAATTTTTGAATTTTCAATAACACACTTTCAGTTCTAAACCACGATCTACAGTCCACCGCTCTACCAACTGAGCTATCGAAGGCATATAACACACTTTACATTTTAATAAAATCTTGATATATCTTTTAAAAAAATTAAATAGTGTCAAATTTACTTAATAATATAAATCTCAATTTAATTCTTAGAGTATTACTTAAATCTCTACCGAAATGAGCTGGAAACGATTCCAGCGTGATAACGTGAATGGACCTATATAATTGTATCATTGCTTTTTTCTTGTTTTTTATTAATCTTTATACATCTATGATACTGCGTAGCCTAATGATTGACAGATTGACAACAAAAAGTATCGAAATCAAATTCAAAACTTTTAGTAGACAATGTTGAAAAATAGATAGTTAGCTCTTGAAGTAAGTATTATATGTAATTTATGGTTGTAGTGACCTTTTATGTTGCTACTATATGTACTATACTAGATAAAGTCCCCATCTCCAAATGAGTAAAGTAATAATTTCAAAAGATTAGGAAACCCAACCTGAAACAGGCAGCCTTGTTCTAGCGAAGACTTTAAAGAGCAAATTAAAATGAGACGTTCTAGAGAACCGGTATACACCCGGCAACTCCCAGAAGACCCTATTACCCTGCTTTTCCAACAAGCTCACCGTGGAAATGAAACGTCGTCACAAATTGCTCCTAATTGCACAGACCTACAAATTCAACAAATTCCAAAAATCGATGGCACTGCACCCACGGCTGCAACCCACGCAGCGTGCGCTACCGTGTAATTAAACGATTCTCCTTAAAATTTTTATTTGTCCCAATTCCTAGAGGAAGAGGGCTTAGTTGGGGATGGTGACCCATACCTTGTCTGGGTACCTATTTTATAGGAGTTTTGGTTGGTTACCGACTTCGTTTTATTTTATCATAGCCACGGTATCTGTTGGGTGTGCCTGGACCCAATTCGTCGTTGTGTTCTATAAATTCATCTGAAGCCCCCACCCTCCACCTCAACCCCCGAAAATCCTTTTAGCTGATTTTCCATCGTTTCCCGCGGCTAAAATGGAAGCAATTTTTCGATTTTCCGCAGCTGGCAAACTAATTGCAACTAATCGGCCGCACTTCATGCCTCGAATTCTCTCGTTCGCAGTAAATGCACCGCCAGCAGACGCTTCAAATCTTGCCTGCAGGGAGTGGGAGGGTAGATTGCGCTGGGGAGGTGTGCGGGTCAGGCATGTGTGCAGCCATTTAGCGCAATAAAAAGGGAAACATCGGATGATGAAACAGTCGAAGGGGGTCGATCCGGAGCTAATTAAACATTTAGTAGCGTTCCGGTATGATATAAAAGTGGATTGCCTCCACTAGATGATGGGTTACCGCCCAGTCAGGGCGAGAGGAGAACACCCACCAGCCATCAGATTCCCGAGTCCGTGAGAGTACCGTAGAAATTTTCAATGAAAACTTTATTCCTTCTGTGAGCGCTTGGGTCGTAAACTCCTCATGTGAGTGTTCACCTGCTCAGTTGAAGGGGAGGGGGGAGCGGGGGGAGCTCGCCCGGGAGCTGAGTGTGGTCAACTGGTCTATAAATATTCCGTCGTTAAACAAAAATGCATCCACTGACCCGGAGGGCGGCTGCAGATGCTGCACCCGGAGCTGACTCTACAAATGCATCCAAACCCTGCAGCTCCGGGTGACATCCATTAGGCGAACTTGTTGCAGCTGCCCTTGTACAGCTTTCGATAAAAAGCTTGATGATGATAGCGCCTGGAATCCTCAAAGGAAGTGGAATAGTGCATAGTTTCATTTCATAGCATCACACACACCTGCGTATTTGATTACTTATTTCTAAATTACCCTACTCTAAATTATTTTACATTCATAAAAATCTATCTATCCATCTTGCAATTAAATGTAAAACATTTTAAATTTATATACTGTTTAGTATTTTATTAAATTACCCACTCTCGGGTAATTGGATTACAAATTTCATAGTAGTTTCTGAATTAGTGTCACTGAATTATCAGTACATTAATTTTTATTGAAATTCCTTTTATTTAAGATGCATTTCATTCATTCATAAAAGATTCGAAATCATTACTGTTAAAATATCTTAATTAATAATGCAATAAGCATCCGAACAAAAAACAAACAAAATTTAAATTCATATATCTACGGAATTGAATTAGTAACATTTTTCACTTAAATTCGCTGAATTTTGAAAAATTTTTGTTCGCCATATTGGACACGCCATTTTTCAAAATTTTCTAAATACAAATTTTCATTGTGATAATCTCTTGAAATTTAAAATTGTTGGCTGATACTTTGAAACCCTCAAATATATGAGTATATATCAAATAAAATGAATCCTATATCCTATTCAAAATTTCATTAAAATTCGTTATGCTGTTTTAACATTACAGAGTAACAAACATCCAAAAACACAAACTTTCACATTTATAATATTGTTAAGATTAAGATTAAATTAGGATTGAAATATAAAAATTTTGTAACGAACCAGAAGTTGAAGGAAACTAATTCTGGATTCCTTACTTGAAGTATCTAAGTAAGCCCTAACAGGAGCCTACGGTAGATCAGTTGTTAACGCGCTGGCCTATCGTCCTAGAGGCTGTGGGTTCGAATCCCACGATAACCATGGTATTCTACTCTACGGAGAAAATGGGTCAATGAGTGCAATGGACAAAATGCCTGTGCGCTCGAGGCTACACGTCTCGCCCACTCCAATAATAATAATAATAAAGCGCCAACATTCAAAATTAACAGTTTTTTCCGTGAAAAGAGGAATAAGACATTTTTTTCAAGAATATCTACTTGTTGAGCGTATGTTTTAAAATTTCTCATAAATTCTCGTTCAAACTGTAGTCTAAGAATTACAAATATTTTTCTTAAAAACCTCGTTTTCACATGTTTGGAATATTAAAATTTTATCTTGACGTAACGTGGTATCGTCTTGATTCTACACTAATTTCAATTACACTTTCTTAAGTTTTAAAAACATCTTAAATTTTCATATTGAATATACGACATTTTGAATTTTCATTTCTTAACTATAGGTTCGAAATTAATGTCCTAAATATAACTTAAATACCAAATATTCAATCAAATTGGAAAAATGTTATAGAATTTTTTATCTGTAAAGGAATTTTAAATTAACATTCCCGAAAATCTTCAAATACTACTGTATTAATCTAAAAAATTTATGCACTGTTTTGAATCCCGAAAAATTTTTGTAATTAAAAAGAGCACACATTTTAAGTTGGAATATTTTTTTTTTCATTCAAACGAAAAGAAATCTCAAACAATTTTAAATTTACTTTGGTATTTCATGCATCTAACATAGCCACAAAATTTTCTGCATGATCTTAACCCTTTGCCTTGGGGCCTCGGATAGTTCAGTTGTTAGCGCGCTGTCCTACTGTCCCAGAGGCTGTGGGTTCGAATCCCACGAATAACCATGGTCTACTGCGCTACGTGGTAACACAATGGGCCAAAATTGGCCTAAGTGTGCCTTTCTAGGCAGCCAGAGCAACCTAACCTAACCTAACCCTTTGCCTTATGAATTGAGCGACGATTATTAGTGCCACTTTCCATGAGAGTTTCTGTCATTCGACGTGACCACAAGCAGTTTCATCACAGGCCAAATTTTGCGCAATCCACTGGTTTGCCATTTACTATTTATTAAAACCACATTTTTATATTGCAATTATAACAAACAATAACAATAAACATTATGGTGGAAAAACAACATTATTTGATATGAGCTTTTCACTTTTAGCCAAAAACAACTTTTCACATAAAACCAACAATAACGTCGTATTTTAAATTTTGTGATTTGAATGGATTTGTAGTTCTAAAAAAATAACTACATTGAAGAGTCATAACTTAAACATTTCCTATGGTAATTTTTTTTTTTAATTTTGCATTCAGAACCAAATTCAGTGGTATTTTGCAATATCTTTTTGTTTATTTTTATTATGTGTTTCCTATGACTTTTATTCTAGTCACGCCGCCAAACTTTTAATTTTTTGTAGGCGAACGCTTTTATGGTTTAGTCGGCTAAACTAGCTAGCATTTGAAAATTTCATCCTGAGAAAAATGTTGTTTTCTAAAGTTTTAATTTTCTATTATGGAAAATGTAGTACGAGTATATACCTAACTTTTTTCAGAGTTTTAAATAACACTACAAAATAGTTATACACATATTAAAAATTTTTAAATCCATCTTATACTTAATTAATGTTGAAGTAAAAACAGAAAAAAATTTATTTATTTATTTATTGAATTTCGCTTAATACAAGCTACTAGGAACATAAATTAATAAGTAAAAATTAATTTAACTTAAGTTAAACAAAAAATAAATAAATAAATAAAATAAAAATAGGGACTAGGTAGACTAGGGCAGGGGCTATAAAGAGCGCACTTGAGAGAGAGCTTATTTAAATGGAAGTCGAAGGTGGAATAGTTGTTGGCCTTACGCAGCATTCGGGTAAAAGGTTCGAAGTGGCCATAGTTTGTTAGGTGGGATTCAAGGCGAAAAGTGGGGATAGATCTGACGTTACGGGGTTTGGTATTGAGGGATATTCTATGAAGGAGGTCTGGGCAGTCAATAGAAAGATCATGAATTACTAGATGGGACACTCGTGACGTATTTCCTTATCTTTTTTCGACCTTGGTCCCCTTAGTCCACCGACCTTGCAGATTTTGCTAAAAGTGGATAGTAATTAAGGGCTCACGCGTGAGAGAAAGACAAAAATTTAGGGGGGGGCGGAACGAAAATTAAAATCATGTTTCACCACCCAAAGCAGCGCACACGTTCGAATACGTTTGGCTCGCCTTTAAAAATGCACAGTGAAAAAATGTAAGCAGCCCGCATCCGTATACATGAGTGTGCTACTTGCCTGTTCCCCATTCTCAGTTCAGCATTTCCCTATGCTGGAACATTGCCTGGGGACGGCACTAACACCATGCATGCAGAGGCACACAGCGAGCCCGACAGATTGGCCCGCCTTTAAAAATGCATGATAAAATAACGCTGCATTTTATTGCCTACACTGTAAGTGCTGTAGATGAGAATTTTTGGCTGCCTATTCTTATCTCTTTCGTTCTTATTGGAATTTAGATAAGGCATAGAAAGCAGTAGTTCTTTGCTACTTTCACTAATGGAAAAATTTACCCCAGGCAGTTTTAGAAGTTGCATATGGGTTAGAGCTTTAAGCTTGTATAGAGAGTGTCCCATCTAGTAATTCATGATCTTTGGTCAATAGCGCCGACAAAGACTTGGTAGACAAAGACAATATCGGCTACATCGCGACGAAGGGAAAGGGGCCGGAGATCGATTAATTTTTGGCGGTTTTCATAGGGAGGAACGTTAAGGTGGTCAGATCATGGAAGATTACGCATGGCAAAGCGGATAAATCTTCGTTCGATAGATAAAATTATTATACAAATGAAATTCAATCAAAATATGTATAAAATACCTGTTAAGAACAACGTGATTATTTGAATTAAGTGTTCTATGTAGGTAAGTGATTAACTTGAAAATAGTTTTAAAAAAAAAACACTACACAGTTTCATTAGTGTAGAAAATTTTTATATCTAACAAATTGATCACATACGCAATTCGGTCCAGAAATACTTCATCGACCTCCAAGTAACACAGTAAGCCCCCTTGTGTTAATACACTTATAAAATGACCAAGCTAATTAATGATATGTGAAAATTCACAGTCACAAATTAACGATGATGTAACCCCGAAACAAAACGATAACAGATCATGGCAAGTGGCTGTCACCATCAACAGTTTCACATTGACTTTGGAATTTAGCCCCAGAAGCTTTGACATAATTTCTAAAATAAAAATTTCTTCCCTCCAAAACGAAAACAAAAAATATATATATAAATATATATCTATATAATTTATTGAAATTCCAAGACTAAATTATTGCAATCGTCTTATATCTCAATTTTCTAAAAATATTACATTTTCTTTTTGAAATATTGCTTAAGAGCTTTTTTTTTTGTGGATTTTAACGAAAATCCAATGTGACATTTTTTTTTTGTACCGTGAAGACATGCGAATTAAGAAAACCCATAATTCGTGCATTATAGAAGTACAGCTGGTCGTTGAAAAGCAAATTTATTATATCTCTTGATCTTTCTTTCTTTAACTGCGACAACATAGCCACGATTACCCCGAACAATTCAAATCTGATTCCAATCAGAAGAGAAGCACACGTTGATCTTATCAGAATAACTATGTGCCATAATAAAGAAAAAAAGCTGTGTCTTCTCCCTTTTGCTATAAAAGTTCATTGCCTCAAATGTTTTTTTTCTTTTTCTTTTTTTTTAAATCTTACCCTCTTAAGGCCGATTAGCCAATCCCTTGCGTGTAACACAGAGCTCTTTCGTCTTACCATCAATAAAATAACGCCAGGTGTAAACGTTATGTGCAACGCTACCGAATTGCCAGAAAATTTTTTTAGATATTTTGCATGTCCAATAGAGGAACAGGAAAAACTCGTTAGATTCACTTTCATTGTCAAGGGGTGGATCACCTCAAAGCCGTTGCCGATCCTTTCTCAAGAGAGAACGATCAGTGAGCAGTATATATATATAAAATTCTATCTATCTATCCTACTTTAGCTCTGAGAAAATCTCAAATCGTGTTGTTTTTTTTTTGTTTTTTTGCCAAGCTAAGACGAAAGCAAGATCAGTTTATTCAGAGGCGCCAAAGGCATAAGATCGTTTCAAGCGGTTTTTCAAAACATGAACGTATGATCATTTCTCCATGTGTTGCTATTAAAAGAAACATAAAACGTTAAGAAATAAGGAAAAAATAATATAAAAGATATTTTTTTTCTTGTTTCGCGTGGGCGCACTAAATATCTTGCTGCGGATTATTCGTCATTTAGCTAGGTGGCCATGTGGCAGTGATCGTGCAAATCGATTTTAATTTTTTCTGTTCATTTGTGGTGAAATGTGAGAAATTTTAGAGGCCAAAAATAGAAAAATAAAAAAAATTTCGAGTGATCGTGAGTTTAATAGTTTTCTATTTAAAAAAAAAATTGAGCTAGGTTAAATGGTGCACGTGGTGCCTAGTGATCAAAGTGATATTTTTCTTTCTTAAGAGGGGTACCTAAAAGTGATAGCTTTTTAGTGGCTAACCCAGTTAATTAACTGAAGTGAATTATTATTATTATTTATTTTTTTTCTTTGTTTTTGGTTTATTTGTTTTTTTATAAATAAATCTTATGTCATCGTTGCGATTGCTGCGGTAGTGCCTTTAAGTGGTTCCCGGTATTTTTTGATTCAACTCAGACTCAGCTTTAATGTTGACAAATCGGTGCGGTAATTGGCTTGATAACAATTTTCATTATGTTTTTTTTTTTTCCCCCATTCTCTCGCCAAGCACTTTAGATTGTATCAGAAATCTAAAAAGCCCCAATAAAATTACTTCCCATAAAAGTACATAATTTCTCTTCAGCCGTCAAAGAAACCTTCACACCACCCGCTGGTAAAATTAGTACCTTTCCACACTAAATGCCTACAGTCTAATGCAGGTAACATACATATGTAGGTAATTCATAATAGCCGCAGTTATTTTTGCTGGTCATTAAATTTTCCTTGGTAACTTGGTAAATTGCGCCAAAACGTTCAAAACTCTCTAGTATACCGCTGGGTAACGATGAAATAAAGTTGACGGCAGCATTTTACTTAGTCGGGGCACATATCTTTCTTAGAAATCAAGAAAAATGTAACCTTGAAAGAGTTCTCCTCTATCGGGGTGTATGTACTTATTGTATGAAATATAGAAAATAATCTTAAATACATTCACCGAAACGGTGTGTCCACCTATGGCACCAGACTGCCGGACGCCGGCATATGTTCTAATTTAAATAATATTCAACCAATCCGGTGGCGAAATTAATTGGTACGTTACCGGCATTTTAATTGATTATTATAACGCAGCAGGACTTAACATGCAATTCCATATGATACCTGCCTCCGTGTATGTGTCTATTAAACTTCAATTCCGTGCCAGATAAGATCTTTTTGGAGCCTCCCTCCCCTTGGGGGGTAGTGGATTCAAGTTGCGGCATGGCCACCTGAACCGCTGATAGAGAATGCAAATGATCACGTTTCGTTTTGTTAATAAATAATGAGAACACTCCTAGCATGGGCGAGATTGGCTTTCCGGCTGAATAGATCTGAAAGTGAATTCCTTTCTGTTTTCAGGTTATTCGCAAAGTTCGTTCTCTTACTTTTAATTCAATTTTAGTTAAACACATTATTTTTTTGGTTCTTTCCTTTCCGAATAATAGGCAGGTAATCTTGACCTCAATATTCGACTGTTGAAATATTTGAAATAGTACCAAATTTTAATTTAACTTTGCTTGACCCAGTTTAATTTAAACATTTTTATTATATAGTGGAAAGACCCCTGAAACTCTCGTGGCACTTGGACCTTGGTCATTATTTGAATTATCATTTCTTTTAAAATCGATACAGAACATTTCGTATATCATTCAATTCTTTTCTTGTTTGCCAATCTTAAAACAGACAAACAGAAGAAATAAGATGGTGTTGTAATACCATCTCCAAATTGGTTGGACAGTGCAATAATAGTACATAAATTGAAACAAGGCACTACACGAAATACGATCCTAAAATCGAATTCTAATCTCATGCTCCCTATATATGAGTGTACATTTTACAAGAAAGCTTAAACACTAAAACCAACAACGACTACAAATTATATATTATATAGGTACTACTGTGTTCAAAAAGTAAGGTGAATTTTTAATTTAAACTTCCCGCGTTAATCGAATCGGATAAATGAATTTTTTTTTCAAGTTGGTAGGACTGTTAGTGACATCTCTGACAAATTACATATCAATATCATCATTAGTTTTTAGTTTACGCTTGGTTTTGTGAACAAAGAAAGGTGAATTTTGGCGATTTTTACGATGTCGAATTTTGTTGAGCAAAGAAGTGCACCGTCGCACACAGCACTGGTTTTTCGTGAGCTTTTCGCCAAAAAACTCCACTCATGTCGCTCCACAACCACCGTATTCGCCTGATTTAGCACCGTATGACTTTTGGCTATTCCCAAAGCTCAAGAGACCACTCCGGGGAAATCGTTTTGAGTCGATTGAAGAGATCAAACGTGAATTGCTACGCGCATTAAAAGCTATACCTGAGGACGACTTTTTAACATGCTTCAAAGATTGGAAAAAACGTTGGCATAAGTGTATTGTAGCTAGGGGGGATTATTTTGAGGGGGACGAAATCGATTTGGAAGAAAAAATAAAAAATTTTAATTTTAAAACAAAATTCACCTTACTTTTTGAACACAGTATTATGTTGTTTTGGAATATACTTATTAAAACCTCTCTCTCGTGTAAACCGAAATAATATCCAGCATATTGAACTTAAGTTGACGTCACATACCGTATGATACGCGAAGGATCAAGATACATCGAAAAATGCCTTATTTGAACAGATAAACAAACATACATACCATAGATTATTAAAATCATAACCATCCTGTGGTTTTGCTTTAGTTTATTAAAAAGCAGGCTTACGTTAGCAATAGAGTTATGTACCTTCCCAATTATTAATGGTTAGACTTTATATAGACATTCATTTGGATTCGTAACGAACGAATATGAATTTTCGGGATATTTAACTTTTACTGACTAAAAATTATTTTATTTTAATATCTGAGGTATTTCTCCAAGGTTTTGTTTTACTCCCCAATTGTAACATCCCAATTAATTCAGAAATTATCGGGTAGTTCAAAAAGTCATTGCGTTTTTTTTCATTTGATTTTAATGTGCGTTTATTTATTATATGTAATGAATATTAATCAATAATGTGTTGGCCGTTTTCTTCGATGACATTCTTCCATCTCTCAGGAAACTTTATAATACCGCGTTCATAAAGCGTCCTAAATTTTGCTACGAGAAACTTCTCCAGGTATACTGTTTGATAAGGTCCTCGGAAGCAAACGTTTTACCATTTAATAAATTCTGCAAGAAGCGAAATAAATGGAAAGTCTTATGGTGCAAAATCTGGGCTATTCAGTAGATGTGGCAACACATCCCAAACAAGCTGCAACAATTTTTGCCAAGGGACCAATCTTGTGTGTGGCCTCGCATTATCGTGAAGAAATACCACATCCTTACGGTGTTGATCGCCATAACGGAATCGAGTGAACCAGTTTTTCTTTTTTTCCTTGAATAAGTTAGTTTTCAAATGCATCTGTTCTTATTACACTGAAGTGAACGGAGGTATTTCAAATTTTAAACTATCATTTTTAATTTTGCGAGTTATAAGAAGAGATTCGGAGTATAGTAGGCAATATAGTTAAAATTAATAGCAAATATTTTATTTTCAATAAATTACAATTTAGGAGGAAAATAAGTTTGGTGATGTTTAGGGCAAAAGTTTATTGAAATTTTATAGAAATACCGCGGGAATAAATAAAAATGTTGAGTCGGTAAGAGTGATATTTCAGACATTTATAGTTAAACTTCTTGAATGGTATACCTTTCCGAAAGTTTGTATATTCGTTCGTTTCGATTCCAAATAATTATTTACACAAAGTTTCATAAAAATCTAGGAGTTAACCAGGTTGCAAACTTGTTCATCGAAAAGTTATCATGATTACAAAACTGATAGAATAGACATAAAACAAGTGCCATACGGAAAAACACTTTTCTTCATATTTCAATGAAAGTATTTGTTAATCTAACAAATTTTGAACGAGGAGTGAGGTCCTATAATTGTTTAAAAAAAATAAGTAAATAAATATATAAATAAATAAAAATCAATTAATGAAATCATTTACTAAAAGAAGTAGTGCAAGATTCAATTTTTTTCAAAGAGCGCTTTAAAATTGGAAAACAATACAAACATTGAAGTCGCATAGGACAAGCTATGTTTTCACGAAAAAATGATCTCGTGATTAAGCACAGTTTTTATTTGTAGAGGTCATAAGCCACATAAATTTAAAATATTTTAGAAATACTGATAACGTTTTTTTAATATGTTCATTTAATTAGTGTTTTTATATAACAACATTTTGTTAGTTAATTTAACGAAGAGCATATTTGATTTCATTTCATATAAATACTCATTTATGGCATAAAAAAGCAATTTTAAGATAGTTGGTGTAGAATAAAACTGATATTCATGTAGTTTATATCTATCGTATTTGATTACTAATTTTGCTGACTTCTTTACATATTTTCACCGCTAAGGTATATAGTGAACTTAAAACAATTTTGGATCTTTTGTACTATAACGCCTATCGTATATCAGAACTATAACTAATTTATAGATTTTGAAAAAATTTGTATATACAATTTTAGATATTGGCAATATACTTCTCACAGTTTTAAAGTTTAATTAATCAGAGATTGAAAAAAAATATTTGAGACATACATACAACAATACAGGTGTACCCTACTATGTTAAATAAAACCGAAATTTCTTTGTCGCGTTTACATTTTGTACATCTAGGAGTTTTAAAATAAAACAGTAAATGTTTTAACATAAATCACCAATATAAGGGACATTTATTTTGAAAATGGTCTAAATCAAAAATATCATAAGGTAAAATTTTTATGTATATTCTTTTAAAGTAAAATCGATCTATGACATGGATAATTTTAAATAATATTTATATATATAAACATTCAAAAATTTTATGTATTTTAAACATTTGTAAATGTTTTATATTAATGCACATAGGTGGAATAGTTGGCTGAGAGGTTCAGCTGTAAGAATGCCTCACCGAAGTTATGGGTTTAAATCCCACACAAAAACCTTGATTAAAAACAGAAAAGCGCTATATTTTCACTGAATATATTTCACATTTAAAGTTCTCAATAAGCAGTTCATAAATAATTTTGTAAACCAACATTCATAAGTCGAATATACGAGCATAAGACTAGCACTCTTCGTCCAAATCTGTATGCAAAAGGAATAGGATCTGGGCATCTGCCCCCAAAACTTGCACGCAAGGGAGAATGAAGAATGAACCAATATAAAAATGCTAAAATATTTTTAGATATTTTACCTAATATCTGCATTTTAATTGTCCTAAGTCAAACCCTTAAGGTATTTAATAATTCAAAAATTAAACATTTCAGTATTTTAAAATAATTCAAGTAAATTTACAAAATTTACAGTGAGACGCCTTTTTTTGTTTTTTAGATCGCCTAAAATCCTTTGAGATAACCCGTCGAGATTTGTGGAAATATTTCAAATTAAATAAAAGGTAGCAAAATTCTTGAAAAAAATCCTTGAAATTTTGAATTAACATTTAATAAGGAAGCCCTTTGCTCCGATATTTTTAGTAGTCTGTGCTTCCGTACACATCTATACTTTGGGCTACATACAACGCTATATTTAGATTAAAACTTTTTAAGTATATTAACACAATACCTTAGAAACAGTTGACCTCCTCAAGGGATCATCCAATTCAACCCTTTCCAAATCCCCTTGCTAAACACAGTAATCTTACTAGCCTCTGGAGTAACTGCTACATGAAGTCACCATAGTCTAATTGAATCTAATGATAAATGCATTTCTTGAAAAACTAACCTTCATAAACGATTAACTTATAATTTCTAACTAAATATTTTACTATCCCATCATATAATTTGATAAAGGTAACTCATTTTTTTCTCACTTTCTAATTTATGTATATAGGGTGATTCGTAAAGAAGTGTTTCAACATGGACCAATAAATTCCTTACAGTGTTATGATCAGCGTTCACGATGAGCAATTTTTTCGTAAAATATCTCCATCACACCTTTGTTAAAGGCTGAAATATTTTCGCGTGTGTAGAAAGGTGAGCTCATATAGAACGTAATAACTTCTGCTTGAAACACAGTAGGACGACAAATAAGGTTAATAAATTTTGATGGATTAAAGATATTGACATGGTTCTTTTTTTATTTGAAAGATATCTTAACTGTGCATTTTTTCGTTTTTTTTTTTTAACCATATCCTTATTAAAGAAATTTTAAATTTTAACGTTCATACCTGCCACATTTGCAAACCTATCGAGACATGTGTACTGTTCAAAAGGTCATAATTCATAGTTTTTTTTTATTAAAACCTTACATGCCATCCTACTGTATTTTGAACAAAAGTAATTACGTTTTATATGTGCTCACTTCCCTGCACATGCGAAAATATTTCAGCTCTTAAAAAAGAGGTGAAAGAGGAATTTTACGAAAAAATCATCATTCCGTATATGAAGATTTTCTCACTAATTGTAAGACATGGCTCATAGAAAGGTTTAAGTGAGTTACTACCGCATTTAAAGAAATTGACTCCTTACGCTAGTCAATACTATCTTCTGATTTATAGGATTTTATTGTGCAACCATTTGCGATTGAAGAAAAATGCTATATCCTTTCTATGTTTGAAATTAAACATATTTCACCATTTTTTTTTTTTTGAATAATATCCTAGAGAAATAAATTTGTATAACTGCTCAAACGCGAGTAAAAATTGTCCATTGAATTTCCTATACACTGAATAACAACTAAATCGACACTTCAACTTAAACTAAAATAACACCAAAGTAAGCCCTTTTGGCGAACAAAATAGTTAATCCACTTCTTTACAACAACTAATAGAGCACCAGCTTCAACACCGAATCACCACCAAATGACTACTATCGTCAAAAAATTCCATACCAAATTAGCACCAACATAGCACCATTTGACAACTAGATGTATGTTAATTCGTGCAGATATAATTTTATAAGTAAAAGGCTGGTGCTGAATAAGGCATTCTATATGCAATCATGTTCTGGTGGTGTTTTGGGGCTTCCATCAACTATTAGAGTTTTCAATTGATATCTGTCCCTTATTTGGTGGTATATCAGTGCTCCTAATTTTCCAAAAGAAAATCGAGTCTATTTGGGTTGTATATTGGTGGTAATTAAACGTTTGGTGGTCTTTCGGTGCTCTTTCTGTGCTGACGATTTTTACTCGGGTATTTTATTTGAAATTTTAAATTGCATGTTATATATTTAATATGTGTACCAAAATTTTGTTTTCGTAATCTATTCGTAATCACAAAGTGAATACAAATTGAATCGAAAACATTTCTGTAAGTCATAAATAGATCACTTAAAAAATATACATATATAAAATGCGACAAACAAGCATTTTTTTTTTTTGCTGAATATAAAAATTTATGAATTATCAGGAATTCTTTTCATGTTCGTTTTCTTTTCAACCTCACGATTCCAACATTCGTCTGCATTAAATGGAATTATTCAATTTTATAGGGAAAAAAAGATAAGTGATTTCGCGAAAAAAAAAACAACGACGACTTTAACAGATGAATAAATACGGCCAATTTATTTCATCTACAGAAAAAATGTGTTTCGAATAAATTGTCATCAGAGAAAAGACTGTAAGTCACGTAAAATTAAATGATCGGATCACGGGACTACCTAGTTTTAATTAAATACTATTTAGTTTTATATTTAAACTTACAAAATCCTAAATAATGAGGAACGGCATAACTTTATTAACTTCCGGATGCCCTTAGATTCTATTTCAATATTAAAAGAAAACTTAAAATAAGATAAAATTGAAATAGTTTGACTAACTAGTTTGTGAAGCTGGTGTTTGATGTAAACAAAATTTACATACATAAATTCTTGACGCCACAGAACGATTTTAAAAATAGGCATAGAATCCATTAAGATGAACATAGTGCAATATATGTACCTTCTTGTTCTGCGGCCCAAAATAGAAACTTATAGAAACAAAAATTTATTTCCACAAAATGAAAAATGGAAAACACCTCAGAGAAATGGTTATGCGGATATGCCAACTATGTAGAACTAGATGACGATTCCCCGTAAAAAAACAAAAACAAAAAAAAGCAGGGAACAATAAAAAGCGGAGCCGAACAAAAGTTGCAACAGCTTAAAGCAGTCATGTCTTGAAAGTTGTGTCACTTATAAATAGAGCCGGATGCCCGAAGGGCACTGGAACGATGATGCACCAGCAACTATAACTGCAACTGCAACTTCAACTATACAGAAGAATTCCCCTTTCTTCTTATATCTTCTTGAATCTTTGCAGCCGTGCAACTTTTACGTTTAATTCTTTCCAATTTCGCATGAGATGTGCTTTCCTTCTAATATGATGGGCATCGGATGCCCATGCCCATGCCCGTCCCTCAGGAACATGTGAGCAATATTATGGGATCGTGCTGGAACTCGTGTTGTTCGGACGAAAGAAGGAGGGTCTGTCATATGAAACAAAGGAACTGAAATAATCCTGACTTTATTGAATTTTTTCTTCTCATTCCCAAAGGAGTTAGAACTACAACTAAGGTCCTTGTGACGCTTTTTGTTATAGAATTTTTGAGAAATTTTTGTACATGACATGCGATTGCATTACGTAACAAGATTTATTTTTTTTTTTAATCTTTTCTTTAAGTTATTTCATTAACCACGTTTAGAGGTAACGTTTATTATATAATAAGTTTTACCAAATGTATATGGTTGTAACTAGAGTTCTAAAGTAAATTTTCTTTTTAAACAAAAACTTCACACTTTTAAACGATTTAAACGTGAATTCAGTAGCAAATTCAGAAAGGATTTAATGAACGAAGAACAGGATTTGAAAATTTATTTATTATCCTTAAATGAATTAGTTAAATATTTTTGTTTCAAGTAATACAAAAATATAATATCGTAATATTAAATGCAATATTACTAAGTATAACAACAAGAAAGTTAACTATTAGAACTAGAATTATGATATATACGGTACGGTAAAAAAAAATAGTACCAAAGGCACTTTAACCCTTCAAACAGATTTAAGATTGAAATAAACGAATGAATTGAAATACCTATGAGAAATGAATGTTGCAAACGTGTTCTTTATTTTATGCAGAAATTACAATTGAATAGCAACATAAAAAAATGTTGTAGATTATGCCGAACGAAATCAATGTTCATGAGGTAAAAAAAATAGCACCACTATATCACTATTAGCGGCAAACTAAAAACAAACCAATATGAACTCAAAATTTTCTATTTATTTTATTCCTTATTAGCTAACATATATTTTTGTATTTTGTTACATGGCCTTTATTAGCGATCACAGCTTCACAACGTACAGGCATAGAATCAATTAGATTTTGGCAATTTTCAATAGGAGTATTCTTCCAGAAATTCTTCACTGCAGCACAAAGCTCGTCTTTAGTCCGTGGATTGGTTTTAGAGACCTCCTTCTTAACAACAGCCCATAGATTTTCAATTGGATTCAAATCTGGGGACTATGGTGGGCATTCTTCCATCATATTTATGCCAATGTCCCTGTAACCATTTTAGCGCTTTCCGGCTAGTGTGCTTCGGGTCGTTGTCTTGCTGCAGTACCCAAAGCAGTGGCATATACATCCGATACATACGGAAGCATCACTTCCTCCAATATTTGGACGTAAACATGTTGATCCATTGAATGGGTCCAATGCCACTGTACGAAAAACAAGCCCATATCATAATTGATGATCCACCATGCTTTATGGTTTTTTTTGGGTGAACGCTGGCTTGAATGCTGCATTTACCGGTCTTCTAACATATAATCAAGATCCTGAAACACCGTGCATAACAATTTTGCTTTCATCTGTCCACAAAATGTTCTACCATTTTTTCGCAGGCCAATTTGCATGTTCTTTAGCGAACTTTAAACGCTTTCTGACATGCGCATGAGTGTCAGCAAAGGCACTTTCCTTGACCTGCAGGCGTTCAAATTGTTTTCCCGCAATCGTCTGCGCACAGTTTTTACACTACCAGCAACATTCAACTCCTTTTTAAGTTCTATGACTGGTATGGTATGTATGGTATGGAATGGCTCCTTTTTACTTAGCCGCACAAATTGTTTTACAAGCCGGCGGTGCCATTGTTTGTTTCCTACCACGTTTTTCAGCTTTTGGAGAGAACGTGATTGCATTCCTGATCATTTTCTTGGAACAACTAAGAATTTGCATAATTTTCAAGTAATTTTTTCCTTCGGATATCATTTTTCTTATAATGGACCTTTTTGCAGCTGTCCAATGTTTGCCACTCTCCATTTTTAATGTAGTTTAAGAAACTTAACTGTAAATTTGTGTATATTATTGAATTAATAATTAAAAAAACAAATTTAAATTTACCTCTGACAAATATTTCAGGCAATAGTTTATTATGGTACACAATTTAAATTTACTACACGAATTGTCGAGTGGTGCTATTATTTTGACTGCGCGCAAAATGACTCTTTTTACGACGAATAATACCACGAAAAATACTGTTATAGCTCTATCGTCGGGGATCATAATCAAAAAGGAAGAAGCTTTCTCTAACAGAAAAGTTCGATCGAAAAATTGCAATATTGGTATTGAGTGGAGTATTCCACAGAAATGTAAAATGCGTTCATGCGGTGCTATTTTTTTGACCGCAGCTATATATGCATATCTATGTACATATATACGAAGGTTGTCTAAAAAGTTTCCAATCTCAAAATGAAGATATCAACACTTCTGAACAAATAGTTGGGGAATACTTTGACTCACAAAAATTTTTGCCATTTTAGACTCGTAATTGTTGTTTAACAATTAAATTAAGTGAGTCAATGTGAGTGTTTTTATGAAAGAAGCGCATAGACTTACAAGGAGACAAATGTCTTATATCTTTGTTAAATCGGAAACTTCTCAGACAACTCTCGTATGCATAAGTATGTGTTTTACTATAATTAATAATAAAAACAAACATTTGGTCATCATAATTTGAAAGCCTATATACGTACATGACGATTGATGTAGCAACGAAATTAGGAATCGTGAGAAATAAAATAATTAAATGTTATTTTCCATATATAGGAAGAGGAAGAGGACATCCTTCACTTCCTTTGTCAATGCCCAGCACTAGCGGTGCGGAGGAATCGGAGCCTGGGCTCCACTTTCTTTAATGACCTGTCGGAACTGAGGTCCGTCAGGATCAGTTCATTAAAGACTCTAAATGGTTCGAAGGATAGTAATTGGGGCTTCGTTCCACGTGGTATCACAAAGGGCCTACCTTGGCCTAAGTGTGCCTTCTTTTTGGCAGCCACTTGAACCTAGAACCTATGCCATATATAAAGGAAATTTGATCCCGCATAGCTTATCATATTCTAATTTTCAAACCGTTTCATTTGACTCGTATCAGAAGTATTCTGCGATCTTGAAGCAGCTCCCCATATTGTACTATCACAGGACATATAAATGTGTATAGAATTTCAAAGTTTTCGCTCAACGAAAACTAGTTGAATATTTGATTGGTTTGGTAAAAAGGCACAAAGGTGGAGCGCGACTAAATATATTTCAAAACAACAAGCAAGCATGCATGCATGAGGCAGTATGATCTGAATATTATTGACCTGAATGATTTATGAAATAAAATAAATAATATATCGTTTTACTTACAAACGAGAGGGATATATTGCCGATAATTCCGATTGAAAAATGCCACTTCGATGGGTGTTTCAATGTAGTAATGAAACACACATCGCTACTGTTAAAAGACTGGATAAATAAGAATGGGATTCAAGTTCTTGATTGGTCAGGTCAGTCGCCAAATTTGAATCCCATTTTCCGAAATAAAATATAACTGATAGAAGCATAGGAGAAAGGAATGGTAAAGCATATACTATTATAAAATTAATAGCATTTATGCTATAAAATTATGCTGCAGTTAAAAAATAAAGGCTACCATACGAAGTACTATGGAAGCAACTAGAAGATTGATTTAGTTGATTATTTATTAGATTTGTTTAACTAAATTGAATTACTAATTTGTTGTGAAGTACACTATATTTTGAATATATCCTTAAAGGAGAAACATGGTATATATATATATGAGCCGTTTGTTTTGAAAGTGGCGTAAGTCCAAAATGTCATAAGGTCGATTTTACTTGAAAATAATATAGTAAAATCGACCTTATGACATTGTGGACTTACGCCACTTTCAAAATAAACGGCTCATATATATGTTTTTATTATATTTCATATAAGTAAAATTAAGAATAAAACTACATAAATTCTTGTATTAGAATACCACATATGGTACATACAGACCAAATTAATTAAAAGCTCTTATAATGAAAATGTTTTGTGTTTATTACTTTCAATCTGCGATCTGTGGTCTAAACATAAACGCAATAATTATTATAGAGAATTTTACTATAACTTAAAGATACAGCAAATCAAAATGAGTTATTGGTATTAATTATTCATTATGATGCCTTCATAATAATCTGATTACATATGATAATGAATTTCTTTTAATGCTTCTAATTTATGGATGATCATCACCTTACGGAAGAAAATGTAAAACAAAAAAAAAATGTGTTTTTGTTTTACTTTTTCTTTAAAATTTAATCAGCTAACTCAAATGTCAGATTCTTTTAACTGAACTTTTGTTAAAGTTTTGCATTTAGCATATTTGAAAAGGTTTGTCCTTATAAATCAACAATAAGAAATTATAAGAAAAGTTTATAAAATTGAACTGGTTTTAAAAGTTAACGATTATTAAGCAATATATTCAGGTTAATTAAACATACTGTCTTAGTCTGTAGGGGAAGGCTAGGCGAAAAATTCAAATATAATTATTTTTCAAAAACCTTCATTCAAGGACGAGCTACTACTATTTACTAATAAAAAAAACGATCAGGTTTTTGTTTCAAATAAATCCTTCATGGATTATGCTCCTTAACGCGAGGGTACTTTTTTCGAAAGCGCTTCCGTTGGTCAGCTCTTTTCAATATTTTTCAATGGAAAATTTATGAAATGTTCAAATGTTACTTTATCGAATGTAATAAGTCAAAATGAAATAATTCATTAAGTTTGTTCATTAAGAATTACAGAAAAATATCCTGTTTTTTTTTTTTGGACCTCAAAACCCATGTAAACCCTTTAAGGGGAGGTTCTCATCTAGAACACCAAAAATTAGGCGAATTTTTTAAAGGAAAACTATAAAACATATCACGACGACATTTGGCAGTTTGATACAATGTACTTTTATTTATGCATTCAAAATTTTTTTGGAGAGAAAAAAAACAAAATGGCGTCCGTTATTCGGCTTTTCCTACGGCATGTTTTGGAAAATTTGCTCCACTGCCGGGTGTCCACAGGTCGCAAATCAATCTGAAATCAAAAAATTCTTCATGGAGCCATAACTAGAATAAATTTATTGGAAGATGAACCAAAATTTTCAAAAAAAAATATCAAAATTGACAAAATGGCGCGACTTTGAAATTTGAGTGCCGTTTTCCGACTTTTTTTTCACAGTTTATTACTTAAAATGAAATAGTTAACGTAAAAAAATATTAAAATTTTAATGGTTCATCCTCAAATACAAATTATTTTCTTTAAAATGAAACTAACTAGAAGAAAATCGGTTGAACCGTTTTCGAGTTATGTCCCCGGCAATTTTGAAAAAAACAGGAACGGAGAAAGCGATACTTTAGAGTTTTGTACATTTGAACTGACAATACTTGCGATCATCTACGGACTGTAGAATACGTTCTACACCTCGGATCAACTAATAATTTTAACACCAACATTCTAGACATGTTGAACTTTTAGAAAATGCAAAAAAAAAATAAATCGAAAATTTTAAAATTCTAGATGAGAACCACCCCTTAATTAGAAATAATAATAATCGTAATAAACATTAAAGGCGCTGTCTATTCAGGGCATTATTTCCATTTTTGTATTATTATTCCTTTTCTTCTGTTTTTAGCCTTTAGAAAAACTTATTGTAATTTTAGATACTTGGCTAATTCTTGGCTAAATCAATATTTATTTTTTTTTCTTAAATTACAGATCTAAACAACGCTTCATCACACCACACCAAATCATCCCCCCTTCAGAAGCTTCATTCCCAGCTTTAGCACAACAGCCGCAATTGCCATTGCCAACATCGCCAATATCTTCAGTGTGGATTGTCGATAGTGAAAGAGATCGCCCAAAATCATCCCCATTGTCCTGCGTGAAAATCGAAAAGGAATATTTAAAAAAAAAAATAATAAGAAGAAGAAACACTTAGAAAGAAAATATCGCTTTTAGTCCTTTTTGCCCTTTATCCACGTAAAAGCACAGAATCGCAAGTTTGCTTAAGCTTCAGCAAAACAAAAATCTTCACTTAGTAACAACAAAACGCGGACAACAAGGATCAGACACAAAACCTTGAGCCCATTCAAATACACTCGCAGAGTTTACACTCTTTTCCCTAATCGCGCCCAAAATTATTAAATCGAAAAGTGAAATAGATACGCGCGCCACGAAAATTATCCTGCGCCGCCTTCAGTCTCAATAAAATATATAAAAAAAAATCAACGAATCATTCAAATTCCTTCTAGTCGGTTGGTTTGCCATACGCAAGGATATAACGAATATTTGCACTCCTTCGTGATAATTTTTTATTATTAAATAGTAAAATAAAAGAAAAAACAACAAATATTAAAAAAAGGACGAAATATTTAAGAAAGAAACGAATTTTTTTTGTAAAGTAGCCGCGAGCAGATCGCAGCAATCCGTTCCCGTGGACACACGCCCAGAGTGAAATAAAATAAAAAAATACGTCAGCGCCAAGTCGAACGAGCACACACACCTTTGTCGTGCCGGTAAATCGCGATTTTGCTGCGACACCTGCAACGCTGCACACTGTTCCAAGAGGAGGACCTGAGTTCTTGAGTTTTCTGAAAAGGTGGAAGGGTCTTTTACATCGATAAATTTTGTGATATTTCCAAGTAACGTTTTTAAGGAGAGACTTTTTTCAAGGTATTCCCTGGAGGCGAGAGTGTTAAGTAGGTAAAAATATAAAAAAAAAGGATAAAATAAAATAAAATAAAATAAATAAAAAGTTCAATAAAATATTTTTGTATATTACTTAAAGGATAGTAAGATAGTCGTTACTTATACTAGTTAACTTCGTACAGTACTTACGTTGAGAGTGTCGTTCGAGTTCGTCGAGTTCGAGTTTGTAAAATATAGTCCTAACCTTTCAAGGTCAAAACAAAAAAATATATATAAAATAGACTTTAGTGTTTCAATCAAAGTTTTTAAGTAGTTCTCGATTAATTCGATTCAAAAAATAGGACACTTTAAATAAACAATAGCGACGAGTATAGCTATCCGAGAAAATCTAAAAGAATACGATATGGCGGCCATGATGAACATGAATAATCTACTCAATGGCAAGGATTCCCGCTGGCTGCAGCTGGAGGTATGCCGAGAATTTCAGAGGAATAAATGTTCGCGACAAGATACCGAGTGCAAATTTGCCCATCCACCTGCAAATGTTGAAGTACAGAACGGAAAGGTGACAGCATGTTACGACAGTATTAAGGTGAGTCCGCACAAATTTTTCTACTTTATTCAAATTATCCCGTCAATTTTCTCCAACTCTATCGGTTTACCTAAAGAATCAATTTTGTCGGTAGACGCAAAAACGGTTCTGAATTATTGAATTAGCGAGGCAAAGGTGTGTTTGCATTTGGCGGCATTGATCCCCTGTCGCTGAGCTACCTGGCATTTGATACTTAAGGATTATCCTTATTTGTTAGCAAGTCAACAGTCTTTGATGAGCTCCTTTCAGGGTTTTGGGTTGTCGACTTTAAGGTAGGCAGCCGCGCCATAATCGATCCATAAAAAATAGTAGACATTACGGAGGCGATTCACTTAATTGAATTATTAAATAGACAAAATTTTAGCAACACGATTTTAAGTTGTGATTTCAAAAGTCATGAAAATTTGAATATTAAGGGGTTATACGCAGTTGCGAGGCTAAAAAAAGACGTATTTTTATGAATTTTTTAAAGAAACAGTTTTTATTTATCAATTACAAGTGATTGTTATTTAAATAGAGCCTACTTTTGAGAATACAATAGCGCGTCGATGATGTCCCGAACGACCTTCAAAAAGAGGCGCTTGGCGGTGATCTCCATTTCGGCGGTTTGGATTATCAGAAATAAAAAAAAAAATGGTTGATTTCTTTGAGGGATAGATTAATGCAGGTATTGAACGAAGGACTAATAAAAATATTGATTTTTGACAAAATGGCGTCTATTTGAAAAAAAAATTTTCGTTTTTGACTGAAATTTTCATTGCAAATTGTTAAAAAAAAATTGTAATAATTTTTTTAAATCTTATTCCTTCGTTCAATACCTGAGGAATATATTTAAGAAGATTGTGTAAAAATTTGAGACCGGTCGCTTGAGCCATTTTTGAGAAACCGAGACTTTGAACCGACTTTGAACATACCGTTTTGAGAAAAACGCGTTTAAAGTTTCAGAAGTGATTTACACATAGTTAAAATTTTTTTTCTTCAACTTACATGGTATCATCTATTTTCACAATTATCACACACAACAACGATTTTAAAACCAAGTCCACGGGAAGAAGCAGTTTCAAATTTTATTTTTCCGTCACAAGAGTCACATTTCACATATTCACTTATCTCAGTAAATACAGTAATGAAATTTAAAATTCTATATTCAATCGAAGGATCTCGCTTTGTAACACTTTGACGTGGCCTTACAAATTCCGGTATATCTCCGAAAATATTAATCGGATTGGCTTCAAATTTTCAGAGAATATACTTAAATATATGTACATTCCGAGAATACAAAAAAAAAATTCGATTTTTTTGAAAATTCTAACTGAGTATAACCCCTTAAATCTCGTATACCTGCTGAACAATGATAGGATATTCTGGCAGAGTGTGAGAATAAAGATGCAGTCGAAATTTTTCAATTTTTTTGTTTTGTGGTATTACATTTTCATAAAAATTGTTACCAGAATATTTCTTCTCTATTTTTATTATTTTAAAAGTCGCGAAATTCGAATACAATAAAGAATACATGTGCATGAGATAAAACGTGAAAAACCAAAACAAAATTCCTACACTATCTAATTCTCTGCCAGAGCGAAAAATGTTTTCTCTAATTTAAGCGAGATAGTTATATGATATCGTGCGGGTTAGAAAGAGAGAGAGAGAGAGAAAGAATGGTACATATAGAGTCAAACTGGTTAGATGAATCTATTAAATTTGACCCTTAAAGGGTACCTAATGATTTTTAACGAGATGAAATTTTCTACATACATTTATACGGTCTCTATAAATATAACGTTATCATAAAATATAACATTTAATAAACGTAATAATATATTTAATTGCAGTTAATGATTATTATTATAATATAAAATATATAAGCATATACTAGAGTGAAATTTCACCCATGATACCATTAACGTAATTTATTTGGATGATTCCTTTAAACCCCTTAAGTGGAAATGACAAGTGTCGTCCGCAAACATATTCTGTGTCAAATTCGACATTGACGGGCTATTCCCGCCGCATACTTAAATGCTTCAAATGTATTATTTGTAAATTTATTTATTATATTTATTAAAACTGAAATATGTTAGTTTTATTTTGCGATAACCCCTGCACAGAGTTACATTAAAATTATTTTATTTTTATTATTAAATCATAATGCAAAGGGTTAAGGGTTAAAATAGTATTTTATAACAGAAATTTTTAAATCTCATATATGTATTTGAAACAACAAAATGTTTAATTTTTATTGTAATCGTTTTCAAAAAGGGTTAAAGGAAATTAAGTTATTTTTTGAACATAATAACCCCCGCGCCGTATAAATATCTCGCTCACACTAACGAGGAAATGTTTTTCGCTCTGACAGACAGAAATTGAAATCTTTTTCTCATCCTCTTGTGTGAGGAAGAATTCGGATACTACAGACAATAGAGTAATTGATTTTTATTTGATAATTCAGATCCTAAGAGTTAAGAGTGTGAGAGTATATAAATAGCGATAATATCTTTTTATTAAATATAGCTTGAACGTATGTTAAATATGAACAAGTCCCAAAACTTTCGTGAAATATTGTATTTTCGTGATTAAATTATATTTTACGAATTGAAAGGAAAAATATAAATACTTTTTGAAACGCAATATCAATGTCTATTCAATTATTATATTATTTTCAATCTTCATGTTGATTGATTATCTACTATATGTAAATACTTTTTCTATACATTTTTTGCAATATACATATGTATAAATTAAAATATGCAATGTACTCCATTTCATAATGCAATTTTATTATCTTTATGTAATGTTTCACTTGCGTTGAGTGTATTTACACTTATAATTCACAAAGGAATTCGAATTGCAGGATTGTTGTTTCTAAAAATACTGCTAATAGTCTAACTATAGGTTTAATACCTTTGACACATACGTCATTGTGATGGTAAGCATCATTATGATGGCAATAAAATTACTGGAAACTACCATCTATAGCAAATTACGATTCTGTGCTGGGCTTAAATAGCTAACAAGATTTTTTAGGGGTTTTCGTAGATATTTTGATCAACTGTATCCGATTCTTTGTTGTTCGGATAATTAACGCACGAATTAACAAGTAGAATCTTTAATTTTAACAATTAAAATGTTTAAAAAAAACTCTCAGCACACGAAAAACTGCTTATTAAAAAAAATTCTGTAACAAATCATCTAAGATGTAATGCTGTAAACCTTTTTAACTGAGATTTTTTAATAGTAGGCCAAAAAATGTTTGTGTGTTTTCTTCAATAGCAAAGGAAGATGGTAATGTTTAAGCTAATAACCTACCTTTATTAAGGTCGTCCTTATCCTGGTTAATCCTGGAAATTAATTTGTGAAAATACAAATTGTAATAGCACTGTTTTGTGCAATATAATATCATACCAACCATAAAAAGTGTTAAATATTTATCAAATCGAAACTATTCACACTTTTTTATCATAACACAAGCATTTACTCGTAACTTCTTTCCCTTTAAAGCGCTATATAAATTAAGAAAGTAAGGGACAAATTGAGTTTAAGATTTTTTTTAAGGATCCTAAAAAATCTTGAAAATAAACAAATTAAAGGCGAATAACTTCTCCGACTTATCAGAAATTGAATAAACCGAAGGGTGAAAAACGATGAAATAATAAAGACAAATTTTAAAAGATTATCATTTCCTTTTCTTTTGTACATGAAAAAATTAAAGCAGTAGGTTTCCAGTAATAAAGCACGAAAGAAAGAAGTGTGCTCCTATTTTAGAATCACAAGAAACGAATCAAAAAGACCTTACCAAAATTGTTTTTAAATTAAAATTCCTTAAAAAAGTTCCTAATATTTTCACAAAATCATTTTATTTACCTTTGATTTCAATAAATTTTTCCACAAAAAAACGTGAAAATAATTCGATTGAATTTTTATCGATTTATTTTAATCACATTGAGCGTTTAAATTAATTGAAGTTAAAAATAAATGAAATGAATTTGTTACGAATTTAGAAACTTTAATAAGAAATTTCAATTCAAAAGAGGCTTTTACAAGCTATTTTCGATTAATTTCGTGCGGATTTTAAAAACAAGTACACAAAATAGCTTTGATAAAATAGTAAAGATTTTGAAAAGGTTTTCTAAATTCTTACGTTAAAACAAGAAATAAATAAACGTAGGATTAAATTATTGCATTACATCAGAAATTGGTCCTTTCATTTACTTCATTACATCCAACCACAACGAAGAAAGGACAAAATTGCATCTGTGGTTGGATCGGTTACTTTTCAAACGTAATTTCCTAACAAAAGGGCGAGTTGTCGTGTAATCAGTGATTTATTTCAAACACATTCAGCAAGGGCCCATTGTTCGAACGGAGGTACAAAACTACAAAACTTCTACGTTGTACTGGACCAAGTGAGCAAATTAAGTGCGACATGAAGTTGATGTTTTCAGGACGAAGTTTCCTTACATGGATTCGTTGCTACTTTTTACCAGCATAGTTGTAGTACTAAATTTTCGACTCGTTTGTTTCACATTTGTTAAAATGTTGCAACTGTGCGGTAAGTTAAATTCCGGTGAAAGTAAAAGGACCGTGGATATTGTGTGGGGGGCATTCGTAAACAAGATTTTTGGCATTGCTGTGGTTTATTTAATTTAAAACAAAAATTTTGTAACACACTTTTGTTAATTTGTCGTACAACATTTTATGGGTGACCATTTACCAAAACATCAATTATGGGTAATCAGAAACAGTTGGATTTTAATATTTTGTAGGCAGTCGATGCCAAAATTTACATGTCAGTGTAGCTACACATATAATTAATTATTCGATTAATTAACGATGTGGATTTTTCCATTTACGACAGAAATTGTTTAACAATTTAATTATTTGATATTGGTAGGTAATGGACAACATTTACAAAAAGTAAAATATTTAATTTACCTATGTTTTGCCGTACAAACTTTTGTTTTTATGTGAGCCCACTAACAAAATTAAAAAATTCAAATCTCCTCTTTTAGAAATTTTAAATTTTGCTTGTTCTTGATTCATCTTACAAACTGTTTGAGTTCATTTAACCATAATCAGAGTAATAATTAATTTTTCTTCCTAAAATATGAACGAATCTCCCAAGAATTGCCTACTTATGATCATTTTCCAGGCAGATATCGATGGCAAAAAGCTCCGGTTGAATTCGTTAAGTTATATTTTTCAAAATAACTAGACTTCGGTTGTATGTTATTTGTTCCGTAGGGTTTTCGTTTATCGTTATCAATCAAATCAATACTATTGGATGTTTTAAGACAATCAAGTCACATATAAATGAACCTTTCTACCGATTTATACTACAGATTGATTCTTCACTCATGCATATCAAAATCAAACTAAATTATGCATACTTCAGTCAAATAAAAATAGCATAATAATATTCATAGAAATATGAATATCAAATATATGTACGAGCATAAAGCTAAAGAAGAATTTATCACCTATTCACTTTAATAGACTATTAATCTCCATTTCTTACGTAAAGGTAATTCTCGTTTGATGATTGATAAATTAAGGACAATTTTAGATCGATTAGACTTGGTTATGAAATCCATAATTATGTATTAGATAAAAATTTTATTTTTACCAGTTTTTGTTTTTGGAACCGTATCTGTTATGTTGCAAATAAAATTAGTACCGTGTTAATGGAGGTATAGGTGTATATCTCTTACCGATTTCGATGTAACTTTCACTGAAAAGTAGGAGAATTTGTCGGAGAGGGATCTAAGTTATTATTTTTTTTACAATTTTACTCATATCGCTAAATAAATCTACACCACTGTTCAGATAGCTATCAAAATTTGCATTATCTATATATAATATTGAGAGTGTTGGAAAACCCTTTTTACAAGGTATCTCAATATGCAAAGATGTCCACCACTGGCGATAACGTTGATATGATTCTTTACAATTTTAGTAAGCGAACTTCCTCTCAACAAAAAAAAGAAATGTTCAATGTTAAGAAAAATTTTGTAACACACTTTTGTTAATTTGTCGTACAACATTTTATGGGTGACCATTTACCAAAACATCAATTATGGGTAATCAGAAACAGTTGGATTTTAATATTTTGTAGGCAGTCGATGCCAAAATTTACATGTCAGTGTAGCTACACATATAATTAATTATTCGATTAATTAACGATGTGGATTTTTCCATTTACGACAGAAATTGTTTAACAATTTAATTATTTGATATTGGTAGGTAATGGACAACATTTACAAAAAGTAAAATATTTAATTTACCTATGTTTTGCCGTACAAACTTTTGTTTTTATGTGAGCCCACTAACAAAATTAAAAAATTCAAATCTCCTCTTTTAGAAATTTTAAATTTTGCTTGTTCTTGATTCATCTTACAAACTGTTTGAGTTCATTTAACCATAATCAGAGTAATAATTAATTTTTCTTCCTAAAATATGAACGAATCTCCCAAGAATTGCCTACTTATGATCATTTTCCAGGCAGATATCGATGGCAAAAAGCTCCGGTTGAATTCGTTAAGTTATATTTTTCAAAATAACTAGACTTCGGTTGTATGTTATTTGTTCCGTAGGGTTTTCGTTTATCGTTATCAATCAAATCAATACTATTGGATGTTTTAAGACAATCAAGTCACATATAAATGAACCTTTCTACCGATTTATACTACAGATTGATTCTTCACTCATGCATATCAAAATCAAACTAAATTATGCATACTTCAGTCAAATAAAAATAGCATAATAATATTCATAGAAATATGAATATCAAATATATGTACGAGCATAAAGCTAAAGAAGAATTTATCACCTATTCACTTTAATAGACTATTAATCTCCATTTCTTACGTAAAGGTAATTCTCGTTTGATGATTGATAAATTAAGGACAATTTTAGATCGATTAGACTTGGTTATGAAATCCATAATTATGTATTAGATAAAAATTTTATTTTTACCAGTTTTTGTTTTTGGAACCGTATCTGTTATGTTGCAAATAAAATTAGTACCGTGTTAATGGAGGTATAGGTGTATATCTCTTACCGATTTCGATGTAACTTTCACTGAAAAGTAGGAGAATTTGTCGGAGAGGGATCTAAGTTATTATTTTTTTTACAATTTTACTCATATCGCTAAATAAATCTACACCACTGTTCAGATAGCTATCAAAATTTGCATTATCTATATATAATATTGAGAGTGTTGGAAAACCCTTTTTACAAGGTATCTCAATATGCAAAGATGTCCACCACTGGCGATAACGTTGATATGATTCTTTACAATTTTAGTAAGCGAACTTCCTCTCAACAAAAAAAAGAAATGTTCAATGTTAAGAAATATAATGAATAAGAAAACGTTAATCAAGACACCTCCAATAATCGATTAGCAAATAATCGTGCCTAACTTTTAGAGACACCCTGTACGTTTCATATTTAAATTTTCAACTTAAAGGCATTTTCCATACATTATTATTAAACTATCAATATGATGATTTCAAATTTGTACAAATTATCTTTAGATAATTAAATAGATTACCGGGAAAGGTCATAAAAATAAAGGGTAGAAAACCAATACTATAATAATATGCTCCTATCCTAGAGATTTCTCGGTCATATAATAATATCAAGAATATCAATTGCATAGTACCTACACTTCAAAAAAATAAATGCCTATTATAAGCTCAAGCGGGGCTTACCCCAAGCAACATTAAACCTGATTTTCAGCTTATATTGTTTCCTAGGTAAGAGTAAGATTGTTTTAGCACGCCGGGCCAGACAAACTTAAAACAAGATTGCTCCAGGCTTTCTTTATATATTATATACATGAATATAAAATGAAAATAAATGAGAAGTTAAAGGTTCATTAAAGTTTTTGGAGCATTACATTGAGACCAAAAAAAATGCTTGTATTAAGCATTTAATTGCTTAAAATGAGTCCATGCTATTTTAATTTAAACCCACTATGCTAAAAATAATTGCAGCTATATACTCGTTACTATAAATGTAATAATTATTTAAGCAATACCATATATAAACCTGAAAATTTATGTATTTACTACATATTTCTGAAAGAATTTAAATATTAAAGTGATATGAATAAGAATGATTATAATAACATGGTATGTTTAGCTCCTATCCTCTTATATCCGTACATAGAGAAAAAATAGGATTCTAAGACTTAATTGAAGCAGTAATCTTAAAACAAGTTCGAACAGCCTAGTTTACATTATGCATATTTACGTACTTTATGCACTTTTTAAATTGGAAGGAGAAGCAAAGTGTTAAACTAAGCATTATTCACCTTCATTTAATTTTGTTTTTGTGCAGGCAAAATTAAGAATACTTAAAACCTGCCGTTCAATATTTAAATTATAGAGAAAATACTGAAATTAAGAATGAAATTCTCAAATTTACAAATCGGAAGAAAGAAGTCAAGAGTTAAATTTAGCATTACTCATCTAAATTTTTGATTTTTGTGCGAGTAAGGAGGAGGGTTTAAAACCGGCCGTTAAGATTGAAATTATAGGGAAAATATGGAACGGAATTCTTAAAAATAAAAACAATTTACTTGTTTTAAGCATTGATGGCACATATAATTAAAGAATTTTAAGGTTTTAATTTAATAAAACTAGGTCGTAGTAACCGCAACACCCGGAAACTCAATTGGTTAGCACGCCTGATTTTTCTGAGTGTATAACAAACTGAAAAATTTTTATTAACTATTACTTCAATAATTAAAACCAACTTATTACCGACAATTATTGTAGTAGATTTCAACAGGCAAATAAATTTAAACTTTATCATTTAAATTTAAATTTTCGTAAAACATTAATAATCAACATGAATGTGGTAATTAAAAAGGAAAATTTGATCAGGGACCTATCTCTAACCTGAGCACTTAAAGTGTTTTATTTTAACGTGACCCATTTGATTAACATTGTCTCGATTTTAAAACGCTTTAATATGTGAGACAAAGTTAATCAAATGGTGACGGCAAAATAAAATAGTTTAAGCGTTTGGAAATAATGCACTAAGATTTACAGTGGTGACTTTCGAATTGGCGCTTCGCTTTTCTAACCAACTGAGCTACTCTTGGCCCGTACTATCGACACCTTCTCGAGTAAATTTTTATTGTCATGAATTTTGATTACAAATAACTAGAAATATCTGTATGAATTTCAATAGAATTGGAGTGTATATTTAAACATTTTATTGTTAAAAATTAAACTAATATTGTTTAACTTTTAATGAAATGTTAATATTTACTTTATAAGAGCCATCTAATACATTAATTGAAGTAAACTTCAACAGATGAACTTTAACCCTTTGACCCATGGTGGGACGTAAAACGTCCCACCTTACTCAAACTCGTCTTTTTCATTGAAAAATGAAATATTTTCGATAAAAGTTGATACTCTAGGGTTTTTGGAGTCGCTGAACACGAATATGAAGTCAGACTTCCAAAATAAAAAATGGCGGATCAAAAGTTAGACTTTTTTCGAAATGATTTTATTTTCATCACTTTATGGCAAAAAGTCATATAAGGGGGTTTGAATCTGACATCATATTTTCAAAATTCAAGTTTCATAGAAAACAGTTTTTTTTTTATTTTAATCCGCCATCTTGAATTTTGAAAATCTAATGTCAAATTCGTGTTTTGCGAGTCAAAAAACCCTTATGTACTAAGTTTCATAGAAAACAGTTAATTATTTTGGATTTTGGTCCGCCATCTTGGCCGCCATTTTGAATTTTGAAAATCTGATTTCAAATTCGTATTAAGCGACCAAAAAAACCCTCATATACGAATTTTAGTGCAAAATGATACATTACAGAAATGTATGGGTCAACGGGTTAAATGGTATAAAATTTACTTCATGACTTGAAGTAAATCTCAACTTATTTTTTAGAGCATATCCTTTAAATTTTTCAATAGAATGAAACTTTTCTAACCAAAGTAGTATGTCTTTTCGCGTATTCATGTTATTATATTTCCTTCGTCGTATGCTTTAGACGTTTCAAGTTTTAAATCAGAAATTTGACGCCAAAGATATCATGAATTACTAACGTACCTCGAAGGGTCAAAGAATATCTAAACCCAAACAGATGGCCACAGTACCCTCTTTAATTTTGAAAAAGGTTTGTCTTTTACTTCCTGAAATGACAAAATGACCCGTTCATCTCGAAGGGTATGTAACGTGAAAAGATACAGCGAAGGTGTCGGTCGTTGGTTATCTTCTACCTTAAAGAAAATCCATTCAACCTTCACCTCCTCAAGGAGCAGACGAATAAATGCACCTCAATATATCAAGAATAAGTGTCGCCTACAAATCATAATTTTGCAAGTTTCTTGTTACATCTGAGCGAAGAATTTATCATATTTCCCCATAAAAAATCCATTGTAGCCCTCCAGGAGTGGGTGGAAGGGCAGCGATCGTATCTGAACTAAAACAATTTATTTGAAAAGATATCAGCGGAGCCGTTTATCATCTTGGAAGCCGTTCATTTGCCCCGGCACGGCGCCACCGATTTCTACAAATTATAGTCAAAACGTCGATTGTGCACTGCAAGTACCACAAGTCACTGCATTTTAATACTTCTATAAATCGACATCATTCTTTGGTGCAGAGAGATTTTTTTTTTATACTATTTATTTTATTATTTTTCTTTTTTCTTTGTGTTTTCTTCGGAGCAGTGGCCCGCCCCCGGCTCAAAGGTAGGAGTCAGAGATTCGTCTCACCCGAAGGAGAAGAGAAATTTTTAAACATTTTTCAAAAGGAAAGTGCTGGAACTTTCACGTTTTGGCATCGACCAAGAATGGAACAAAGTTAATTTTAAATGGTTCTACTTCAGCAGCCAAGTAACTTTCGAAAGTAATTTTATTTTGTCAAAGTTGGACCGGAATTTTTCGTACCCGACGGTCCTCCTCACAGGTGGAATAAGTGGCACCTTGCGAAATGATGAAGTGCTCGAGGCCCTCGTAAGTGGATTTAGAACCAGGAAAACAGTACGACTTAAAACTGATTTTGCTGGGCGCTCTTTCCCTTGAAATCCCCTGAATTGAAGAAACACGCCCTCAGTGCCGGGAAGCACTCAATTCCCGGGAACGAAGACGACCATACCTTTTGCATAAGCACAATCGAAGTAAGTTTTCGGGGAAGCTCATCGAACTCTTGGGAGACATTGTGTCCAAATGCAAATGGTACCTACTGTCGGCGAAAACGAGTTTCACGAACAAAACGAACAAAGAAAGGTTCCCCGTGCGATAATAAAACTGCTAAAAAGCCCACTGGAGCCAAATCCTCTCTCTTTGACTTTTTTAAAATAAGCGAGACAATGTCACCGCCAGGTGAAATTTTTTCTTTATTTATTCCTTTTTTAATGAAAAAGTTTGCTCCAAGTTCAACCCGGTTGCCAGCAATTAAGGCGATCGCGATTAGAATGATGTCGCACAATAAGATTTGATGTTTCTAAGAAAACCGCGGTTTCTTCTGATTCTGCTTAATGACGTTAGTGCGGAGGAGTTTATTCAACAAACAGATCGCATCTAGATATATTCAATGTCAGTAATGTTTCTATTCAAATTATTCACTCCTAATAAATCACCACTGTACCTGTCTGCCCATCTATTACAGTCTTTGTTTATAGAAAGACTCAATGGTCAACGTTGATATTTTTTAGATAAATTTCATATGAAATGCTACCTATTGCAGTCCTATATATGAGATATAGAGAATATTGTGAACATGATATAGGCCGTATTTCTTAATTGATCGAATTTTGTCTATACATTTCTTAACCTAATACCTTAGATAAGTTCGTAAATGACGGATCGGTCAAGGGGATAGGAGCTAAGTTGACTTCTGTAACTCCCTTTCACTTCATTATATATTTAAATTTGCAACCATATAGACTGTATATTCTTCGATCGGTTTTAATAAAACTTTGCTCATATATTCTCTATAGCAATGTATCAGATACTTTCGCAAATTGGGGTAAGGCGAAGGTCAAGAAGACGGGGAGTTAAAAACTATACTCCCTTACTTCAAAATCATAAAGACCTGATATTTCTTCGTTGTCTAAGAGGATATGGAGGGTATATATATGAAAATGATCATCTTAAAAGGAGCAGGATAACCCATTTCAATAAAATTTTGTTTTGTTACCACGATTGTCCTCACATTTGTTTATTAATTCGAAGCAAACTTTGTATAAGTATTTATCGAAATAATATTGTCTCATATTCAAAAATTTTGGGGTTTGGGAAAGAGGCAGCGATCGTCGTAATATATATAATATATATAGTAATAATATTATGGTTGATATATATTTAAATTATTGAGTCGGCAGTGACAAATTTTAATTTGTTGCCATATATTATAATTTTTAAAAGGCTAAAAATTGACAGAAATATATTAAGAAATATCAAAGTTACAGGATTAGTACGGAAAAAGTAGAGATCCTAATCCCAATTGTTTACATTTCTGAATTTAACTGAGGTATTGATCTCATAAATAATGTTGAATGGCATACGAGTATACGGCAGCTCGAGCTATTTCCGGATTATTTATATACACTTTTATATTAAAATAACCTTGAAGAAAGTAATGTAAAGGAGTTAGATCGCATGATCCTTGAGGTCAATTGATGTCACCGTTTCTGGAAATTATATGTAATCAGAAAAGTTTGAGCGCAATAAAGCGATTGTTTTACGACTTGTATGGTACGTGGCGTTGTCTTGTTAAAACCAGTATCATTCAATTTAGGTAATCAAAATTACCGTAGCATGTTACTATAACGCTCGCCTCTCCGTCGGCATTTTTAATGATACTATTGGTCCATAATATGCACCAAACAATCTCTCCTCTTTGGGTGGGGAAGAAGACTACCATACTACCACAGATCTGCTAAGGCAATTATTTTTCTTGAAATAATAACGAATTTTACAATTTTTTTCCTAGTACGTTTGGATTACTCGCATGTAACTTTAAAAAACGATTACATTACTAAAATTACCATAGTTTATACTTAATATATGTCAAACAATATTTGTATGGCATATGCATTATAAGTCCTATTATAATTATCCACACTATCCCCTGCTAATCACCCTTTATAACAAACTTAATAATTTTAACACATTTTTACTCAGATATATCGCTTTATTATTATTTTAATAATTCTAATTCTATGTCATTGTAATTTTAAATTTATATGTTCAATTTATGTATTTAGGAAAATTTTAATTGGAATTATTAATTCCTTAGTTACGTATATCAATTATTTTTCAACTCAATTACAATGAAATTTAAAAAATATTTGTAAAATAAAAAATTTCTGTTAAACGTAAGAAATTGAATTCAAGCATCTGAACATTTATCATTACCAATTTACAATTGCAAACATTTGTAATGGAACGGGAAACTTCGTAAAATCCAGTAGACTAAAGAATTAATAGGTTAACTACAAATTACAATGCTAGAGAATTATTCTTGGGAAATATAGGGAATGGAGGATAGGCTATATTGTTAAAATGTTATGAAAATTGTACAACTCTTAGTACGAAACTGATAACCATCATTATAATTAAATTAGAAGCATCATTGTATGTATAATTTAGGGTTAGTCTTCTGTTTCCTGAGTAAGAAAGAACTAACTAAATAAATATCTTACAGGTGAAAATCGGCCACCAAAATCCTTTTCGATATTCCCTTTCTTTAGCACTGCATACCTAACAAATTTCGAAATTAAAAACTATAGTATATTAACTCTCCTTTTATTTTTCGTTTTCAGGTAAGTGAAAGCCAATTAGTAAGTAATTATAGAAAGATTTCAGCGGTTGGACTTAAACGAATTAAATCTTTGGTGAGCATTTGCTTCATAATTATCAGTCATAAGACATTTTTTTATTATGTATGTTATTAATTTGAAATATTGTTGCAACTAGTTCAGTTTAAAATATTTCCGTATAGATCACAACTCAGTATACACTTGTGGGATAAATAAATAAAAAACTTTTATATATGTATACTAACATAAAAATTAACAGCTTTCTTGTTTAATGGGAAAAAATTTGTTTTGACTTTTAAATTAAAATGTCAGATAAAAATAATTAGCATTTGATTGTCCGCCAAAAACTTTTAACTGCTTTAAATAATTTATTGCATTTTTATTTTTATTTTTTTTATTTTTAAGAGATTTTTGCCATTTTAATGATTTTATATATATAAGTCAAAAAGTCTGGGAAGATAATTAAATTAAAATAATGTAAATTATTTCTAGTGATTGTAGAGGAGTGTTTTCATTATTAAATGAATTTAAAATTTTATTATCTTGATTGAAAAACAACATTTTTAATAGATTCTAATTCAATAGAATTATACATGGTGGGTACTAAACACTTCATTAAAGAGTACCAAAAGGCTCAATGCTAGGTCCTTTTGTGTTTCTCTAAGAATGTATATATTTTTATTTTTTCTACAACTATATAAATATAATCGTCTTCTTAGTTGTGTTAAACGAAAGAGAAATGATTACTGTTTAAAAATGTTTGTAAGTTTTTATTGGAGGATTACTTCAATAAAATCTTTTACTACAACGAACTTTTAAAAAAAGCTAATTTAAAGTTTTTTCAAAATCGATACCAATACACTTTTCATTCCTACTCAACAAACTCCTGAGTCACGTGCTTAAAACCAAATATTTGATGGTCTTCAAGTTTTTCCATCCCTGTGCTGTAGAGGGTGGTTTTCGTTCTAACTTTAAAGTGATTTTAACTTTAGAACCGAAAAGCGTTAGAACAAGATCCAGTTGACCCAATTCGCTCCTCACTAGTGGCCCCGGTCGCACTACGATGTGCCGAAGATCTGCACTGTCTTGAATAAAAATTCTGGTATTATATGGAAATCCGTTCAACGTAATCTATGTGCATGTAACTATCTTGAATGTACAATCGATGGAGAAGAGCTGCTTAGAAAACAACAAAGTCTCTTGTCTTTTCCAGTTTTTCTCAATCTTAAGACAGTCAGAGTCCGTGAAGAAGTCCCGGCATCCGGAATAGGGTGCAGATATCCTCCGCCCGCCTAGTCAGCCTGCTACATCACGTATATGCTTTCCTACCCAAATGATTGGGGCGTCTGTTGTGCGATGCAATCTAGAAACTTTTTAAACTTTTCAATATCTCCTTGAAATGACTAAGACAAGAAATGCTGCAGCTCGCAACTCTGTGAACAGAAAAGCGTAGAGAATACTTCAGACCTCAAGAAGAAAGCAATTTAAAGCAAGAGAAAATGAGATTTTCTTCCCATGCAAATACCTCAGGACTATCAATGTGCGGACGCTTCTTTTATTTTATTTATTTTTGTTTTCTGTCATGTTTTGTTTTCTTATTTTATTTAATGCTTTATCCCAGAACTTCTCAGGGGTCCTGGGATTTTGTATGTGCATCTAGCGAGAGGAGCCACAAGGGCTCACGCCCGCGATGTTTACTTAACGATGAGTAGACCGAACTGGCGACGTGATAAGTACCTCATCCTTTAAGAGCCAGAAAATTAACGCTCATGAATAATTTATGTTCTGGCATAAGGAAGAATTGTGCGCTTGTTCGAATGGTCACGCCGAACAGAAGAAGACCCTCCAGATCCACTTGCGAGGTGCATTGTTAACACTGCGCCTTAAATGAAAATGAGTAATCACCCGGAATTGTCTGAGAGGTGAATAGGAAAATTAGAAGGGGCGAATACGGGGCACTTCAGATGATGTGACTTGAACAGAATCTGTCATTAACAAAAAAAATAATAATAATAATAAATAAAAAAAAAATCCGAAAGAAATAACAAAAATGATTACATCCCTCACTTATCTCGCAAGTCAAATAATAGAAACTGTACAGAAAATCCTACCGGCCGGATAAATAGTTCCTTCCAATAGCGGTGAAGAAGCACAGAAGTTTCCTGTTCCGAAGCAACATGGCACAAAACCAAGAACGAAGGGTTTCTATTGTTGTGGGACCCAAATAGCTTTCTTGTCATGTTTCTCCGCGTTTATTTCACTTTCAGGAATAGCACTCAAAGAGCATCCCAAAAAAAAAAAAAACGGAGAGAAAGTCAAGAGAAGAAAAACTTTTCAGTCGGGCACAAGGGACAATCATAAAAATCTGCAAACATATTTTCCTAACTTAGCTGAACTTTTAGGCCTTCCCGGAACTTCCCTGATAAAAAGCAATTCAGTTTTTTTTTTCATGGGTTATTTTAGGTACATTGAAAGGGTAAAGATTCGAAAAATAGCGCCATTCAAATTTCTTTAGAGAATTTTAAATGCATTACATTTACATGTGGGTATTTCGAAACAATAAAGCATAACCCTCTCTTTTCTATAAACCACTTTTAACAAAAACTATAGCGAACAAAATGTAGATCCTTATGGAACACCAAAAACATAAAAGGAATCATTATGATCATTAATTACATAAAGCTTTTGGAATAAGGAGATATGCGGAAAGTAAATATTATTGTAGAAAATCACAAATAAGAATAGCACATTTTCTAGACTCTCTAATTTTTAATGGAAATGTAATAATCGTACGTTTTGTTAAAAATTATATAATAAAGGGTGTTTTTTTAGAGGTGTACAAATTTAAAATGAAAAAAAAAAACCTAAAGATAATGTTAATGGGCATGGTGTTAGCTTTATTTAAAAGATATTTTTATGCCATTAGTGTTTAAATATGATTGGGAATATATGGGCATATACCACGGCTGGCTCGAAAGAAAAGTAATTGGGAAGTCCATTTTTCGACCACTTTATCGATCAATTAATAACGCACCGAATGTTGACTTCCAAGTGGTCCAACATTTGTCGCCTCCACGATCATGTGATCTCGCACCTATGAATTACTTTCTTTGAGGATATGTGAAGTCACTCGTCTACGCTGATAAATCATAGACGTTGGACCATTTTAAATAAAGCCTACACTATAGCCATTAACAATATTTTTACGTGTTTTATTACATTTTAAATTTGAATACCTCTAATAAAAATACCCTTTATTAGTGACAAATTCTTTAATTATTATTTCATGTTCAATTTATATAAGTTGTAAATTCGTATAAATATTTTTACTCCTATATTATTGCCTCTTAAAAAGAAAAGGATCATTCCTTCTTCTGCAGTCAATTTAAAAACAACCTTCAATATACAAGAAAAGTTATCAGTGTCTTATTATAAGTAAGGAAGTAGAAATTATTAAGATAGACAAGTAATATATAAAAAAAAATTTTTAAAAAAATTCTTTTTTTTATTGTTATAAATGATTTATAAGTTAAAATTGTAAAAGTTAGACAAGTACAATGATTTTAGTGATGCGTGGGTGGAAATAAGGGTTGCGGGGGTGGATTCGCTCGGGAAACACCACTAACTTGTATTGTCACCGAAGTTATACATGTTCGCCAAATTTCATTGAGTTTGGTAAAGTCTAAATATAAAAATTTTGCATTGCAAGATTTGACGACACGTAGTGTAAGTTAAATAAAAGAATTTAAAAAGGATAGTCGCCGAAATCGTATATATTTTAATACAAAGAAAGGTAGAGTCTCAAAAATATCAAAAACGGATCTTACGTAATTAAATAACACCCTTTAGCAACATTTTCAAATACACTCTATACATTTAAAAAAGAAAATTTTTGTAATTTTTAATGTTTACTAACAAATAGATTTTATAAATTTTACATAAAACAAACATATCAAAAATTAACAGGGTAAACTTTCTGATTTTATATACCCTTAAATTCATAAAATTACTCAGTAAATGCATCATTTTTGCTATTTTGTTTAATATTCCGCCCGAAATTATCCACTTACATTCTTTAGTACAAAATTTAAATATCGCTAATTTTGAGATCAGTTTCTTCGATAGACCCTGTTAGGCATAAAATTTTCGTAAAAAAAAATACGTTAATTTAAATTGCAGTATTTAATGAAATTCAAACTAAATTGAGTTTTCGAACTGATGGCATGAATTTTATTTTTTGTAATTGTGTAATTTTCAAATCGACAATAGTAAGTGAAGAAATCCCTTTCGCGAAAATTCTTGCACACCTTGTAATTGACATTCTTACCGAAGAACGCCCACACAAATAGGGAAAATAATTACATTATTTCGCGCATATTTGAGCAAATTATGCAAAATCTCTTAACAAAGCTACAGTGCCGCAACAATGGTATAAAGGTGAGTGGGCCGCAAAGGTTCCTTTTGATAGCTCCTCCAAAAGGGCGGTAGTGGGTGGTGGCCCTGATTCCTCTACTCCCCTCTGGTCTACCTTTTTTTCCCATAGACCCCTTCGGAAAGGTTTCACCCGGTACTGTGCATACCGGAGAGCCGGAGCAACGATAGTGAACAAAAAATTAGCCGAGGAAAGCTAAAAAGTGGCCCTCCATCCCTCACAAACAAACAGCGCGGCAATTCTTGGGGCGCCGTTTTGTCGGGACTTCGGCCGAGTCCTTCCTGCCCTTCGAGGCCCTTCATCCACTCGCTGTTGTGCATGACAGCAACAATTGCGATTGTTGCCAACAGCAGAGCAACCACTTTAGGCCGTTGTTTCTTTGCGCAGTCGGCAGCACCTTGCTGCCGCACTTTTATGCTTCCTTGGCCCTGTGACCGGTGAATGGAGAAAATTAAAATTTTCCTTGTTGGTGTCGTTATGTCTCATAAAAATTTTATGCGGCCAAAATTGTGGTATGTTCTTTTTCTCCTTATTCATAGTCCAGGTTAAGATTTTTATTCACTAAAATGTATCTTAGCCTCGTTTTTAGCCGACTTAGTAACCAAGCGAAGTCGTTATGTCTTCACTCGTTTCTGAAACCCACTTCCTCGCTTATTTCCTTGCAGAGCAAGAAGAAACTCGAGAAGTTTATTCGCTTTTCACTTTTCCACCGGAAATGAGTGAAACGAAAGTTATTTCAGGGATAATTGAACCGTTTTAAAGTTATTAATCCTCGTCAAATTTGCTTAGCAGTTTGATAAACTCAGGGTGAATTACGGCCTCCGAGGACGGGCTCGAAACCTAGCCGCCAGCTTTTTAGCATCGTCGGGAGAGTGTCAAGTGCGGTAATGAAGTGCAAACAGAAGGCAAACAGCAAACTTCTTCTCATTAATAAGCGGAACACATCAAAGAGGACTTCTACGAAGAAGGAGTAATTAACAGGGCATCTCCCAAAGAGTCCCTAAGAGTTGAGAGGATTCCCTTGATACCTTTACGAAAAAAGAAAATCCTAACTCTTTCTGCAAATATCTGCGAGACTCTACTAACATCGTTCAGTCATTTATTCGGCTTTTCGACGACTGCTAAAACTTCGTCGCTAACGTTCTTTTGACCTTCAGTTTTTAAGGGCCTACTTAGTTAAATTATTTTGCAAAATTTATATCAAAAATTTCTTTTAAAAGCTTCAACGCAAAAATCTATACTTTTTTTCTCGAAACGAATTTTCCAAAACTGTTCACTATATCACAAATTTGTATATCAAGTATTCTAAAATAAATTTGGTCGATACTAATGGACGTTGACTTTGTTCAAAGTATGCCTTCAAGATCTTTCGTATTCACGTTGAATTTTCTAAATCTGGTTTAATGTGATATTTACGGATGTTCGCTGAAAGGAGCAAATATCAAAAACACTATTAGGGCTAATGGGGCTAAAAAATGCAAAAATTTGTAAAATTCGAATATAAAAAGAGAGTTGTGTTTGAGCCAAAATTTGAGATTAAAATTGCTTTTAACGACCCTTTTCTATCTGGGAATTCCTAGAATTTACTTTAATTTCACAAATTAAGATTTTCAAATGAATTTACTGCTTGGTCGTTTTGTTTTGTTAATACCAACAATCTTGAATATGCTCAAATAAGAGTAATATTAATAACTAAAAATTACTTTAAGGTCACACTATGGCTCAAGGGTATTGGAGCGCAAATTGTAAAGTCGCTAGTTCCATTCTTGCCTGGCTTAGGTTCAATATTCTTTGATAATTTCCACATATATGCCTGAAACTTACCAAATATGTGACCCAAACCCATTTTTTTTTACCAAATACAAATGTTTTAATTCGAAATAAATTGTGATTAATTAAGAATAAATTTGTAACCAAGTTGATATTTTTTCTTGATATGTTTACAAAATGTCGAGGTCGTCGTAGACAAAAAGATTTCTTTCTGTAGGGGGCAAGTTGTTTAAAGAAAATACACATCCATGTAAAAGTTAAACCAATGCTGCACCGGACGGAATAGTACAAAAATTGCTCCTGGGAGCACCCTGACAAGGCGAACCGAGAAAAATGTCTGCATCGCCTGACAAAAAGGCGTATCGATAGCCCGAGCTGATGCAGTAAATGGCAAAACCTTTTTAAACAGGTTTGCTATCGCAGGTCACGTCTTAGCCCTACCCGTGTATAAAAATATATCGTTGAGGATGGCTCCTCTGCTTTCCTCTGGGCATCTTCTTCGTTTTCTAATAACATTTTAACATTGGGCACATATCCAGCACCCATCCGGCCCCCTTTTTTTTGTGATGTGGGTGCCCCACCCGGAGCTCGGCTAGGAGTCTCCCTGGAGGACACCACTGTGAATGGGTATAACGAAACTTTCAGCTATTGATAGGTTCGATATTGACTTTTTGGTCGCTTTGCGGTTGCTGCTTCCCATCAACGGAGAAATTCCTGAATTTATGCGGTTATCTCGGGGTATATCGTGAAAAGGGCAACAACGATGACTTGGGTGCTCTCGCCCAGGGATGGGGTCCGGGGACACGACGTATCGCTATAAGAACTCATGAATAAAACGCAATTTTTTTTCCTTTTTTTGTTTTTTTTTTTCATCGTCTCCTCATCACAACGGAGAAGAAGGTAAGGAGGATGTCAAACAGATATCTCTTCGCTAAATTCTTCTCGATGTTTTTCTTAAGCGTGGCGAGATTTAAGACAGCAAATTCTATTGGCGGTATCTTTTCTTTGCGAAATGGTGCCCTTTACTCGACGAGCACATGCACTTGAAGGGGAATTGGATCGGTGCGGTGCCCTGTTGGCTTTAACGTTCGATTGATTCCCCGATTGTCACTGATAACAGTCAAAATATTTCTAGAAATTGTTTGATCGGTCTCAGTTTTGCTCCAGTGGAACTGCGCGGTCTATTGCACAAAAATGTAAATCTAGAAGTTAAGCTACACGGCCCCATTCACTGAATTTGTCGAAGATACTTCACCAGGTAACTATTTGGGAAAAAAGAATTGAGTTTGAATTCTGATCGATTCAGGGAATCTTTTTAAAAATGTGCATATTATGTGTTGCTAACCGATGACGCAGCTGAAATGAAGGTAAACTTTCACAGTTTCTAATAAATGAAATTCAATTTGGTTTATCAGAACTTTTTCTGATTTTAATATATACAAATTCTATTGAATTTGTTCTCATTCACTGATTATTTGTATATTTTAAACTAACATAGTCTTCAAGGAATTTTAAATTGAATGGTTTTAGTAAGGATATAAAATTGAATAAACTAGCAAAAAATTTAACATAGGTATATATGGTTCTTTTTTGGAAAAATAATGATTTTGTTAAAGTAAATCGAAGTTAACAATTTACTTTTTAAGCATTTGTAATTGTATACAACCGAAGAAAATATCAAAAGAATGTCGTTCCCAAATTAAGAAAAGATTTAAAGGAACTGGGTCTAAATCGGGTCCGTTAAGGAAACATTTAATATAAAATGCCTTAAAATCTAGAAGGTTTGCCTATTTTACTTTATGCGTCAATGTTGTGCACCTGTTTGCTTAGAAAATAAGTAAGTAAGTAAGTAAAATACAAATACTTTACGAAAGTCCACTTTACCCTAGAGCTAAACCTAAATCGGGCACCCGTATGTGGGCAAAACGGTTGTGCTTGAGGTAGAGTAAAATACGTAAAATTTACCATCAAAATACTTAAAATATTACAGACTTTACATAAAAAACGTTATTAGCAACAATAATGATGTCACTAGTGGCATTGTTATAACTACAAAAGCCCCAATATATACCTAAACAAACATTGAAATATAAGATTGTATCAATATTAAAATGTCAAGGAATATGTTCTTAAATAAAATCTTAATTTTACTTAGCAGCGGTTACAATAATGGCCTTTGAGACGTTCACACAAACTGTTTTGGGTCCAAACAAATACAATAAAATTAATAATAAATTTCCTAAAGATCTATCAAACTATAATACGGGGGCCTACGGTAAATCAGTTGTTAACGCACTGGCCTACCGTCCAAGAGACTGTGGGTTCGAATCCCACGATAACCATGGTATTCTACTCTATGAACACAATGGGTCAATGAGTGCAATGGACAAAATGTCTGAGCGCTCGAGGCTACACGTCTCGCCCACTCCGATAATAATAATACTTAAATAAATTTTCATTCAATATAATTCACATGTATATGTAGTTTTAAATGCCAGTTTATAGGCAATATTAGTCGTGTATTTTTAATTTTCCTATCTGGTTCTGTTTAGATAGGAAATTTTGATGTGCATTTTACAAAACGCCATGTATACCAAGATCTTAAAATTTGAGAGAAGGGCATATTATCTATCCATACGAACTCCAAACCTTGAATCGGATAAATTTTTGTATTAAGTTTTTGACGCAAAGTGTGTATAAATCCAGGTAATTTGATTTTATTTTTGCAAAGTGTAATTTAAATTTCGTGTATATTCGTTGATTTGGTTCGCATTAAATATAAGCTGCCTTGTACTGATTGCTTAAATGTTTACAGATCTGAAAATTATTTCTTTTGTAACTAACTCCCGAATATTTCTTCGGAAGAATCGAATTTTATAGTTTTTAATATAAAAATATGTACAATATGACACCACTTTCTATTAGATATCAAAAACTTAGTGTGAAGATTATTTTATAAAGATTGTCTAATTTGCCAAATCATATGCAAAAGTAATTGTAACTTTCGGAAAAAATGCCCTAGTCACAGTAAATAGCACTGGAGTAACCTAATCATTTGAAAAATTTTTTGAATAATAGATCTCTTCCCGATTTTATGAATATTGTTCTCTTATCTTATCCTTAAAAGCATTGTTGAGAGTCGCGATTGGTTTCGATTTGCTTTTACTAATCGCGGATTTGATTACTTCGTCCCACACTGTTCATTCCTCACTCAACTGCTACTGTTAGTACTTCTTAAATGTCTAGAGGCAGGGAGCTATCCTAGCCTGTAGCGTTTTTAGATCACAGAGATATCTCTAATGAGCACTTTAATGGCATTTTAATACCCCACTTCCCATTAGCGCTGGGATTAATTAAAAACATCTAATCAATAAGGATATTCCCGGGTCCCCTATGGCTAGAGCGTCGGCTTCGCTCCTGCTCTGGCATATATACGGCGTAATAAGGGTCCATTCGTATTCCAAAGTTGCAGCCAAATATATTTTCCTCAGGGCAGGGGGAAGAAGCTTTTTGATGTATTTGAGGGCGACCAGATCAAATTTTTCAGCCACGTTTACACCACCACCGCGCACCCCCTTAGGACTCTTACCCTGATTTGGGTGGCGACCAGTGTGGAATATTACATAAAGGATTTCGCGTATTATTCTTCAATAAGTTTTCTTCTCGGTGCTCGTCTCTTCCGCTATAATTTTTCTTTGATGGAAATTTCTGTGGTCGTAAAACGTGAACTGAATAAATAGAGCACACAGCCTGAGCCCCTTCAGCTATCGTAGCACAAGAAGTCTGCGGGATAGAGTGGAGAAAACCCTCCTGGATTTTAAGAATTCCGATGTCGATGAATAAATGAATTCCCGTCTTTCGTTAGTATGAAGACCATGGATAATAAAAAATGAAAAAAAAGGGATAAAAGCGGAATTTTAAATGTCTCCACCGCAAATAACGATATTCACTTTGTGGGAAACACGCTTAATCGCGAATGTTGTTACTGCTAGAAGATGTATGTAGAACATGCTTTCCAAAGACTGAAAATAGGGTTGATAGAAAAAGTCTAGACAGCAGGTCAATTTTTCAAATATAACGACATTAATTGGTTTTGGTACCTAAAGAACTTTTAACTCTATTTTATTATCCTAAATAACATAAGTATTTCTACTGCACAAAATCTACTATAAGTTAGTAGTAATTAGTTTCTGTGCTCGCAGTTCACTCACTTTTATATTAATATAAAACCTAAAACACTGAGGGAATCCTTAGGACTACTTTTCAAGATTTAGAGCCCGAAAAGCTGAATAGGTTTTATTTTTTTAAACAACTTAATCTAATTTTCATTTATTCCTTTCTAATCTCAAAATATAAGCCGACTCTATTAAATGTAACTTGTAATATCTAACCACTAATAAGAATTATAAGAAAAATAAATTGTAAAAGTTCTGTACTATTGAATTTATTGCGGGGACACTAAAAAAATAAGCAATTTTTGTTTTATATGCGTATAATACATCGAGTTGTAGCATTTTGATCCTAAAATGTTGATATTTTATCATTTTAAATATAATAACCCAAAAGCAGTTGGTAATAGGTTATTATGAGGAACCGATTCTACACGAAAACTTAATGGTTCTGACTCTACCGCCAGAGTGTCGTATACTATTTTATATTACGAGTGCGGGAGACACATAAATAAAAAAATTAATAAGAAATGACTTTATGACTTACAATAGCATTTTTTGGGTAAAAACTTCAACTATTTTTTTTCACACAAAACGAAAAACCAATCCCAATTTAACTAGTCTGCATTTTATTTGCCATTTACCGCGTGAAAACAGTGTGGTAAGTTAATACTTTCCCCAAATGTGATAATAAATAATTTTTTATAAACTTAGGAAAATCTTTCGGATGTAAAAAATCGCCATCTTAACCACAGATTGTGTGAGTTTATCTCACATATAATGCAATTAATTGAATTATTAATTTTTTCAAAACATTTGTCTAAACTAACCCTTTTCTCTATAGAAACTACTGAGAGCTTAAAAAATCTGGCAATTATTGAAGAAATCAAATTGTCGATATGGTTCTCTGAATAATTCTTTTAGTTTTTAATATATTTCAAATATTTTGTCTATGTTTTACTTATCTAACACGTTTTCTTGTGAAGGTGAAAATCGTTAATATTTTTTATATTTACTGTATAGTAAGTCTTTTGTATTTTTGAATATATTTATTAGTTTTATTTGTGTTAATGTTGGATAAGTATTTAGAATTCTATGGACATTGTTAAAATGATGTATAAATACTTAAGTAGGGTACTAGTTAACAGAAACGTGTTGCATCTACCAATATTTTTAAAAATACGATGTTTTGTTAAGTTTCATTATAACAACATGTTCCTTTTATAAGTCCATTAATGTTACTTGTGTAATTGTTGACCTTGTTTATTCAAATTAGCGCCCTAACGACAAACTTATCCAGTCAGGACAGGTCAGCAGACAAAACTGGATAAAACCTTATAAACTAGACTAGGTCTACCCCAGAAATCTGGTATAGCCCAAAAAATTTAAAATGTTCCATTTTTCCTCGAAAAACCTGAAACTTTTGAGCTCATGGCCACGTGAAGAGAAAATTCTGCATTAATTTATTAAGTAGCATGTTTCAACCGTCGGAATAAAAAAAAATAAATAAATAGAAGCAACAACTAAATTAAAAAATATCCCTCGAGTCGTTGTTGATCTCCTCCTTCCTTGCACCTTATGTTTTTCTTGAAATTCTTTCATACGTGTGCTAGTTTCCAGCCGGAGGTGTATTCGAGCCTGAACACAAAAATTCTTTTTACCTGGGCAAAAACCTTTAAAATATTCAATGCGATGAATATTTCAAAATAGTTCCTTCATTCAGAGTCGACGTGTGCTCTTTTCCTCCTCTTCTCTGCCCTTAAGGGAGTTGAGCCCGAACAGTCCTGCCCCAGAAGAGGGCATGTCCTGGTTGTTCCGACTCTTGGCAATCTCCTTCTGGTGGCACCAGGTGCCAGCGAAGAGTATGTGGCAAATCACTCCCAAAAGCCCTAGCCTTCATGCCGTTAAGGTGGTTTTGCCCTTTGAACAAAACCCCTGAACCAAATTATGAATTTTTTTCATCTTATCCCATTCTTTCTTCCGAACTCCTCCTTATATTTTCTTGAATTCGCGGCGCCACGCCAAAGGAAGAGGAACAAATTTATGTCTCCGAGGAGTCATTAAGTTCACTTCCTTCCATCCATCCATGGGCTACATTTGAAAAGGGGAAGGGATGGAGAGCAAAAGGCAATTTCTTAAATTTTTCTTGCGATTTAGTGGTGAATTATTTTTACCAGAGAAATATTCAACATTTCGGTTGAGTTGCTGGATCTAGAACGGGATATTATGCAAACGAGCTGGGCCTTAAGGTGAGTTACTGTGAGCCCTCCCTAAAGTTCGTATAGTCCCCCTGCAACTTCTTGGGAGTTTTCCCTTTAATGATTTTGAATAAAAGTCAACTTTGGTTACAAATTACTCCGGACTCGGGGCAAACCAGCTGTAGTAAGTTTCCTGATTTACCAAGACGTTGAGTCGTCGGCATGTCGTACCTTCTTCAGTGCAGACATTTTCTTCAGATTTTCACTTTTTAAAAGAGTAAAAATTCAAACAAATCGAGAACTGCAGCAAAATCTTATGGTACTACGGTAACGTCTCTTTTATAAGTGGTAGTGGTTTCAGTCTTTGAATTGCTTCAAATTGAAAAAAAAACAACAGTACCATAGACATTTTCATTTTTCTTGGGTTATTGAATTGAAAATTTAAGTATTGTCGTAGAATTAAAAAATATATATTTTCAAAAAACTTTACTTGTTATATTTGCTATTAATAAATTTCCAATTTTTAATACATAAGCATTGGGCAATATTGCAAAATAACACTCACTTTATGAACTTGAATCATCTTAAAATCATCAAATTTTGTAATATTGAAAAAAATTGTGTTTCTATTTATTTATTTAAATGTGCGATAATATAAAAATTTTTTTTTTTTTTTTTTGGGATATTGAAGATTTGTTCTGAAAAATTTTCTAATATCATCGTACGGTTAGACTTCATGATATTGTAAGCTCAGTCACATAAAAATAAACTAAAGCTAAAAACTCATCTAGTTGATTATTATTGTTTAGGCAAGAAGATAAAGTTACAAAAAAATTTCAACGTACCTATTTTATATAAAGATATTATTTTTAAATCAAAACATTGGCAATAACGATATTTTACGAAACTATATCTAGAAGTACTTATTATCCAATTTTACTATCGTATTATAAGTTATTTTATTTATTTATTTATTTATTTATTTATTTATTTCTTATTAATTATTATTTATTATTATTATTTAGCGATAGCAAAGTAGCCTATTACATGATACCGCATTACAACTTAATAATAATATATTTCATTAAATTAAGAGTACTCCTACATAAAAGCAATGTGTACTAAGAACAAAAAGCAAAATTCAAAATTCTGAAACTCCGTGCATTTTCTTATAATACTGTAAATAGTAAGCAAAAACACAAAAAATGGAAATAGAATTAAAAAAATAATAAAATAATAAAATTATAATAGTAACTGATTAGAATGGCAACAGACAAAATGGTAGACGATTTCGAAGAATATAAATTTTAGATTTCAAATTCAGATATTGAGGTATTTAGATTTTAAACTATCCTAAATTAAGCGATCATTGATGGCAATTTTTAAACTATACTTAAAGGAACAAGGACGCAAAAAGTAGATGTCAATGTGACTGAATAGTTCATTATGATGTTTTTGCATTCGTACCAGAGGAGACTTATATCGTAAATTAGTTCGAGATACTCCAATATAAAATATATAGCTAAGACGCGTAGGTCTACTAGGAACATGAAAGCAAAGTGAACTAACCAATTCCGAACAATTTATTGTACATGACCGTTTACTATCTTATATAAAAACATTTCATCAAGATAGGTTCTACGATCTTCAAAAGACCAAATTGAAAGCTTGATTAATCGTTCCGGATATTCAAAGTAGTTACCTTCAACTTTGTACAGTAGGAAGTGCGTAAATTTCCTTTGAACCGTTTCCGGCTTTTTGCTTATAAATTTCATAAATAGGATTCCAAATAGTTGAGCCATATTCTAATATACTTCTAACTAAAGATGTATACAAGATCAAATGGGAAGATAAAGATTTAAATGACTTGCATACCCTTAATATAAAACCAACCAAACGATGGGCTTTCCTCGTTATACTACCAATATGATTGTCAAACAATAATTTTCTATGAAACAGATCGAATTACTTGCACCAATATCACTCAATCAGTTTGCTGAATCTAAACCATTTCAAGTAGTTAATACTTTGAAAAATGCTACTAATTATAGAAATTCCAATATAAAAATTTGAACAGAGTTTTAATAGACATATCTATATATTTCCTTTAGTCACCTATTCTGGAGTAATGAGGGATACCATATGGTAATGTTTTACTTTTCAAAATGTTGATTTCTTTATTAATAATAATCACATGTGTTAGCAATTTTCGTAACTTAGGCAAACAAATCAACAAAATTTCAGAATTTATGTAATCAGTAACATAAAATCCTACATAAAATCCTTTTCAATATCAAACCTGAACATTTTTAATAACTTTTATATATTTGAATAAAAATCATTACTACTACCCCCATTTTTAACATATCTATAATTGTTTGGAATACTAAATCTAAAGAAAAGTATGTATTGAAGAAAATGACCCAAAATATGAGAATAATCAATGGCCCTATTTATGTGCAAATATTTGACAGAGCTAAAACAGCATATTGTGCTAAATTTGTATATATAAATTCTGGTTAAAGTAGCAGTGTCAATTTAGGAAGTATATTAACGATGAATGTCACAGATTAGGGGCGTTATTCTTAAGTCCGTTTGAAAAAAAGCTTACAAAAACCATTTTGGATAAAAATTTCTAAAAAAAATTTCTTAAATTCTCAAAAATTCATTTCAGTTATCTTTAACTTTAGTTAGTTATTCCGCAGAAAACTTCAATATAATCTGGTTGGATTTTTATATCGAATTATTCTAATTGAACGAAAAAATTAATTGAAAATTTATTAGTACAAGTTTTTGAATTTATTATAAAATTTCATTTCAAAAGGGACTTTTGTACCATAAGTTCTTTTCGATACAATTTGATCCGGAAGGGTTCAAGGATTAGACCCTTGTTTGCTTTGAATTTCTTTAGCCCTAGTTTTAATCGTTTCGTAATACGTTCAATATTCAAGTGTAGAATCAACGAAAAAGAGTAAAAAATGGGTAAAAGCAAAAACCTAAACATTTTTGGATATGTAAATTAATGTAAAAATTGCCAAATATGAATGCTGACACAATTTAATGGAAATGCTTAGAATGCAGAAAAACCAATGCTAATTAATTGCTACTAGCAATTTATGAGTGTTGTCAAAGAAAAAAACAATATTTAGTAAGGCAGTTGACGATATTGGAATCAGAGGTATCGAGCTATAAAACGTAATGGAGAAAGTTTTTCCATTTCTTAGAGCAGAACGGCTAAGAATCAACAGTGATAAAACGAAAGTAGTACTATCAAAAAACAGCCTTGAAAAGCTTTTAGGGATCGCGTTTGAAATAACCCTCTAGACCCGGCCTCAATGATCAACAGCTAAGGAAAACAAAATACCACCCATTTTCACAAAGTGCGGAAAATTCTTCGTTACAAATTAGTAAAGTCGGAAAATAACGAAAATGAAATATCCCAAGTACTCCGCGACGGGGACCGTCTCCAGTTTTCCTTCTCGGAAGTAGGCATTCTGCGAGGAGACTACCGACGACCATCACTCAGAGTGGAATTGTAATTTGGCACAAGTTTGCGATAGCGGCAAAACTTGGAAGGGAGCGAAGCGAACACGCTGCGGCAATTCGAATTAGCAACACCAAAGGTAGCGCGCCCAAACCTGATATGAATAATGGTCCACTCCGGAGGGAACTGATAGCTTGCCGGTGAATACATGAATTACAAATTGCAAAAGTTCTTTGATAATCGGGCAAACGAGATTACAGGCAAACAGAGGGCTCCACCGCCACCGTTCCTTTAAATTTGGGAACTTTGGCATGTCCCAGGAAGAGGATGGGCGACTCTTGGGGAGTCGAGAGTGTGCGACCTTTCTGTAATTTGATAAGCCCCGAGAACAGATAGCAATACATCACCCACGAGTTCCCTGCCCCTACCTAGGAGGGCACCGGTCCGGAAATCGGGCCCATGTCGAGTCCGGGGTGTGTCGCATTGACGTGGCGTATAATTGAGGGCGATATGCGTGCAAATCGAGAGAGATGGGGAGGAAGAATATTACAAATATACATATATTGAAAATAATTATCAAAAGTACCTAAAGAATTTTAAATTGAACTAAGAAACGAATTCGATCTCAATCTCGATCTTTCTCGACATTTAAGTCACTTCAACAGCAGATACGAATACCCTCTAACCCTCAACTGCCACACTAGAACGTCTCGTACTCCGCAGCCACTAAAGTGCTTAATATTAGTAAGATATTGACTACATAAAAAATAACGAAAAAAGGTATTTTGTTCACTTTTAGGTTACGATATTTCAAAATCCTGTCGTAATAGCGCATTGAAAAATACATGAATACGTGAATGAATATTGTAGGCTTTGTTTTTACTGACCCTGGTTAGTTTGTTATTTTAAATTGAAATTACCAGGCATTCTTAATATAGTACTCTATAAGAGAGACGCGATATTTTGAAAAATTATAGTTTGGTAATGGTTATTGTGATAAATATAATCTGGCATTTGTAGGTGCACCTACATTTTTTTGATAGAGGCACATTTATTTATTTAATCCTTCTTTCAATAGCCGAATACCCGAAATTCAAGAATATCCATTTAAATTTTATAGTCAACCTGTCACTTCGAAAACGAATAAGGTTCCGAAATGAATTAGGTATCATTCATCAAAATGATAATTCATAGCTGCCGTATATCAAAAGTATACAAATTTGCCATTTTCTTATTTTATTTTAAATGTAAAGTGATTGTGATTTCTTAATTTGAATGAGATTATTGGTTGAGGTTGCTTTATGAACTTTGCGGGGAATATGCATTTAAAGTCAGAAGTGTAAACAAAATTTGTCGGTTGTCTATACTTTCCAAAACATTTGATGAAAATTGTGAAAATTGTAAAATTTCTCCAATTTGTCATTTCACATGACAAATATTTTCAATTCATTTATTTCAAGTATTCTTTTAAATAATTTAAAATGATTGTTGTCAAAATATGTTGAACAAACTTTTGAAAAGTAAATTAACAGCAAATAATACAGAAAAAAAATGTAACTTACGAAACATTTCATCAAAATCTGTTAGAAAACCACAAATTCAATCTTTTCCACTATTTCAGCCGGTTATTTTTGAAAGATGAATCAACATTTATTTTTAATAATGTGAAAGTAATTCGGAGCCGTTTAGGCTTCTAGAAATCATTTGTGTAATAAACATCCCACAGAAGCGTTCAGGAAAACATATTAGGATCAATTTAATAGCACCTGATCCTTTTACAAATGCAAACAATCATTTTGTGTTTACGTTGAGACAGGTAAACAAATGATCTAATCAACTAGACTTCTAAGCTCCCCCTCATTGTAACATTTAGTCAATCAATCATTTCTACTTAAGTGCATCCAATAATAGTCGCCAATCCAGCGAAAAATATTGCACACTAAAGGGGGATAGACAGGAAATGTGGCTGGAGTCTGATAATTCCTGGATGGGAATTCCAGTTCGTTGCCAGGTGATTCTTAATCCAAGATAATTCCAAATTACCTGCATATGCGTGGGATATAACAACGACCCGATTTGAGGAATGATCAGAATCAATACCTGGTGGCTGGGACCGGTGAAAAGGCAGTCGTCGACTAAGTCGAGAACTTCTGCCGTTGACCATTAGTGTAATGGGAAGTCGGTAGAGTCTGGTGAATTCGTGCAATGATAACGAGACTCTTGATGACCACATCCATTACCCAAACGATGTCTCAATGACTATTTGCATTTTCTAAATGACTTCAGACCATGGCCAGACGGGACCTGCTTTCATAAGCTAAATTTAGTGGTCTCCGATGACAAATTGCTCCGATTCAGCCAAAATTCACGGTAGGACAAGATTCCGCGGGTATAGGCGGGAAGGGGGAAGATTAGAGGGGGTTCAGGAAAAGATGTTGACATATTTTCTCGTCTTCGTTACACTTCAGTGAGCCGAAATTCTTGGAAAAGTCGATTTAGATGGTGAGTGGGGCGAGTATAGGGCAACATCCCCGGAGTGGCTCTCTGTTATTAGGGAACAGAGATCCGGTGAACGTAATTGTAACATTTCCAGAGATTTGAATGCCAGCATCGCTCCGGGTGTTCCTGGTCCGACTATACCAGATCATTCTGGCAGATGCAAATTAAACCCGATTTAAAGCACTCCTGGAGTCGATCGATTTTCCTTTTAGTGCCCGGGATAATGTGACTTAAATCAGCTCCAACTTAAGGGAGCCGAGCGCGCCATTAATTCCGCTGGAATTCCGGAATTCTCCCACTAATGTGTGTCGGATATAAATGGGTAAACAGCCCGAGGCCTGACATCATCCGCTGAACACCATCCCCTATTTACCTCCCCCGCTTTTCCACCCTTCCTCGATATGTCGTTTATAACTAGTCAGGATCGTATATCATTCCGACTGCGATTCTTACGGTGGCGTCACATAGTTCCCGGTCGTTGGGTGCGGAGAAGGGATAAAGGGACCCATAATCACCGAGGACCGAACTAATAAAGCTCCTCCCGGCTAAAGAAGGAAGCTGTGGGTCGAGTGAGCAGCTCAAGTATTTAATGATTATGCTCTCTGGGAAGCTCAAATAATTGCACAGGGCTTTACACATTATTAAACTTTCCTTAAAATATTTCCTCGCTGGCAAAATTGATGATGGCTTTTCAAGACGCTCTCCCGGCATCTCGTCCGGGTAGGTACCACCTCGCGCCAGTTGTGGCGGCGACATCGTTCGTAGAGGGGGGGTGTTTGGGACTGCGCCTTTATTCGCTTTCCGCCACTGTGTACAGAAAGAAAAGGAAAAATTTTCCGCGCAAGTGCTCCTTGTCAGACTATTGTTGCTTTGTATCCATTCCTCACCCTTCCCGCAGAGCCCGCAATGACAATTTTGCAGCTGTTATTGTCATTCACCCACCCTTATTTTTAAAGATTTCTTCACCCCGTTCTGCTTTTTAAGGCAACGAGTCCAGTACCAGTTCTCTGTTTTTGAATATTCAACCATGAGACCTACAAGGAAGGTACCACTTGATCCATGCGACTTATGGGATAAAAATAAATAATTGTACCACATCGTTTTTATTCTTTTTCAAATTTGTTCCAATCTAAACAACATATGTATTATGTATATAATATCAAACATCTAAGAAGTTTCAAAACAAAAATTGAATTTCGACTATCTTCCCGCTTAAATTGAAACAGATGGCTTACGACATTTTCCACTATCATTGATCTCTTTGATAATGAAACTTCCACTTATAATTGAACAATCCGAAATTTATTCTTATGTTCTATGTATACACGAAAAGAAATATTAGCCAAATTTGATGTAAATCAATCAAATTTGCTATTGGTTTTGCATAGATTGATATTGTATTGATTTAATGTTTATTTTCTAATATCGAGAAATCTGATAATAAAAGCTTTAATAAAATTACGATAAAGTTAATCAATTTATTTTACTGAATTAATCCTAAACAAGTGATTTTTGTATAGAAAACTATTTGATACATGTCGAAATTATTTGAAAAAGTAATGACTTTGACCACAGGATAAGGCTCGAACGTGTGTCCTGCGAACTGTCGCTTTGCTTTTCTATAACAAATTGAGCTACCCGTGACCTTTGCCGCCCTTACCTTCCCAAGCAATTTTTGTTCTGATGAGAACTGTGATCGACCGATCTTTATTACTTTACTACAAATACATCAACCACAATCTTATCAATTCTAACTTAGAGATTCAAAATTAATTTTCATTCAACACAAAACACAATCTATTAATTTACTATTAATTTACGCCTCCGTTTATATCAAAATACAAACATCAAAAGACAGCACATATCACTTCTAATCTTGGTAGACATTCAATCTGATTTGAAAAATACCGGAAATATATTGGGGAAATTTTGAATTCGCTTTATAACGCTTTCTCGCACAAATAATTATGCTTGCAATTTGCAACACAAAAAATCACAATACCAGTCTAGTCCTCTATTATGGATGATTATAATATTCTTGAAATACTATAGAATGGTACGTTTCAATCAGTTATATACATAAATTTAAAATATTTGATAAACATTTTTGTGTTTGATTTTAAGATCCACTTCTGTATAAGTTTAAAATTTAGGTATACCAGGTGTATCGGAAAGTCCTTACCGGTTTTTCTAATAAATGTCGTTAGCCTTAAGCATGGAATAAAATGATTTGACTTATATGTCATTTTATTCTATTGTCATTAAGCTTCAAAAACAATAAAAGTTTCATACCGCCTAAATAATATCGTCATAGTGTTATAGCTCTGTGAATATGTCGAAATTCGTGCCTTTGCATTTGCATTTGTGGTATGCATTGCTTTTCTTATTTCATCAAAAGAAAAAGGCCGTTGGAAATCATCGTTTGCTGGTAAAAACCTACGCAGAGCATATTTCAAGCACAAAAACATATGAGACGTTGTTTCGAAAATTTAAAAGTGGTAATTTTGATTTGAAAGCCAATAAATGTTCGAGTAGACCAAAAACATTTGTGGATTCGGAATTGCGGGAGTTATTGGACGAAGACCCAACACAAACTTAAAAGCAATTAAGACGTTAAGACAAAAACGTTAAATATAGCACAAACGATTATAGGAAAGATTCAAAAAGTAAGAAGATGCGTTCCACATGAACTGAATGACAGACAAATGGAAAAATTCAAAACGTAAAAATTCGTTGTTATCGCCTAGCCAAGCTGTCCCAATCGCTTCGGAAAGAAGAGAGTGCTCTTTGTTTGGTAGGACCAGGGTAGTGTGGTATATTATGAACTTCTGAAACCTGGTGAAACAGTTAATACTGATCGCCACGAACAACAAATAATAAATTTTAGCCATGCATTGATGGTAAAACGTCCAGAATGAGCCCGAAGACATGGTAAAATGATTTTGTTGCATGACAATGCACCGCTACACACATTAAAACCGGTGAAAAACGCATTGTAATCGTTTGGATAGAACTTATTATCGCACTCGCCGTAACTCTCCAGACCGCATCCGATTTTCACCTCTTCGCATCAACGGACACGGCATACGCGCTGGCTGAACAGCACTTCGCAAATTTCGAAGAAGTTAACACTAGAACTACCGGTCTGTAATTTTAGCAACTTTCTGCGTCTTTAATTTAATACTCTTTCAAATTTGAATAAATAATTATTAATGGAAAGATATTTTCGAATATGTCGTAGTTCTTAATTCTATTAAACTTTGGCATAAATCATAAGGAAGAAATTGAGTACCAGTCAAATTGACTGGTTTTGGTAGTTCTAGTGTTAAAAAATGGTCCGATGAATGGTTTGGCTCAAAAGACAAACGGTATTTTTGGGATGACATTCATAAATAGCAAGGAAGATGGATAAAGTGTGTAGAACGGCATGGCCAGTACTTTAAATAAATAAATTTTTCCCATTTCTTAAAAATTATATAGGGGAAAGTCGGGTGATCTGGGATGTTTGGGTGAATAGGGACATGGCTTTTCAAAGGGTTTATCTTTTTATTAAGTTGGTACTTTTGCGGTTTCCATGTACCCTTTGACCATTTACATTATTTCATTTAAGTTTGAGTTGATTGCGGGTATTATTAACTTCGTGACGAATGTTAATACAAATTACGACGCTTGAAAGTTTTATTTGTGAAGACTTTGGAGATGCCTAAATAAATAATTTTGAAGACTAAATTAAAGGTAAGTTGATAAAATCTATTCGTTAGGAAGTTATCTATTAGGGAGAAAAAAGATTTTGTGATTATTGTAAAATTGTAGTCAAACAATGCGTTTGTTTAACAAAAGTGCATTTCGGGTGAATCGGGACACTTTTTCAAGATCAATCTAGAACTTTGATGATGCGTTATTTAACTTTGTTATTGACCCAAATTTGTTAATCGTTAGTAAATATGATAAATAATTATTTTTATTAATTATCTAACCTCTTTTATCCTCTTTTTTGTAGTTTCAAATCAAAAAAAAAAAATTGTTTATAATAATAAACAAACAAATATTGTTTTTCAATTTTGTAAACAATAATACCGTTTAGTATTTTTTAAGTAAAAAAATAAATATTGTTTTAAACTCAGTTTTATCGACTCTGAAAGGCGTGTCCTAGTTCACCCGACAATTTTTGAAAAGCCAGAAAGACACTTTTTTGTAAATCAGCTATAAATTGTTTAAATATAATCGTATAACAAAATGACGTTACACAGTCAAAGTTAATGAACCAATTAAAGGGAAAATGTATTAACATATTGAAAAAAAATGTTTATTTCTGATTTATAACGTTTTTACAAAACTAGTCCCGAATCACCCGATTTTCCCCTACTTATTCATTAAAAAGACTAGTAAAGACTTTCCGGTATAACTGATATAATAATTACTCGTAAAATTTTATAACGACTTTATATGGATTTGTCTGGCCCATCTTCGACCGCAACAGGTCTAGAAACTTGGTCTCGCTCAAGAGAGCCGCTGTCAGCAACGTAGTAGCGGTCATTACGGGCTACTGTCTCATCGGCAAACATGTCAATAGGACGGGGGTGACCACGCATGACTTCTGCAGAAGTTGCCTCAATGAGAAAGAGGAAGAGTACATCCTTCACTTCCTGTGTCAATGCCCAGCACTAGCGGTGCGGAGAAATCGGAGCCTGGGCCCCACTTTCTTTAATGATCTGTCGAAACTGAGCTCCGTCAGGATTAGAAGCCTGGAGCAGTTCATTAAAGAGTCCAAATGGTTCGAAGGCTAGTTATTGAACCTAGAACCTAGAACCTTATATGGATTTTATATTTAAAACCCTAAAAACATTTCCAAAGATGGTTATGGTAATAACAATTTTCCGGCAATATCATTATTTTCATTTCACCACTTCTTAACAAAATTCAACTATTTTTAAGCGTCATCTATAATAACTAAAAAAGTGATTTAGCAATTTACCCAAACCCGCTGAAGCATCTTGCGGGTGCAAGGGAATAAAGGCGCATTAAGAGCAAGATATTTCAAAAATTTCTTAACGCTTTTTGAAAAAAAATCAAGCCAAACTTGGTGGCAAGATGAAAAAGATTATTTTCAACGTTATCAACTTATGACAAATTACCCAGTTTCCGACCTTCGAAACGCAAAAAAAAAATATAATAAGAAGAAAACCTTCTGTCTGGCTTGCAGTACCACGGACTTGCTCAAGAATTCGATGGCCCAGCATCCAGCAAGTTTGCATCACAGGAAAAGTTAAATTTTCCAGAGGTCCGCGCATCTTCCTGCTGCTACCCGAAAATTCGTTTTCATCTTTGCCATTTTCATCGTCGTCCAGACCCGCCGTACAGCTCCAGCATAATTTTGCGTGTCATTTAAATTAAACCAAACTAATGTAATTATAATTCCTTGAAGATATTTTTCACGACGTATTTTTTTTTCTTTCTCCCCTTTAAATTTTATTGCCTTTACTTCCCACTGCTGCGGGGGAAGAAGTGCACGGTTGGTGTGGGCGGTTAGTCGATCGTCTTGGCTGCTTCTTGGAACTCCTTGAAATTGTTCTGTCGTCAGCGCTTTTCTTGCGAATTAAGTTCTGCCGCGGCTGCGAGAATGTGTCCGTCTGTCTGCGCTGCCAAGGGAATTATATATTTTTGTGTTTACCCTGCTTACGTCCAAATCCCCCTCCAAGAAATGGCTTTGGGATATTTTAGCGCAACAACAAATCCACGAAACCTCCTCCGAGTCCGGAATAAATTTATGCTCGGACGAGGAAAACGTAATCTCTGGTGCGAGCGCGATAGCCAGGGCTGGCGGAAAATGTAACAAGATATGCCTCTCTCCTCCTGTGATCGTCGTCGTCGTCTTCTTGCGGAGGCGTCTTGGCTCTAGCACTTTTAAGACGGCGGAACCATTTCTCAATGTCCCCTTATGTTGCACGGCGCTAACGTTACGGGCCCGACAGCCTCCTTATTATTCGTATTATTGTTATAATCATAATTAGTGTCTGCTTTCCCTTCCGAAACCTTGTCCGTGCCTTGCGTCGTTAGTAATAGCGTCCACATGGGGGTGAGCATCGTAATAGCATGGCGATTCCAAGTTCTGGGCAAGATATGTGAGCTCCTTTCTAGAAGAGACCCCTCTAGAATTCGATCTTTTGCTAACTAGACGATGTGAAGATGCTCTATTCGGTCTTTTTAGCTCTTAATAATGGGGTATGAGAAAAAACGCTCGAAATAAATTTGAAATTTTATAAAGCGTCCCAAAGTATACTAGGAAATAGTATGCTAAACGATTCCTTGGTTGCATACTACGATATTTTTAATCCTATTTAAATGTGCTAGGTACAGCAATCTTATTATATATTGTCACTATTTAATAGTAATCCTCAGAAGTATTTTTGTATATTCTTTCAAAAATCCCCGAGGAAACAGATTAGATCCAATCATGTATAATTAGATCGACAGGATCCAAACACATCCGAGTAAGGAGTGGTCCAGAAAAAATTTACCTATTTATATATGTTAGGTTAGGTTAGGTTGCTGTCGCTGCCTAGAAAGGCACACTTAGGCCAATTTTGGCTCATTGTGTTACCACGTAGCGCAGGAGAGAGACCATGGTTATTCGTGGGATTCGAACCCACAGCCTGGGACGGTAGGACAGCGCGCTAACAACTGAACTACTAGAGGCCCCATTTACATATGTTACAACTGTAAAAATATAACAATTCAGGTTTGCATTTTGTTACTAAGAAATTCTGTAAATTTTAAATATTAAGTTCACATGAACCATTCATGTGTTGCAAACCCAAGGGTTAAAATGCCTCAAAGCGAAGAGTAAGTGCGTACAGCGATTTTACCAAATATTTGGAAATTCCACAATTCCAATTCTACAATTTTGTTTTTAAAAATTTCAAAAGACTTTAATATCAATTTATTCAACGATAAAAAGGACTATTACAAAGTACAGGCGAAGTATATCAATAGAAAGAAAGTGAGGGACAAGTAAAAAAGCCTGTCCAACTGTGACAAAAAATTAAGTATACATTTTCTCGGAAACTTTGAACTGTGGTGAAAGATATGGCAAAATTGGCAGGGACATTAAAATCTACGAGTGCACAGGAGGTATACACAAATTTGTGAGTTAAGGAGCTGCAAGGTATAAAAAATGCCTCTGAATAAGAGAAAACTGCAAGAAGAAACTTTATGAAAATTACTTAACGAAATAAGATTGTGTCGTAATTGGAAATGAAACCAAACTGTAAGGTAGACTTTTCACAGATACCAGGTGACGAATACTTTATTGCAAAAATTCAGAGCGGAATGAATACACAGAAATATTTCAACAAAAGGTATGACAAAATTTCCGAAGAAGTACATGATCTGGTAGGTGATCTGTTGTTGTGGTTTACGAAATAGTGAATTTATTATTAAAAGGACAATAAATTCAAATTTACACATCAATGAGTACCTTTAAAAACGCCTGTTTACCTGTTATCCAGCGAGGGTCTTTTATTTTCTAGTTAGATTTGATCACGAGTCATTACGCAAATGCAACAATGAAATGATACAGCACTAATCAAATAAATATCGTGCCAAGGGTAGCCAATCCAGCAAACTGTCCTGAACTTCGTCCAGTAAAGAGATATTGGGCGCTAATGAAAAAGTAACTAAGAAAAACGAAGAAATTTGCCAAAATTGAACTTGGTTTTGGAAATAAGTTGAAAAGATCATATATATAAAATAAACAACACGTAATAATTAAAATTAAATACCTACCGTAAATTCGAATTACTTTGGCTCCTTTTTTCTTATATTTTTAGAAATCGCTGTATAGACGATGATAATAGCTAATCAGTAATAATCTTTTATATAGAAAAAAAAGTCTAAGAATGTATATATTATTATTTTTTTTTTAATTTGAGCCATAGTTGATCTTTGAAGAGGGTTGCTTTGGCTCGCAAATTTCTTCGGGCACAAAACTATACTTAAACAAGTATTGAGCCAATGTAAGTCTTTTGATATAATAGAAATAGGTAAATTCGAAATGCAAATGACAGATTAAACCTTTAAAAAATTCCTGCAACCAATTAAAAATAGGCGCCAGTAACATCATCTCATCATATTTCCAACTTCCGACTCGAACTAGATCGCTTACTATCATGGCTACGAAGAGGCGGTAAATTCAATGCAGTATATTTTGTAACTTGTCGTAAAATTAAATACTTAATGTCTTAGGCTCTCTGGTAGACCAGTTGTTAGGGCGCTAGACTACCGACCCAAAGGTTGTACGTATGAATTCCATAACCATCGTCTCTTGCGCTGCGTGGTAATACAAGGGGCTAAAAAAAATGGCCTAAGTTTTTCTATTTAATTACTAGCCCAATTGCTATTGCAATTCTTTTAAAAATAGGTAAAATTCAAGGCAATACATATAATCCGAAAATGAACATATTAACTGTGGGTTTTAACTTTTCGATCATAACAAAAATTGAACAATTTTTAAAGGATATTTTTTTCTCTATATGTTAGATAACGAATAGGATAATGTATAAATTATTAGGTTAGGTTAGGTTAGTTTGCTGTGGCTGCCTAGAAAGGCACACTTAGGCCAATTTTGACCCATTGTGTTACCACGTAGCGCAGGAGACCATGGTTATTCGTGGGATTCGAACCCACAGCCTCTGGGGCGGTAGGACAGCGCGCTAACAACTGAACTATCAGAGGCCCCATAAATTATTAATAGTAGAATATTTTTGAAATCTTATAAGGAACAAAAACCGAAGAATCAACTTTCTGCAATTTGGTTAATTTGAATACTTTACAGGCATAAATTAGCTGCATTAAATTAAAGTTTTTGTTTACACAACGAAAATTGATGTCTGTACTTGCGCAGTATATGCGGTGTGGGGTTGTCACCCCGGATCACCTCAATCAGTTTCCGCCCTGTTTCACTTTAATGCTCTGGCGGTGCGTTCATATCACACGCCAGAGCCACCGGGGTACCCTTGTTCCCTTAATTCCTGGAAAACTGATATGCTCGTCATATGGAAGGAAATGAGTCGATACCTGCGCTTTAAAAGGCCCTTCCCACTTATGAAAATGATACCGAGAACGCCAACAGCCGCGCGCTCAAACCCCGAAAAGACATTTATCAATCAATAAAACTCTTTGACTCTACAATCGGACCCATATCTTACCCCGTACAGTCCCTGTACTATTCGCATAAAATGATGTATGACTGAATCATCGCAATTTGTTCTCTTGATAACAACGCCATGATCGCGCCCACCTCGTCCACACCTCCACCAAGTAAAAAAAGCAAAAGCACTGTTCCCCACATATATCAACGACCATTTGCCGCCTTTTGAACTTTGATTTGTTTTAATTTACGATTTCCAGCAAAAATTGATTTTTCACTTTGCCAGAAAATTTCTCGCTTAATTATTCAATTTTCTATTTTTGGGCCTTGTTATCGCTGCATTGATTGCACCCAGACCAGAGTGGGCTTTTGTGGTATCAAACGTATTTCACGGAAACATTCCATGTTTGGTGGTCGAATGCCCAAATTGCAGTTTACAAGGTATTTTATTTTTTTTTTTAACGCAATTCACAAATTATTGTTTAGTTTTTGACGTGTCGGTAGCATAAATAAGGCCAGACTGTTTCAAATTCATATCATTGCGTTCACTTTAAATTACCCCTATTCGATTGTATTTCTCATTTTGGTAAATCATTGAGCAAATTAATTACAAACATTTTTATTGGTTTTCTCTAATTTTGTGGTCTTGTACTAATCAATAATATCGGTATTACCACGCTTTGAAACTTGTTGGTTTTTTTATCAGGTCATTGTTTATATTAATTAAAATTCTTCCTCAGTCTTACTTTTGTGACAACGCTTCTAATTTATCAATTTTTTGATAAATGAATTACACTTATAATTTATTTATTTATAAGTCAACTTTTGTTCTTGACCAATATTCATTTAAAGTACATTATAAGATTGATTAACTAATGAAAGAACTCTGTTACTATCGGCATCGACGGGCCAAATATCTAATAAAACTTATCACCTTTTGAATGAATTCTGTTAACCCTTTGACTCATACATTTCTGCAATGTATCATTTTGCACTAAAATTCGTATATGAGGGTTTTTTTGGTCGCTGAATACGAATCTGAAATCAGATTTTCAAAATTCAAAATAGCGGCCAAGATGGCGGACCAAAATCCAAAAAAATGAACTGCTTTCTATGAAACATGGTATATAAGGGTTTTTTGACTCGCAAATCACGAATTTGACATTAGATGGCGGATCCAATATGGCGGATTAAAATAAAAAAAAAACTGTTTTTTTGCCATTTTGAATTTTGAAAATATGATGTCAGATTTGTATTCAACGATTCAAAAAAACCCCTTATATGACTTTTTGCCATAAAGTGATGAAAATAAAATCATTTCGAAAAAAGTCTAACTTTTGATACGCCATATTGCATCCGCCATTTTTTATTTTGTAAATCTGACTTCATATTCGTGTTCAGCGACCCCAAAAACCCTAGACTATCAACTTTTATCGAAAATATTTCATTTTTCAATGAAAAAAACAAGTTTGAGTAAGGTGGGACGTTTTATGTCCCACCATGGGTCAAAGGGTTAAGCTAGACTTATACTAACTAGTTATAAATATTGTGATAATTCTATTCTAAGATGTTTATGATATGGAATCTTTAGTCAAAGCCCATACTTACGCTTAATCACTTTCAGGAAATGTTAACTTCTTATTAAAAAATATTCGTTTACATTTCCACAGTGATGTAATATACCATGTTTTCACATCCGTTCGAATCGAATCGAAAAGGGCTTACAAAAACTTCTTTAGAATTTAAATTTCAACAGAATTCCTAGATTTGTAAAAAAATTCATTCAATTCAATTACTTACTTTATTTAAAGTAGCTAAAATAATTTGATAGAAAAATCCAATCGAATGTTAAATTATAAGAACTTTATAAACTCTGTAATCCTATTGACATACTATAAGCGAAATTTCGCAATTATTACATTTCTTTGAAATTGAAATCAACTTTATTTCAAAATCTATGGTCAATGAAATATTCGTTTGATAATTTTTTTAAATATACAGCGATAAGATCTTTGATAAATTAAGAATACGCGGAATTCTAAATTGCGTTAATAACCTGTGCAGGATATTAGGGAATTTCAATTCAATAGGAGCTTAGAAATATTTTTCACTAAACTGATTTTATAAAGTTGTGGTAGTTACCATAGTTAGTACTTTTTTCCCGCGAAGAAAAATGCTACTTATACTGTTCCCCGGGTTACTACTAAATATAATTTCTTTTTTGATAATATACCTGTTTTCTTACCCATATAGAGTTTTCTTAGATTTTTCTTTCTCTTACTAAAAGGGAAACCTACAAATCAAACAAAATTCCGTGAAATTAATTAAGCTAATTAAGATTGTTCAAGATATAAGGCCTAACTTTAATACACATTTATATGATACTAGTGATGAGCAAAACAAGAAAAAAATTAAAGTCTTGGTGTTGGTTCTTGCATATTCAGCCTTGATTTGGTTTTGCATTAATAAGACTTAGTCTTGGCCTTGGTCTCGTCTGTCAACACTTGTTGTATTGGTTTTGTATTTTCATACTTCAACATTTAGGATAACTTTTTAATTCGTATTGGTCAACCTTATAAGTAAAATGAATAAATGACTTTTAATCATGTAAAACTTTGGCTGACTGATGAAATTCAGTTAGATATGAAATTAATTTTGTTAAATTGATCAATTGATAAACAGAATTTTATCTGAAAAAATGCTTGGATTGAGGATAATATACCGGAAACTTCAGATGCAGAGTTATATGTACATTAATCACAATTTGCACAATTGCCTTATTTTTAAACAATTATTTATACATAAAAGAAATAAGTCCAAAAAAATCATCTCTTTTGATTTGAATCTTCGGTTTTTACATGTATTCGTAGATTTACCTGATAGCATGATTTCATCTAAAACACAAATTATATTTCTAATAATCATGTCCTTCAAAATGTCTTTTTTAAGTATCTACATAAATAACAAAAAATAACTTAATGTAATGTTTGTATTCTCATTTTTCGATATATATCATATTGTTTTGAAAAGCTTGGTTTATTCAAGTTTCGGGCTGATGTGATATTGGAGTAGGTCTTGGACTTTCTGCAAGGCCGAGTCCAAGAGAAATTTCGCTCATCACTATCTGATACATACACTTCTGGTGCTGAGCCCTTTATTAAACTGGAATAACATGTATTTTTATATTCCTTTACTTAATACTGGGGATATTAATTACTAAACATGCATTGATAATATTGACATAAATAATATTGAGTTATTATCAAGGACGAAATCGCAGTAATTTGTAGCAAAGCGCACAAACGGATTAGGACTTTAGTATTTCAGTCCCTTTATATCTATGCGATATGCGTACCCATCTGCCGCATTGGATTGTTCGCAATTAACGCCAACCCGCTCATAATCAAATTTCAATTCAAGTCCTCCCGAAGGATTGCACATTCCTCGGAAACACTCAATTACGATCCTTCAGCATAATTGGATTTTGGCGTGTAAAACTATCCCCGAACATCAGTCAGTTCCGGCGGGTAGGAGAGTACAAAAGCAGAACCAATTGCAGCATCCACTAGTACAACCCAGAATTCCCCCAGTTCCCTCATCCATTGTATACATAGTGCTGAGAAAGTAGAACGGCGCGGCGAGAATAGGGGACATCCCGAAACCGAAGCAATTATTCACTTTGAACCAGTTATTAATTAACTACCTTCCCATTACCTGTGCTTAATTATGTTGGCCTGTGATGTGCATTGTTGCGGCTTTCTCCGACTGCATATGTACCGGGCCTAACCCCCCCCCCTCCGCCGGGTTGTGCTCGACTCCACGCTGTACCTTGCCAATGAACTAATGGGTTGTCTCTATTGTGCGCTCGGAAAACAAATGACCCATTAAACACACGTCCACCGCCATTCCAGATTCCGTATAAATTATAGCACAATCGCAAAGTGCCCGTATCAAATGTTTTAATATCTAATTATGTTCCGTGCGGTCGGCCGCTGTATCGCTCGAATTATTTATCTAAAAATTCATCTACTTACGACCGTTTCGTTCACAATCATAATCTGCAATGTAAATGGACCCTTTCCCTCCCACACTTTCTAGTTCACGTACAAAAAAGGGGGGATGGAGGTCCATAGGGTTGCAGAAGGTTTGCGATGGAGTGATTTAGCGTTGTATTTGATAGAGATCTCCTAGCAAATTACGAACGGGCCGTTTCCATAAATTGAGTGGATTACGGCGTAGCGTTGCAGATGATGAACTATAAAACGACCAGATTATGAGGCGACCGAGGGCAAGGATTGAACCCCGTCCGATGGAATGCAACTTTGGCGCCCATTAGGCGATCATCGCTGCACTTTATTACAGCCCCCTTAATTAACTTCTAATTTGGTGGGAAACAATAAACTTCTCAATTTTCGCTCAATTTTAACCAAAAACAACTGATTACAATGACTCCTTTCGGTTTTATCAGAGGAGTGGGAATTTCCACCATTGGAAAAAAATTCATTTTTGAGGTATTTAAATTTATCAAAAATTGAATATTAATTTAAGATTAATTAAGACTGTAGAAATGTTCATTTTTAAGGGGTTATACGCAGACAGGAGGCAGAAAAAAAGTGATTTTGCAAGATTTTGCCTGGATAGACATTTCAATTTATTAATGTAAAAGTTTATGTACATATTATGGTAACTTTAAACTTTATTTTGATATTATTTATTTGTAAAAGTAATGATTTTTAAAGCTATAGTCGATTTCCGGGAGCTCCTATATATTTATTAAGCTTTTGTACAAATTTGAGAGTGATCTGTTCAGCCGTTTCCCCGAAATTTTGCTCACCGACATTAAACACACACAGTTTTGAGAAAAACACGTTCAATTTTTCAAAAGCACTATACACTTAGTAAACAGGTGTCTTTAAAAATTACCGTGTAACTTCAAGAATACATGTCCGATTGACATAAAATTTCCTGGGTTATATATGAAAATGAAATTAAAAAAATGTGCACATTTTTTTTCCAATATTGTAGGTTTGTACCCTTAAAGTTTAAAGCCCTTATCTATTATAATGGGAATTTCTTGAACTTGAAAATTATCACTCGTCGTATTATATCTATCACGATCAATTTCAAAATTTAAAAGCAGCTAGTAACAAAAATTTTTAAAAACGACATGAAATATTTTATTTATACTTTCCGTTTGATTACGATTTTGTTATATGATCCTACAATACTACCGGAAATTTTAGGACCAAGCATTAATTTTGGGCATATGTTCTATTCGCTAGCTAGCGATATTAATTAGTATTTTTTTTTTGTTTTTTAATTTAAAATATCCTTGTGATATAATTTAAAAGGGTTTGTATGGGGAATCCAAAAATGTTATTTTCATAATTTCAAGCAGCATCTAATTGTTTTGATAAAAGAGCTAGAAATAGGGAAAACTTACCGATTTCAATAAAATTGTGTGGGAGCTTTTCGTTTTCTCGAAACGATCTGAAGGAATTTCTTGGCTTTAGTTCTCGAAATATTCCACTTTTAATTTTGTAAAAATCGGTAAGTTTTCCCTATTACGAACTTACGCCTTTACATTTTAGTGGGAAAGTGTTCGTGATGCAGAAATACTGCTTTGTTTTTCTTTAATGCACCAACAACCGTTGTGAAGGTGGATAGGAAAACAATTAATATCTAGGCTTTGTATCGAGTCCAGCAGCTGGGGACCGGTAACAGTTTCCAAAATACTAATCTCTAAAAACAGTGACCGGTTCACTGCGGTTGAGAGAAACTAAAAGCTTTTAAAATTTAACCCTTTTCGGTAGAACTAATTCTCGTAGCAAAGTTAACCGCAAGCCGATTAATGCGCCATCTGCTCAAAAATATTTCTGTTCCACATATTGAAGTTACTCAACGAAAATTAAAAATAGAGAGAATAGCGCTCCAGAAAATAATCGGATTAAGTGCTGCACAAAGTAGGTACCTACGTGTGGGAGGGCGGCAGTTACATCATAGCTGCATCGCGAAGATGTGAGCGGCTTCGCGATGACGACACAGTCTATATAAAAATAGATTTCTTATAAAATAAACAATCATTGTAGCGTCGGTCTCTGGTATCCACCTTCAAACGAAGAAAAGATATTCTGAAATTCAAAAGATTGCTGTATGGTGTAGCCGAGAAGTAAAAAGCATGTTTGCCTGACAACCACAGCTGATAGGAGAAATTTTAATACTTTATCACGTAAGGAGCAGGTAGACCTGCTAAGAAGTCTGCCAAAGTAGCTAACCGGGGTAAGTTGGGGGGGCCGGGTAAAAGCGCGCCCGAATGACGTACCTTGGGAGCAATCGCAAAAGAACGATCGTAAAAAGTTGGCACTTCGCCAGGATACTATGGGAGCAATTTTGCCGGTGATTGGGCCAACCCAGCAATGTCTCTGGGTCCGCATGTGGGGGAGGTCTTCCGACTGAATCCTGAAGGATATTCGGCCGGATGGCTGACTCCCCAGGACTAGGAATGGCTGTTGGGACAGCACTTTGTCCTCAATGACAGGGGAGCATGCATATAAAATTGCAACAGCATTTTATGAGGATTTGGCATGTTTTTTTGCAAGTCGACATGTATTTAGTTGAATTCATAATATTCCCGTCTACCCGTAATAAATGTCATGGGACTAATTCGTCTTCATGTCCCGACACTACTTTGTTGCAGAGCTCCTCTGACAATTATCAGGCCGGATTATTAAGACCGGAAACTAAACTTTTGTCTACATGTTATTTCGGCACAAATTCTCTGGTATTCAAATGTTTTGAACAGTACAATTACTTAGGAATTCGAAAACAACTTGATCAAGAAATTGTCTTGTTGAGTATATGCTTTGAAAAATTCGCACTCGTTCTAAGAGTGAGGGTGGACATGAATTTATAGATCGCAGGCATTCAAATAGCATATATAAGTCATGACATACTTTCGGTGTGATACATATATCAAATTAAAAAATTGAGAAATTTATTTTAAAATAGTCAAAAAATATGTGCTTTCCCCATAATATACATCTTACTTATACTATAAAGAACATATTTACGATTTTAATTAGTTTTTGAGTGATTAAAAGCTAAACCAGAGCAAATTGTCATAGAAACTACTAAATTTAATTTGGTTGGATAAAGATGACTACGAATATTGCTGGGAAATTTAAAAATTCGTTCCTTGATTGTATTTTTGTTAATGGTAGTCCAAGTAAACAGACTCTTCTAAAAAATTATATCTCACAACTAAATTCCATGGCACTTTCTTCTACATGTTATCCGTCTTTGGTCTAGCTCGCATTAAATTTTACCATTTCCCTAATGTATTTCTTTGTGACATATTTTAATTACAACGTAAATAGGACATAAAAATATACTAGTAGGTAACTTAAGAATATTTTTTGTAATTTTCATAGAAATCAGTTCTATTTTGACTTACTTACAGTAGAACGCCGATTATCCGAATTAATTGGGACCGGGGTCGATTCGGATAATCGAATATTCGGATAATCGGACATAGACTGGTAATAAAGAAAAACGAAATGTCACACATAGAATAAACTTTATTAAGTTTAACAAACATGTAGTGTCTTGCCTCTAGCTTTCAACCATAACAGTTAAAATATATCTGGACTCCAGCGAGTTCCAACTTGTTACAACAAAACAAAACAAAAATTACATTACTTACTTACAGTACTTGGTTTTAATTTTTTATATTACGCTTAGGACCGATTCGGATAATTGGCGATTCGGTTAAGCGGCGTTCGGATAATCGGCGTTCTACTGTATTTACTAAATTATATTTTGTGCTTTAGTAAAATATACGTTTTATTGTACTAATTTTCCTGCTTTTCCATTTAAACTAATACCATTTACTGAATAATAAACTTTTTCCCCAAATCATTCGTTCATTTTTAGTATTATTAATAATTAGAATTATTATTATGGTATAGATATAAACAAATTTTAAAATCCTTCAAATCACTAAATTTTTTAAACAACTTTTAGCGGTTGTAAACGTAAATATTTTTAGATAAATTAGCTTAATCGATTCATATAATATTTATAGTATATAGGGGGACTCAAATGAAAAACTTTAAATGCGTTTTTTTTATACTGTTTTTAAAAACAGGTGAAAACGATACTCCTACAATTCTCAACAGATTGATTTAAAATTTGTTCTGTATCGTCCTACATAATCCTACAGGATGACCCATTTAAAAATTGGAATTTTTTCAATAATTTTCAATGGTTCAACATTTATTTGATAGGTTGTTTTATGTCATTTATTTATGAAAAACAATTTCGGTCAAATGACCACCGCGGCTGGCTTGGCAGTAGTCCATTCCGTCCACCCAATTTTTGAGTACATATTCGATTGTTTCGGGCCTTATGTCAGTAATAGCAGCTTAAATCTCGTACTTGAGATCTTGAATTATTTCTGGTTTGTTGGCGTAACTTTTATCTCTCACCGCTCCCCAAAGATAATCGTCCAACGGCGTCAAATCGTAGCTTCTTGCCGGCCCAAATCTCATCACCATTTTTGCTGATTATGCGATTTCTGAAGATAGAGCGCAAAAGATTGATTGTATCGTTCGCTGTATGGCACGTAGCGCCATCTTGTTGAAACCAAATATCGTCCAATTCTTTGGCTTCAATTTCCCTAAAAAACCAATCGGCCAACATTGCGCGGTAACGCTCGTCACTCGTTGTGGGTGCATTGGCTTTTCCACGATGATGTGCGGGTTTTCTGTGCCCCAGATGCGATAGTTTTGCTTATTAACATAACCACCGAGGTGGAAATGAGCCTCATCTGAAATAATGATTTTTCGATAAAATACGCCATCTTCGGCCAAACGATCTTCTGCCCAATTTGTGAACCGTAGACGGCTTTAGCTGCTGTACCAATTGAACTTTATATGTCTTCATGGTAAGGTCTTTAAGTAAAATTCACATTAAAGAAATGCGTGCAATGTCCAATTGTTGAGAACGATGACAAGTTGATGTTGATGGTTGCTCACGCACATTTTGAGCAACAGCAGCGATTGAGCGCACCGGACGAGTACGTACACGGGTTGATTTATCCACCAACATTCCAGTTTCACGAGCTCGCCTCACGAATTGATCCACAAATTGGGTTTTTGGAAGTTTTTATTGTCAATTCTTTTTTTCAAATTTCTTATAGTTGGAAATACGTTTTTAATATTTCCCAACTTTCTTCAAGCGAATACCGTCCCATTTCGTAAATGTCAAACCTTAAACTTAATTTCTGTCTAGTCGAGAATAACATATAATCAACTAAACTTCAAATTACCGGTAGTTAAAATTACAAACACTAGATTGGACCATCTTGTAGATAATAAAAACAATTTTTTTTTTTTTCTATAAGGAATTCTAAAAAAACGTCCTAATTTTCAACACATTAGAGATACCTTACCCCTTAATTCTTACATAAACTATATTACTTTTTGTTGGTGGAAATTTTTATTTTTTAGTTGATGCCTTAGGAACGTAATTTTCGTCTTTTTTTTTGTTTTTATTTAAATCATTTCAACTTGTAACTTTTATTAAAGCTGTATTCTTATAATTTTCCAATCTGATTTAATTTTGTTAAAAACTTTGTCATTTAAATGAATTTTACAAACTTTCACGTACATATGTATATACCTAGGTTTTGAAATTTGAGAAAAGTACATCAAACTTCAAACCTTGAACTGGATAAACTTTGGATTAAGTTTTTTAACGCAAAGTATGTATAAATCCAAGTAATTTGATTTTAATTTCGCGAAATAAAAATATTTAATGCATAAATTTTAATTCAGTACAAAATGTTCAGCTTAACTTGGATGCAGATCCGATGTGAAAAGAACACAGAGCTTAAATGCCTTTCTAAATATATTTACTAGGTTTTACTCTAATAGTTCATCATTTACCAACTAAGAGATGAATTGTGGATTTCAAAGAACTTTTAATTAATTCAGGAAAGTTTAAATTAAAATGATTGGGGTCAAACGATGGCTCTTGAACTCAAAAAAATTGTATAGTGACGTAATGCAAACATCGAATATTGAATTCGCTTGCATTTTAGAAGTTCTGAGCTACTTAATCTCAAAAGTGTAATTCCCCAGATAACAAGCCAACCGCTGAAACCTTTAATCAGAAGCAACCAGCCCCGGTCTCAGCTTAGAGTTATCTTTAATTATTGAATTCTTCTCTCTTTTTTCAGGTAAGCGCAAGATCGATGTCTGCGGCTAATTGCTTTTATTACATCAGAGTAAGTACGTTTTGCACAATTGCCCGTAAGGCCCTGGGGGTATCTCTTTTCATTCTTCCCAATTTATCAAGAGGCACAAAAATGTTTCCTGCCCCGCTAGTCCCTCTTGGCCGCCAATTAATCGATAAAATTGCTTCTTGCGAATTCTTGGTATGCTGGTAAATAACGGCTGGAGCCGGCCGACAATTCTCCTTCTTCGCATCCTCCGCCTCGTCTTCGGTATGCAACTTTTCAATCTCCCTAATTCAAATTTATTATTTTCCGGTCTCTGGAGTAAGAAAAAGTTTTTTTTTTTTTTGTTTTTTTTTTGTTTGCTTGCACACCGATACCTTCGAAATAGAGAAACGCGCACGGAAAGGTTCTACGGAGGTTGAGAAGAAGGTTCGGGGAGGGTCCTCAACGAGTCCCATTTCGATCATCAGCGGCCGGCGCATCTACACGGAAATTCCATTGCATTACGACTGCCAATCGGGCGTAATAAGCCCTTGAGAAGGGCCTCCTCCTCCTCCTTAAGAAGTCCTCGAAAATCGAGAAACTCTTATAGTATATTTATATAAATCTTATAGTATATATAAAATAAGAAAAAAAAAAATAATCAGATTTCATGTGCCGGCGCATTTGAGGAACATGTGACTTCTTGTTTGCGAAGAGTTTAAATCAACTCTGCCAGAACGCGAAGTAGCAACGGAGGAAGTTGGACGAAACTTCTACTGGGCGACAAGAAAAAATACCCGTGCCCGCATAAAAGTTGCAACACATTAAGTACAGAACTTTTAAAATTTACGGTTAAAATCAGAAAGTTTTTAATTAAAAACTTTAACTTCAAATTATCCCCGACTCTCGGTAGAAAAAAGTGTCTTTCCAGTTGTCGGCATTGTCATTAGATGTCTTGTAACTTGTACCCGTTCAAGTAAAGTTCTTGGGATGGGCTCCGATGAGCGGCCACTTGGACCACTCCTTAGCTATTAATTTTTTAATATGTTTCTCCGATTTCTGGCCGCACCACGCTCAGTTCGGTCCCTTCCTGCTTCGGGGATTTTTTTTTTTGAAAAGCAGCTCACCCTCCTTCAACTTGCCACAGCAAGTTTTAATGATTTCAGAAAATTTTCTGAAGTTCAAGCGATTCCTCTTGGTGGTGGGTGCGCTTCCTGGCGTTGAGAAAAGGTCAAAATTTTCCCGCAGGAGATCCCAGGATATTTCCTCAGAGTTCGAAAACTGCAAATTGGCTGCACACTTACTTCCAACAGGGCGATAAAATTAGAACCGAATGCGGCCAATGCGTCCGTCTCAATTAATCTTTGGCTAATTGGTAAAATTCCAGCTAAAAGAGGACTTTGCTTTATGGAGTAGTCGTGCGGTTTGAATTGAATTGAATCTACTCCATTGGGACCATCCGATTTACTTTTTAGTATTAGTTACCTTTCAAGGTATATTAAATGAATTTTACTTACATTTATATCAGTTAATCCTTAACAAAATGAAATCACACTGAAAGAAATAGTGTCTAAAATTTAGAACAAACCTGTTGTACCTGTTGATTTTCATTCAATCAGGCGGACTTTTAATTCAATCGTTAATAACTATAGAATTTCTTGGTTTTAAAAAATATTTCCATAATTTTAGAGCTAGTTACCGCTGAATATAAGGCAATCAATAACTCTTGAAATGATCGAAATTGGCCTTTTTGTCTTTCTGTAGGATGTTAATATATTTAAGTATTGTATAATAATGAGTAAAACATTTACTTCAAATTAGTAGAATTTCAGAACTTTATTCTCATTTGTAATAAGTTTAACCCTACTTGAGTCTGTGGAACCCAAAGTATTTTATAAAGTTAATTTATTTAGTTACTAAGAGTGCCATTTGGTATGCGAAAAGTATGCGGGGAAAATTTAGAATGTTCAAATCGTAAGGCAGAAGAAAACTATAGTCGTTTCTGCCACTTATTTAGAACAGATTAGCGATCAAAGTATTTTCTTGGGTCCTACACACCCGTGCACATGACTACGAAAGCTTTCTATCAGTTCGTAATTCTTTGAAGTCTGGGACTGAAACTATGTTTTTCATTTTTACACTACAAAACGATTTAACTGATTTATAAAATATTTAACAACTAATTTATTTATATATTTTCAGAGTCATTTTTCTATAAAACTAATAGAATTTATTATAAACGAATATATTGCTTAGCTACATCCTTTGGGTTCAATAATTTGGAGTTCAACGTAAATTTCAATTAGTTTAGCTGCAAATATATGAAAAAAGCATAGAATAATGTTAAATAGTGTCTTATATATACTTAGAAATTCACGTCAAAGTGAAGTGTTTTTGAAAACATTGATTTTCATGAAAATCAGTCATTTTCATATGAATATAGGGTAATTATGATTTTTTAAACAGCCATACTTGGCAACTAAACATTTATTAAAATTGGACCTTTATCAAAATGGTATTTATCATATTTTCTATCAGTATTTAATATGTTTTTCAAAAACAAAAAACTTACATTTCCAGAAAAATTTGTCCTGACACTTTTGTTTATAATTTTTTAAATTTTTAATTAAAATTACCTGGAATTTCAGGGCATCCTAACGAATACGTAGTCAACATAAACAATATATTTTACATATTTGGCTAAAGATATAGCGCGCGCAAAATGATTCTGGTCCTACAGTCCCATATACGTGCCTACAAAACTTTTTTTTTTAGGTGACTTAGTTAGTTACTACTTGTGATCATTATATTGATTAAAGATAAGTAACTGAAGTTGAAAATTTACAATTACCTTTTTTAACTAGAAATTTTGATCCCAACTGAAAGAGCGATATACATACAGTACGTGATTATTGAATTATGTATATTCACACCTTAATATTTTGAACAAGAAGTAAACAAACTTAAAACGGTAGAACATTTGTATTTATGCATTATAGTTACGTTTATAAATAAAATTAACGCAATGAGGAGGATTTTAACACATAATTAATATTTTGTTACTCCTGAAACATACAGTGTAGTTCTTTTCACTTCCTCATCTTTTGGCCATACATTTCTGATGTCGTATACATGCTCTTGTTTATTTTTAATGCTCTTTTCTGAAATCATCTTAAGTACGATAAAGAAATTTTCAATAAAATGCAAGTGTGGTAAACTTGGATCCAATCTGAAAATGAATTTGTTTTTCTGCAAAATGGTGTTTCACTGTTTTAATTGCATGGAAATGTGCGACTGGAATCAGTTGCCCGCTTGAGGTAGGAAAATATATACGGAATTCATGATTCCGGCGAAATAAAGGCTCCTTAATCCTTTTCCACAAATTATAGACCAAATCATAGTCTTAGTAGAATGCCTGACGTTTTATTAAGTGTAATCTGGGTGAAATATTTTCGAAGGTCCTCCGTCTAATATAAATTCAATTTCGATCGTTAACTTATCAGAGAAGCAAAACTGAAGTAAAAATTGTCGTTAAAATTTCTTTAATATTAGTAATTTGTTTGATGCTTATACACTTTGGCCCACGCCAATCTCTTTTTTTTGGCCGACAGCTTTAATTTGTGGTTTTGCATTACTTTCAGTATCAATAAGAAAAGAGGTATACCGGTGTAAAGACTTTATGTATGTTTAAAATATATAGAAAATGTTTCCTAGAAAATATATCATATGGCCATAATAAAACGAACCAGAAAAGGCTTGGGCCAGGAAAATCAAAAGTTCCTGCAGACCAAGAAATTCTTAGAAAAATATAGTTTGAGAATAATTCTTTGAGGTACTGGATGTACCGTACAAACTCCTTAAATCACATCCGACAAAACCTTCTATCTTGCAGTGAAAAATCCATCAAAAAGGGTATAGCCGTTTCCAAATTCTTACTTATTTATTGGGGTATTTTGCAATTTCAATATTGCATCTCTTAGCTTATTAATTGAAAAGTCGCTTTTATTCCAGCTGGCGTTAATCTGCATATGTTTTTTTTCACTTTTCAACCCCATGTTTCTTAAAAACGTGATATATTGGTATATTTTAATTTTCTTATTCGTAGTCTATGAAAAATGTCCTATCAAAAGCATCTATTACCCTTTAAGGTAAAGAAGGAAAAAATATAAAATATGCAGAACAGTTTTCGTTCCGAAGAGGATTCAAGAATCCTATTTTCGTTGACTTTTTGACATAAATTAGGCTCTACAACGGCAATTTCAGGTTTTATATTGTAATTTAACTTCTGAGTAATTCTAGGCCTATTGACATAGACAAATTGCATCACATAACTCCACAGAAAAAAGTCTAAAGGTTTTAAATCACACGATCTTGACGTCCAATTAGCCGTTTCGTGAAACTACATTGTCAAGGGAATCCTTTTCATGCAATAGAACATGTGTTTCATCACTACAGTGGTATGTAGCCCAGCCTTGTTGAAAAAAATTTACTTTGGCAATCCATATCAAGAAAACAGAATTATTTAACAATTTTTTAATCATAGTCCGAAATCACATTGGTATGTATGGCGAGAAATCAACCAATTAGAAAAGCAAAATTAGTTTAAATATAAGAAAAAATTCCGAAAAATGAATAGAGAAAAAGATTGAAGATATTGAACAAATGATTGGGATATTATGATAATCGATCGTTGCAAGATCAATGAGTGAATCAAATGATATTTCTAGTTTAAATCAATTGCAAAAAAAATATAATAATAATAAATCATTGCTTGTTCAACCTAAATTTTAGAGAAACCCTAAAAAGCTTGCATTTTCCATTAAGTGCCGCATCGCCATAGTGAACACTCTGCAACAATGAAATCAATAACTTTGTCAAATCTATGCAGTGCGCGTCATTCAGCAGTCTATGCAATAAAATTGCCCCAAATTTTCGTTGCATTATTAATATATCCATCATTTCAGCACATATCGGTCCCAAAGGTAGTTCATCTATTGATATATTTATGAGACATAATACGGGATGGGAACGTACGAGGAGCTTCTTGAAAGCTGTTCGATAAATTCATACCATGTGCACACCTCTCTCAATTAAATTCATAAGAATTTCAAATGCGATTGATTGATTTTTGTTTTTTTTTTTTTGAGCAAAATCACTGGGAAGTGCGACAGTTCAATTTGATGGAAAATCAAATTGACTCAATTTGTGGAGAGTCACTTGAATCCTATTTCTTAGAAAAAGCAACAATTTTTTATGAAGAAACGACAGTTATTCGGGATATGATTTTCTATAATGACATAAAATTGATACGAAAATTTGGTTTTAAAAAAATCAAATAATTCAAATCACTGGACTTTTATATGTTATGGTCATATTACACCATTGTTATATAAAGACTTTGTTTAAATGTTTGATCAAAAACTAAAGTATTGTAATTCCGAATGTATACATCTTATGCGTAAGTTATAAGAAAATATTTCTGCATTATATTTTAACTTTTCAGTTTTTGATTTATGATATATGAATGAAATTTTAATTATGCGCATTTCGACAGTAAAAAAGATATGCTATGAAATATCTTTTCGTCATAAAAAATCAACAATACGAAAATTGAACGAACAAAGCGTCAAATTTTCGCTGATCAAACGATAATATTTGTTTGAGGATGTGCTCGACACCCTATGAAAGGTGCAGACTTTTGTGAGGGTGATAAAAATTATCTTTCCCAAATAAAACAGAGACTGTGTGATTCAGCGCTTTGTATTCTTTTTTTTTTACCATCTGTAGATGGCATATATGGTTATATAGTCATTCGGCATACTGTTTTGAATCCCTCTCCTAAGAAGGAGCAATCACGAACCTTTCGAGGCACAAAGCATCGCCCTCAAAAACAAAACCCACAAAATTAAGGAGTTTTCGGCCGTTTTAGAAAGGACTAAAGAAGCTCCAGACTATGATGTTGTATGGTCGGTTAGATAAATTTTTGGGGTCGTCAGCTTTATTCTGAAAATTCTTGAGAAAAGATTGGGTTTGATATTTCTTGGGGTAAGGAAAGTGGGTTTATTTTGGGGTTCGAAACCCATTCCGCCACCCCAAAACAGATGATTAATTTAGAGCAAGTGAAAGAAATTCCATAAACCATACTGTTGCTTTTATCCCAGCTTGTGTGGTGGTGCCCAATGGCTGAATAGAGGCGTGGGGGGATGTCGGATGAAACAGCGAAAAAGTAGCTTTTAAGGAAGTGCCTTCGCTAAATTTACTGAAGCCATAAACGTAACGAGTGAAAAATAAAGTGGCAATGAATGAATCCCGGCTGAGATTCCTAATAGCTGCGTGTCCCCCCCCCCCCCCCCTGACTCTAAACATGATTTAGCGATTTCATTTGCCTCTAGGAAACAAGTTTATGTGAGTTTTGTGACTCACCAAATCTGCCCCAATAGACGGTTGGGTGCTGCATGCCCTTAAGATATTTTTTTAGGGTGAAATTAAAGTACCTTTTTTCTTAAATTTGTTATAATAATGCTCAAGTTACTAGAGTTTGATTTTTTGTCGATACTTTTTGTGTTATTACCATGGAATAGGATAGTTTGAGTTAGTTATTAAATTTTTATTTAACACAATCTACATATCTAAGAAATGATAAAGGACTTTTTAAGGTCAGTAAAGTGAGCGGATCGAATTTTTTAAACAGTATCCGAACTAATTATTTTCATTAATTCCAAATTCTGGCAAAATTAATACTTATCCGATTATTATCCGAAAATTAAACAACATTAGGTATGGATAACACTTAAATAGAAAATTGTTTGAAAGTTATTAAACTAGGGTTATTATAAATTAACCCAAAGTCTCGTTCGCTTAAATATTCTTTTTCGGAGGTCTTTCCGTAAATTATTTTTGCAAATATTACATATAATTTAAGGATAATATATTCGACGGAGACATTTTGAAAATTTATGTTTTTAAAATTTTGAATCTGTTTCTAACCACAAAGATATTCAGTGTTTTGTTTTAAATTCTTATGTCTTTCTATGTCTGTTTCGAATCTCATAATTAATTCAAATATTCTTGACCGATGTGCATGAAGGAAATTGCACACACTATTGAAAAATATTTTTCTGAAGGGCGATATTTTTATGTACGACTATTGTACACGTAGAAAATAATAAAAATAAAAAATCTAATAAAATTTTGTTTCAATTCGAACTTCTACTCTTTTATGTCCGCTTTCCTTGATACATATTTAGATTCAGTTTTTAGTTCTTGCGTTTAATGCTCAATTTAACAAATTGTGATTAACATTTATTTGATTGATAGTGAATATCAAAAGTAACTGAAAAACAATAGCCTGAAGGAAGTTGCACTATATTTGAATTTTTGAATAGATTTTCAACTGAATTTACCAACGGTCGTATATCATTTTTCGAAATAGTTTTTCGTACTCAATTGTAAGCATTTCCCAGCCGATTAAATTATGTTATAATACTTCAGTGTCAGTAACTCGGAAACCTTTTTTTAAAGTCTGAATAACCAAACCACAGATTGAGGTTTAACTTTTGATATTATTTTCGATAGATAAGTATTAGACTACCTTCACGTGATTGTAAATTTGCGCAATATCTTTTGATCGTGGTCGATAAATTGAAAAATATATTAGAAAAAAAATGTATGTTGATAAATACATCCCTAAATGCATAATATTTACACATTACTTTTACATTTCCAAAAACAGCAATTTTTCTGAAAAATCTAACTTAACAATTATCACTTTAAATGGCTTTTGGCAAAATTTCTAAAATTATCCTGACCAGTAATCTTTTTAAGTGAGATTAAGGAGGCTTAAGAAATTTGTCCTAAAAAATTTAATTACATTAAGACTATAACTACTGAGCCGAAAATCTAGAAAATTACTATTTCCACTTTCCCATTTTCGAACCTAAAACTGTCGTGCGTTGTTTTACTTTCATTCAGCACAATTTAGTAAATTATCAAAATTTTCCAAAATCCACTTTGGCGGTTGTTTCAAATTGCATGCAAATGCAATACTGTAAATAACGAGAAAAAATTATATTCAATATCTGAAAAACATTGAAAATCTAAACGTTATTGGTCCACACGTTATTGAGCGTAAATTACGTTATTTTTTTTATTTTTTTTTATTATAGTTTTTGCCTTAATAACTACATATGGAAAATTTGCTACTGGATAAAGCATTAAATAAAAAATTTTCATCCATTGCCGTTCATGACAAAATTATCCCAAAAATAACAGAAAATCCCTAACCAATCGGTCTAAAACAAATATCCCCGAGTTTCCAGGTTTGGCGGTAAAAGCGTAAAATTTTTCTGGGTCCCTGAAAGCGGTATGCAATGGCAAAATGCACCGAACTGCTGCAGTCGCTTAGCTCGAAGTCCACCAAATCAAATGCATAAATTTCTTGTGCAAATGAATATTTATTTTCACCACTATGTCCCGGCGTCCTGCTGGTCACCCCTTTTGTTTTCGTTGCCGTAAAACTTTTTTCATGTTTTTCCTACATTTTTCGTTTTTGTTTTTAGCTCAATATTTTTCTTTTTTTTTTTCGCACAAAAGGTTTCTATTTGTTCTCTAAACGGTGTACCCAATGTTTTTGCATACGGCACTATTCGACATATGAGCGACGGAAGGAGGCAATCGCAGAGCTGAATACCAACGATATTCAAGGATAAAATCGTACTTCCAATAATAATCGGAAAATGCTTATTGGTTAACAGGGCGGAAATAAAGTTTTATGAACTTTTATCGGAGGGACGAACCATTAATAAAGGTATAAAGGAATTGCTAGGAATTGATTCCATAAAGAAAATGCGGTATTAATGAGGGGAAATGGTACAGAAATATGCGTTTTCTGAAGAAAGGCGCGTTACGCTATCCAATTTCATATTCCATTTTATATTTCTAAAAGAAACCTATGCAAATATACCCGTTTTTATTCTACAAGTACTAAAATCTGCATCATTAGTATCGAAATTTTACCAAAAATTCTCATTATTCTAAATTCACAGTACCAAAGACATCAAAAATGAATTTTGTTTTGAATAAAAATGTACTTTTGCATTAAATGTTCATATTTTGCCTCTGAGCAATTTTGAATTAAATCATGATAGTAATGTTTGGAATTTATTATTTATGAATTAAAAGAGATTACTTTTTAAATGGAATAAGACATTTTTTCTAGAATAATAATAATAAAATAATAAAATAATTTTACAAATTCACAAAAGATACCCTTATAGAGAATATCGATCCTTTTTTTAAAAAAAATAACGTTTTTCTCTATTTAAACTCCCATACCAAACATTACTGAACTTTTCTACACATTTTCTTCATTTACCGGATGAAAGATAAGTTTTGTGGCTTTATACTATGAGATACTTCCCATTTTTTCTTTTGTTTGAAAAAGATAGGGCCGTTGAAATATTACCACATTTTTCACAACTTGAGTATCAACGCAAGCCAACTTCACCTGTGCGATTGCCGCCCTTCATCTTTTAGCCTTTCCCTTTTAACCTTTTTATCTTTGTGCGCTATTTGCCCCCGCCCCCCTTTTTTTTACCTAACATTTTTGTTTCCTTTAATAAATTCCTTAATAAATGATTTAACCATTTTTTAAGTGACGTAGTTTTTTTTTACCATTTTACCATTCTTAGGGAAAATTTTGCGTTTAAAAAGGGTTTTGATTTAAAGAAACCCTCAACCGAATAAGGAACTTTTGATGTGATGAAAGAGGCTGTGTTTACTTAAGAAATTCAATATTTAAATGGCTATTTATTTAAATAACATAAATTGATTTATTTTGCTTGAACTCAGCGGTCAGAGCATTGGGGCGTAAATCAAAGGTTCAATTTCTTCTTATGTTCAAACCGTTGTTTTTCTAGAATTCCTACATTAACTAACTACTTAATAACAAAATAAAGTCGCATTAATAGTAATCGCACTGCTTTATTCGGTAATTATACACACAAGTATCCTAAAATTATTGAAATCAGAAGTTCGTTTTTAAATCTGGCAGGTTATAAATAATAAAATTTTAATTAAGGGCATCAACTTTAAAGCCTTAAATGTTAGACTCTTCTATACTTCATACGAAAACTGTACCACCAATATTAATAAATTTTCTTCAAGATTTCAATCCAATAATCGAATTTTATAAGGTAGGAAAGTAATAAATTTCTTTTTTTATAGCTTGGTACTTTAGGTTCAGTTTTATTATACTATGATGATTGCTCGCGGGACCCCGATAAGATGCAAGCATTGCCGGTCTTAAACGCCCCTCATGGGATTTTATAGACACTTTTAATATCACAGGATTCCAACTTAAACTTAAATGATTTGTTGAATTAAGGAAAATTAGATTAAGAGCCATTAATTTGTTCAATACTCTGAATAGTATACGTTCATTTTTGACATAAATCAATTTAGTATAATTTACAAATAGAAAAAGTGTAATTTCTTAACATTTCGGAACTCGCCCTAGTTTTTATGACACACAAACTTTCAACGGTCTGTTGGATCGATAACTTTAATATAAACCGTAAAACCATTTGAAGGGATATTAACCATTTCGATGATGATGTTCATACGATTGTACTCCTTATTTTCATTATTTCTATTTAATTTAACAAATTTTATAACATTTCAAAGTAATATTTTAAAATTTGTCTCATATCATATCACGTACAGGTATAACATTTATTTACTAGGTACCTTTAATAAGTCTGTTTCCTTTAAAGTAAGTATTTCATTACAAACTAATTACTTTCGAAAGCACTTGTTATAACTTCAAAAAGGACCTTCACAATTCTAATTTCGCTGAATTTTGATTCAATTGCGAGACTTACATCACTTTGACGTAATTTTCCATATTCATTTATACCATTTTTGTGTAAGATCACACACATTTTACAAAACTAGTTGAATATACGAAAAGCTTAAAAATTGTTTGATTAATGCACATACAAAATGTTATGCTTTTACAAACATAACAAAGGAGAATGGGTCATAGCATTCCAAGATTCGAAATTAATTGTAGTATTATGCATATATATGTATATAATTTATGTTGCATTGGATTAGATTTAATACAAAAATGTTTGCTACAAGAAAGAGTACATCATTCTACCATACTGGACGCTTATGTTCTAAACTATAATATTAACCGCGGTCAAGTTTGACAAGGATGAAAGAAATCGAATTATCTGTTTTCTTACTAACCGAGAAAGTATTGATTCTATTTAAGTTTATTCCAGTTAAAACTTGCAAAATCATATGTGTCAGAACATTTTCGAAGAGGAGTACACCTTATAAGAGGTATGCATACAACGAAATCCTAACATGAAATAAAAACATAAAATTATTCCTTATTAAGAGGCGTATACAGTTGCGTTTTGTTTCAAATACCATAAAACATATTGAATACTATTGTTCCTGCTTTACTGGAAGAAATACTGTGAGTACAAATGGTATTGTGTGAGTATTTTGTGATAGTTTGCCAAGTTTCGTTGGACCTTCCCTTGCGTGGTACGACATTATAATTGATGACATGGAATATTGAAAGATAAATAATTAGTGTATAAAGGCAACATTACCTACATACCACAGCAACACAATATAACATAAAATGTCGTAGGATACCGTAGTGCCTAAATATACCTAACCTAATCTCCAAGTGAATTCAGACATGCTGCCTTGGAATGAATTATTAAACTGGATTATGCTACAATATAATTTATTTTTACAAATTTGTCTTTTTTTCCATTTATTTAGCGATATTAAATTTCCAGTGCAGTATCATTTGCCAATTTGAATTGTACTATCACTAAAAAATTTAATGACAGTGCACTATCCACAATTATTCCCTTATGGGTTACATATTTAAAGGTACGTCTAGTGTAATATCAAATGTAATTTCGAGATTGTTTCCAAACACTTACCTCCTTAGGGTTGGAAATACACAAAATATATACCCAACAAACAAGCAATTCAACACAATTCCAATTTTGCGTCCTCGAAAAACATTTTTTTCTTTTCCTTAGAAAATTCTCCAAACTCGACTGATACCTTTTTGTAATAGCGTCCGCTGTTTACCTTCTCAAGAGTCTTGAAAAGAACAGAACGAAGAAATGTATGTTTCTTTTGAGTTTTCTGATCCGAATTTATTTCCGGTACTCCTTAGATCACTTCAATACACACCCCCAAAACATTACAAGAATTGCATGTAGCACGACACGCTTATCTATCCCCCTCTTTAATACTCTGATTCACTTGAAAGCAAAAAAAAAAAAAGGTCAACCGATATGACTATGACCGTAAAGTGCACATATATTGAAAAATTATTACAACACTCACTCTCCGGGCGCCATAATCGTCAATATTCCTGATGGCGGGGGGAGTTCAGGACCCTTCTATGGTCCTGCTCTGTCCGTAAATATATAGATATATTTCCTGCGCCATATAGAACACAAAAAAATGAAAAAAAAATAAAAATAAAAAAATTAAAATTTTATGAAGCTGCTGCGACAGGGGATTGACTGCATGCAGCATGAACATGCCAATCGGAAAGCTGAACGTGAGTTTACCTAATCCGGGGCTCTATGGATTCTAAGGAGCCGGAGGACTTAAGGAATAACCCCGGGATTTATTGCTTGCTCCGTTGTCGATTATGCCTTTCCCCACCCTCTTCTCTCTAGTCTACATAAAGGATGGCCCAGAAGGGATCGGCCGATGGCGTAACGAGGGCTCGTTTATGCCTTCGATAATTGTATTTGCACTTAAAGGGGTTATTTGATAATCTCGCGTTTAACGAGAAACTTGTCGCCAATGACGAGAATTTTACGAGCATTTACCGTTGCAACACTGTTCTAAAAAAATGGTGTATAACAAGGCAGCATCGTGACACCCCCGCTTCAAGCGACTAAATGCACCCCTATGAAGGACTAATGCGCTTCAATTCATTTATTGCTTTCGGATCCATGAAATGATTTAAAGCTTACATCTGATTTCATAGGCGAATATTATGATGGCAATCCATTTCTAGATTCGTTTGCACGCCCGGAAGCAAAAATAAGCCGTGGAGGGCTGAGCGAATCGAGTGACGGGTAAGCTATGCTTCGGGCTCGGACACAGCAGTCCCGACGCATTCATAACTTTAATGGGTCCGATTATGGCGAATCACTTGTTGGTTTCCTAGTGGGACTAATGCAGTTGATTCCATGCTCCGATATACGTGAATTTATTGAAATGTTTCTGGATACGAATCAATTAATTGGATACGAGTGGCCATTTGCCGCTTGCACTCATGTCCGTCCGTCCGTCCGTCCGTCCGTCTGTCCGTTTGTTCGTCCTATATTAAAACCAAACATATTTCTCACATTTTTGTAGCCGGGAGCCCGCTCAATGGTAAGCCAAACAGCCTCTACTAAGTGCTAAAGTAAATGAATATGTTGTTGCGTATCATAAATGGAAGTATGCTTTTTAATAGAGCGATTTCTGTGTACAGGGAACAGATGCTACTTCTTTGCCCATTATGTGGCGTCCCTACTGTTTTAATCTAATGCATATTTGAACTGTATTTTAATTGAGTGGTAATATTAGTTAGTGTAAGTAATTAAACTAAAGTTTCTACCCTACCAATGTAATAAAATATAATCAATTGTAAGATAAACAAAACAAGAAATTTAAAAGACGCAGAGTCTTACACTCGTATGTTTTTTTTTTCTTTTTCTCAGGTAAAGCCATTTAAGATCTTCAAGATAAAGTATAATTTTGAGATATAATATTATATAAAAATTGCACTAACAAATTTGACTGGAAAGGTTTATATATAATCTTTAATTCTTATGTAAAACGATTTCTCCATAATTTCCAATCTAGAACAAAAAACCAAAAATTTTTGAAAATTCTTTAATTTTCTCGGTAGATCTTACACCAAAAGGTCTATTATCCATCATTTCCAAGCAGGTATTTCCTTTAGTATGTCATTTGATCCAAACAAAGGCGTCCCTTATTCCCGGTGACGAGCAATCTACAAATTGGTTTTACATCCCAAATAAACTTTGTTACAATATTGCAATGTATACTAAAAGAATAATTAATTAAAAAAACATAATTATATTCATTACAAAGTATTTTCTAATAGCATATAAAAAATTTACAACTTTTTCATTATATTAATAAGTGACACAACATAATTTTTATACAGATGGGTCAATTAAAATTATATTGGAATATTTTTTCACACGATAATATTATTTTTAATTAACTCAAAGCTTTTACCTCTAGTTATTATCCTTTTATTTCAGTCAGTGTTCACTTAATCATTGATTTTATATATATTTTCTAGGTTATAATTTAAATAGTGCTTTTTAAAATACCATATAATAGAAAATCAAATACCTATTGAACGCCCATCTATAGATTCTTGGTAGGAATTTTTAAATTGGAGTTTTTAATGAATTACCAAAAAGTTATAGGACGTAATCTTAACTGGTACTTAATACGAATAAACTCAAAAATAATAAAATAGATAAAAAAAATGTATTTCTAGGTTGTCATAGTATTTTGATAGATGCATCACTTTCATTTGCTCTCTTGAAAGAAAGCTGATATTGCTAAACCAAATTATTCGTTTTTTTTTCATAAAAATCCGCCTTTATGTCTGAGTTCTGAACAACCATATCTCAAAAATTCATAAAACGGGTATATTTTCCTTCCACATATTGGAATATATGCAGCTACATAAAAAAAAAAAGTTAAGCTCAGCTTTCAAAAGTTTCTCCAATATGTATTAAAGTATAAGCCCACCCCTTTTGGATTCAGTTTTAGTTTCCAGAAGCATCACATGACCATATAACTCACGCAAATATTTGTGTTTTTGGCGCATGTACGGAGATTTAGCCAATTTTGTCATTAATCCGCTTCTTAGCGGATAGAGTATATCTTTTCATAGACGAAAATAATAATAATAAAAAAAAAGAATGCATATTACCCGCAAAATTGCTGCACCAATCTTTCTTTCAGAGCCTGCAGGATAGACTGTTAAGAAAAAATCTTGGACATAATAAATGAAAAAGACAAACAAGGATTTCTCCGGCGGCTAATGTGCAGCGTAAATACCTTCGAATTAAGTCTTGACAGTGATTGTGTAGCTCACTCTCATAACTTTACATGAACGATAAAAGATGTTACGTGTAGCCCTAAAGGGAAGAGGGTGGTTGCAAAAAAAAAAAGAAAAAAAATTAATAAATAAAAAATTAAAAGAAATACTCGTATATAAAAATAAAACATATTCGAAACTTTTACAGGGAATAAAAAGGTTCTTCGTGCTCCTCTATCTCAATTCTGAACAATAAAAAAAAAAAAATTGTCTGTCTGAAAACGTTCTGGAAGAGCGGCTCCGGACGGTCTTTCCAACTTTTTTCCTTCTAAAAGTAAAGAGGGAATGGGGCAGGGGAAGGGGGTCGTTCATGTGAAAAAGGTGGGACAGAAGGCTTGTGCAGGCACACATGCCGGCACCATTTCCACATCCACTGCAAACTTTTATTACAGCGAAAATAAAAAATTCTGGTAACGTTTGTCAAATCTCCAAAGTAGATTACGTCGCTCAAAGCGTCCCGTCTTCCCACCGCACTCGAACTTGTCTTGAGCTGACATCATAACGTCTGGACGTCTATCCACCGGCAGGCAGGTGGAATCGAGCTCTGCGCCCGTTGCGCCCTACCTTTAGATATAGAATGCAAGTCAACCGTAAAAATGAATGTGATGTGCATGATAATGATTTTGAAAAAAGGGAATGTTTAAGGGAGGGGGATGCACCTACAAAACCTGGCAAAATCCGAATTCTCGCATCAAGCCACTCATAATCCCTTTTAAGCTTAATTAGATAACGAAAAGACATTGAATGGTTTTCAGTATTATGAGCCACCGATACTCCTCAAGCTGGCTTTGAAGTTTAGCTTCCTTTTAATTACTTTAAAATGCTCAACCATTATGAATCCATCCTGTAACTGTCAGGAACAAGGATAAACATGGTATTCTGCGCCTCGGATGCATCAGACGCTTAAGGGACATGGGGCAAACCCGGCAAAACCCTCCTCGATGCAACAAAAGTCGACACAAAAACATTCTCTTGGCGGCTAATTAAAAAGCTTTGTAAGCTGCGTTCGCTCAGCACTACCGCAGCATACCCTGGAACCCCCTTCCCCCCTATGTTCCTTCATCCGGGATCCATGTCGATCCTGCGGGAAGCTGCCTTTATGGCCGGGTGACGATGGTTGAGGATGGTTCGATGAGCCTGGAAAAGAGATAGCTGATTCGTGCGGTAAGTTGGCTTGTTGTGGGTTCGCTGTCTGGCAGTGTCTGGGTCTAAAAATCCAAATGCCTCCCGGGTAACCATCCACCCACCCACTTACCAACCCAACCATCCACTTCGCTTAATAGTTATGCATTCCTCCTATGCGCTTGTGAATTGCTACCTCAAATAACTTTTGGGAGCCTATCGACAAGAGTGAATTTACCTACCTGTCCCTAGATCCTCAACTCCTTCAGCTCGAAAATCGGTTACCCACCCGAGAATTCAGCTTAATACCAATGAAATGTAACCCGAAACGAAGGTTCTCTTTCTATCTCGCTGCGCCACATATGTCTTTTATGATGATTACTTGGTAAACCACATTGGCATGTTCCTTGCAAAAGGTTTCACGCTTGTTAGTCGTTGATGCTCCGCACAGTGCCCTTCGGCCCTTGGAAAAGCGCAAAAATATAGCCCACTTATTGGTGCTTTGGCCCTCGATGCCATTTCTTCAAATGTGTGCACCTGAACCAGCAAAGTGATGAGGAATTTGCCAGGCTCCTCTTTATTATTCTTATTTTTTTTTTTTTTTTCATAAATAGACGAGAAGAACGTGGGTATTGAAACACTCAATTCGTTTGGCGGATGGATTTCATTTATGGGGGCTCCCGTCATGGTAGCAAGGATAGTCCATTCCTGTTGATGAACTTTTTCGATTTCATTAGGTTTGAGTGGGGTAAGATACGCTTGGTTTTGTTGGATATATTATCAGTAAAAGGCATGTTTTTGGAATACCCAATAAGCTATGTAAAAGGGATGTATTTTAAATTCATACTACTCGTATGTACTTAAGGAGTTACATACACCTGATATTTAATAAATAATCAATATTAATTTATTATTGAATTTTTTGTTTTATACTTCGAATAATTATCCTTTTTTTATCAAGACACCTAATTTATGAATGGATGGTAAACATTTTTGGTATTTTAATTCACAAGTTAGTGACGAGCTATAGATTTACGTACAACAATTGAAAATTGTCAAATTTTAAAAACCGATATATTTTTAATAAGAGGAATAATCGATTATAATTTGTTTTGAATTTACCCTATAAATAGTTAGTATATGTTGAAAAACTAAATGTATTGCAATTTCAAATAGCGACCGTAATCATTACGATAAAAAAATAAATGTAATAATTTTATTAATAATATAATAATAATTATTGAAAGTGAACTATTCTTTTTTAAATTAGTAATAATCATTAGGTCTGATTTTAATTTTTTCCTAATTTATAATATAAATCGAAATCGAATTGACTTTTTTTATAAACAAATTTATTTCGTACAATAATTATTGAATCACCTTTAGTATTGGAACATTTGTACGGGAGAAAACTATCATCGAAGTGTATTATTAATCAAATTTTTATATCAATTTCAAAAATATGAAGACTAAAATTGGGAGTTACTTTATAAATATTTTTTTGTAGAAGATAGTGTAGATGCATTTTAGGGCATTTTATGTAAGCATATATTACGTTTTCAGTTTGTGAAAACTGATAAGATATTGGGCCATTCCATGGTAACCGATGGACATTCTTACACATTTTTTTGTAAAACTTTCAAATATTTCATATTGTAAATTAAGCAAATAATCCATGTAGTTATAATAGAAATCTTAGATAAGAGTATGTTTTGCTTTATGGTTAAATTAAAATATATGAATATCTGTTCTAGCTTCGTCAAATATATAAATTTAGATGTGTGAAGAATAGGTCAAGAATTTCCCTTCTCTTTTTAGATAATTTTATTTATAGCGTTGAAATTCAGATCAAATAGATGACTTATAAATAAAGGTCTAATTTTATTTAAGTACGCTACTTCAATAATGTCGAAATAAAGATGAATGAAAAACCAATGCAAATGTTTTATAAGAATCTTAAAATATTGAGATAGTTTGAACATGCATTCGTGACGGTTGGGACAAGCAAAAACTTGTATAAGAAATACGCGAATTTAAGCATAATTTTGTAGTTATTTCAGGTACATGTCTTAAACCTTAACAAGTAATTAACTAAATAATCATAGTAATGTAAACTCAATTTTCTGTAGAATTCACTAGGCACTTGAAATAAAACAACAAGTACAAGTCGTATGAACGCGCTGGTCTTACTTTATTAACTACTAACTGACTTTTCTAAACTATCATTCTTGTATAGAGTAGCCCTGGATATAAACGTTAGGCACTCTCCATATTTTCCCCTGATCATTTTGTACGATATACCCGATAATAAACAGATATCAATTTCTTAAGTGATTTGCGTAATGGGTAAAAATCAACGAAAAGAAAATAATTATTTCTAATCTTAATGAAATTCTACACTAATAACAATAATTATTTAAAATATATTACAGAAAGAAACAGTAAGATTTACTTCGAATAACTTCAATTTATTGCGTCTTTAATTAGTTAATTAAAAACGTTTTACTAATATACAATGGTCGAGAAAGTATTGCCAACTTTTTCAGTAATCGCTGGGAAAACATATATACAGTGGCATGCATCTAATTAGCACACTTGCTTGTTTTGAATAAAATCTCATAAAAAACGATTCTAAAATTATTTTATTTTGAACCTTTTCTCATTTTTACAAAAACAGTCATATAAATTCTAACAAAAAACTAACAGATCAAAAAAAACAACAATTCATAAAGTTAAGAACAAAGCATAGTCGTAAACAAAATTTAATTTTCACTCGCAACTAATTAGCACATTTATCAAATTTAGCAATAATTCTGTCCAAATAGCCTGATTTAATTAAATATTCTTTAATATTTTGTTGGATACCCTTTATTTCTTATGACAGCAGCGCATCTTGCTGGCATACTGTGCACCAAGCCCTCGCATCTTTGTTTTGTAATAGATACCCATTTACGTTTGATAAATTCAAAAAGTAACGTCAAATTTGATGGTTTATTTTTCCAAATTTCCTTATCCACATCGTTCCACAAGTGCTCGATGGGATTTAGATCCGGACTTTGTGGTAGCCAGTCCAAAACCCTCAGCTTTTGCTCAGACAACCAGTTTTTTAACAGATCTAGCTGTATGTTTGGGGTCGTTATCATGCATAAAAGTCCATGTTACTGGCAAATTATCGTCTGCATATGGCTCCATTGTGTTTTTTAAGATACCTAAATATATAAATTGATCCATATTTCCCTCAATTTTTGTTATAGGACCTATACCATATACCATGACATGCAACCCAAACTTTCACATAGCCACCGCCATGCTTTACAGTCTTAATTGTGTACTTAGGACTTAAAGCTTTGTTTACAGGACGCCATACATTTTGTTTTCCATCAGATCCCAGCCTGTTGAACTTGCTTTCGTCGGACCATAGGATGTTTTGCCAGAACGACATGGGTTTGTTCAAATGTTCCCTTGCAAATTTTAGTCTTAACTTTCTATTTTTTTTCACTGACATGTGGTTTTCTTCTTGCAATACATCCTTTTAGCCCAGAACTTCGTAAACGTCTTCTGATAGTATCCACGCTGACATTAATTTCATGGAATTCGCTCACATCACGCTGAATCTGCACCGCACTCACAAAAGGATCTGCCTTTGCTTGGTGAACTATTAGATCATCTTCCATGGATTGACCCTATTATGTTACTTAATGTTTTAAAATAGTGTCTCTATGCTTTTCATTATAAGTGAAAAGTACGCATAAAAAATGTTTAACTTGGCTTTAACCCTTAGCTGGTATCGACATTTTAAATTACATTATTGGTCCAAAAGAGAAACCCAATAGAAAAATACCAATAAATCGTTTTTATATTTTAAAATAATTCACCTTTTCGAATATCTATAAAAATCAACTTTTATTAACTTTATAATAAATTTTTGCAAAATATACCACTTATTAGAAATTATATAACCTTAGTTCATTTATATGGCATTTAAGGGTTAAATGTGAGTATTTCACTTTTTAAAAATAGTTAACTTAACGAGTGTAATTAAAATTAACAAATTTATTATTTATTCTGCAACGAAATTAGAATTGTCCATTTTTAGATACCCCAAATGCACGGCCTCGAGTGGATGGCCCAAATAATTCATAGATAAGAAATTCATAAAACATTGAGGCGCCGCATGGCTACATGGGGGCTTCATCAAGTGGACCGCGTAATTGGGTCTGCTCTACTTGACATAGAATATAAATCAAAGTTTGACAACAACAAGGAAACGACCTGCATTTCTAATTTTTGAAATTGAAGGTGATATGCTCTGTAATACTCTGTGACTCCCATTCAATAAAAGTGAAAAGGTTTCCGGAAGGCGGACATACATATATACGACGGACGGGATGGCATCAAAACGAAACGAATTAAAACTTCTGACAACATTTTCCCTGACCGCTGGGATGAGGGGCCACAAAAGGCCGGTCGAGGATCGGAATCCGCCCTCAGAATTATTCACATTTCTTGGAACCCTAAGAATTCTTTGAGACTTAGTTAATCAGCAAGAAAAGCAGAAATTCTGAAGCGAATAGGAAGTTCAACTGGCTAGTTCCACTGAATAAGTTATAATGACAAGAAGGTCCTCTGCTCCTTCCATCCGGCTTCCTCCAATTTCATGCTCTCCTCTGTGAAATTTATATATTTTTTTTTTTTGTCGGCCGTTCCCGCTCCTTGTGAGCATTTTCTTTTGATGGTAGCTTTTTTTTGCATGCAAATCATTCCGGGGGTGGATATTTCTTGATTATACATATGAATGACCGGATATTAAGCCTTCCTCGGCATGACCCTTTGCGGCAGTTAGGTATACCAGCAATATGCTTCCTGGGAAAGGGCTCCTGGCTTACAAATATTCCGTGTGCTCTGTTGCCGCCACCGACCATGGACGGGAGCCCCGACATCGTCGCTTCATAAAACTCTCAAGAGCCCCACTTCATCTGGATAGCCATAAGCTGAAGCCTTGTCCAGGGCAAATACGACGAAGAAAAAATTATACATATATTTTTTATTTTTTTCCGGAAGTTTGCCTTGTAGTTATCGAGCTGTGCCGGTGGGAAAATTTATGGGTTATGGAGATCTTTTCAAAACAAACAATAACGATGTTTTGTAAAATGTTCGTGACCAGAAAATTAGGACAATTAGGGCAATTTTATATTTGTGGCCTCATCACAAAAATTTATTTGAACCCGATCTCTCTTACGTATGCCACTTCTTTTTCTCTATTATATCATCGCTGTAGTTTTAATTATGGACGTATATTTTTTGTTTATATCGTTAAAAGATTATACCTGTTCAATTTTGATAAAATGTGGGTTAATTTTAATGATTTGCTTTCACTCAACCATTTCATAATGTTGGTTTTTTATATTTGCACTTAGAAACTCAAGTATAAACCTATAAAGTTTTGATCACAAAAAAAAATATCACAGAATATACTTTTAACACATTTTCAAAGGTAGAGAGATTAATTTTTCTTTACCTAACTGGTTACCCGTTTTTATTTATTATATTTAATTGTAATTTTTTAGTTTGAAAAGACGAAATTTAGTTTATTTTGTTAATTGAAATGAAAGTCACAGTTGCGAGTCCCAAAAATTGTTTATTTCGCAAGAAATCTGATCCTTGTAATCCTGAAAGGATCAAAGTTATTCACAATTATTATTATTATTATATATGAACATTACCATCAAATTCAGAAAGTTTATTCATTTTTCTTCAAATTGGAAAAAATTACTTTTGAAATTGGACGCCTCAATTGTTCAGCCGTAAAATTTCTTAATTATTTTATTGAGTTACCTGAAATCTGATAGTTCAGCTGTTAGCGCGCTGTCCTACCGTCCCAGAGGCTGTGGGTTCGAATCCCACGAATAACCATGGTCTCCTGCGCTACGTGGTAACACAATGGGCCAAAATTGGCCTAAGTGTACCTTTCTAGGCAGCCACAGCAACCTAACCTAACCTACCTGAAATCTAGTTAGATCCCTTCAAGTATTCGCTAAGTATGTATAAAAATAGTGAAACTACATCGAAGAGTAAAGGGTATATTTTATGCAATTTCTAAGTAAAAAATTACTTCTTAGAAGTGATTTTACACAGGCATCCAAGTAAATTTTTAGGTGAATCAACTATAGTTTTTTATACTAAATAAAGTAATCATTTTTCAATAAAATATTTTGCTTTTATTCTACGAAAATTATTATCGAGTTTATTAGCCAACGAGCTCGGTTGATATGCAACTAGATCTAAGGCATTGAATAATTGAATGGAATAAAGCCCAAATTATATTAAAAAATTACACAGGCCTACAAGTTCAGAACTTGTTTTTCCCTTTCATGGTTTTTATAGCCGATTATAGGGGTTTAGGAACTCCTATTTATTAATTTAAACTCGGTTTTTTTTTCTATCACATCAGGATTTTTTACAATACAAAATTTTAATAATACTCCTAGATCAATCCATTATTTTTAAATTGTTTTTAAAAAAATGTCGAAATACGATCTTTTGTATTTTGTAACCCTATACGCGTATTACTCGAAAACGTGATATAGTGGGGAATTTTCTTTTACGAATTAGTAATCTAAAAAAAATCCTATAGAAATGATTTGCCAATTCTTTAGAGGAAAGGTTGCTATTGGCCAGTGTTATTAATAATAGAAAAATATTCTCCGACGTATGGACCGTGTTCCTCAGAACTGAATTTGAAATCAAAAGCAATAATGGCGTGGTTTTTGTGTAAAATATGTAAAATTTTTATAAAGGACTTTTAAGGATTATCATAACATTTTTTAAGCTAAATTAAGGATTATCGTTTCGTCGTCTTTGACTACCCACATAAAAAGAAAGAACATAGTAGCTTAATTAGACAAATTTTTATAGTAAAAAAATGTTTATAATATTGAACAAACCTTAAATATGTGAAACACTAAACACTTTAATTTAATGATTTGTTTACGTTTCACTTTATAATGTCCAAACCACTAGTCAAATTAGTTAGAATCTATTTATACGAATACACTACTTATACAGAAATGCACTAGAGCAGGTAGAAAAAACTATGAATAGAAAATTAGATGAGACAACTTCTTATAATCAAGGGAAAATACCAATTACATACTTGTTAGTGTACTGAAAGAAGTTAACGTTTTCTCCGCAGTCTCACAGAACACACCAAATATGGAATTAATATTAAAAGGTTCTATCAAAGGTTCAAAGTTGGTGAGAACAGATATTCTATTCACTTCGTTTTTAAACCCCAAAATAAACGTTCGTAATAATCTAAATCGAAATGTAATTTTGAAATTTAAAAAGTAGTTTGAAACGTTTTTCTTATAATGTCCCCTATTTTTCATTTAACAGCGTGCATTCAGCCAAATTCATAATCGCAAATGTTGTTATAGTAAAATTAAATTATTTTTAGGGTTCCGTACGCATTTTGAAAAAAAATACAAAAAATAGTTCTTTAATTATTAATTATTATTGCAAGAACACCTACAAGTAGTATATGTAGTAGGTATAAAAAAACACGAAAGAAACAAGAAAGCATTGTTTATTTATTTTAAATATTTTCATTTCCCTTTTCTATAAAGTTAAATGAACTTTTATAAATTGTGTGAATTTATACTGTCCCTTTGACATTGGAATTGCCCCTAAAAACCGGATAGTGTGCATCACTGTTATTCATTCCAATTCTAGGCCATAGGAAGAGGGTCGAAAGTCGTAAAAAAAAAATGATAAAGAAAAAAAATAGATCCGTCGTCATTGTGGCGCTATAAGCTATAAAAGTTGCTTTTTCCACAACGCTTAATTATCATCAGCTCCAAAAATAAACCCAATAATACGTAGGAGGAGTATAAACTCGCATACAATCCATTAGGGGCGTGCAGGGGCGGCGAACGGGTTTCGGGTGCCAGTAAGACCGGCAGCAGGGCTACATTGCGATGCCGCAGAATAAGGATAAAAAGGATCGAAATTAGATAACAGGAAAAGGAATGCACAGTCCTGGAACGCCCGCCGTTCTCCACTTAATGTTTTCGTATATTTTCCTGACTATCAGCGCAAGGATATATGCGAGTTTACACTCGAGGTAGCGTGCTGTTCCCGGGTAGGTGGTAGTATCTATCCTTTTTGTCCAGGACTTTCAGGCACGGGGAAGCGAACAAAAACCTTGAAAACTTCGGTGTCAGTTGGCCGGTAAGAGGTAAAAAACCCCCAAAACCTCCAGAGGCGGCGGCATAGCATTATTACGACTGTGTTCTGTCGTCGCCCACATGCTTGCCGACCTACCGCCCTTCCGCCCCCATGTGTTCCTCGGACAAGCTGGAAAACCTTTTTGGGACGGATGGGGGTTAGTCGCCTAACCCCTCACTCACCAAATCATCCACCCACCCACTACACACACACACACACATCCACTCAGGGTTGCTTAATTTCGATATAAATCCTATTTACACCATGTCCTCAGCGCCCCATATATACATACAGCCGTCGCGGCGCCAGGAGAACGCCCGGCCCGGCCCGGTCGGTGACGGTGTACCATGAAATTTCATTTTTGCAAGCAAATAACCGGCGCCCCTACGCTCGCCCTTATTATTCGTGGCGCTCGCCGGCGTCGCTGTTGCCATTGCGGACTTTTTCTAGTTGAAAAGCTTTTCCTTGTTCACTACTTGGGCCACCTTTCCCAGTTCCCGAGCAAGTCCCTCCCCCCAATCCCCGCGGGAAGAGGTTGCCTAGGGTTCTGGAGGTAAGCGTGTCCCAGGCCCCGGATAGTATGCATGGAACGCTAACAATTTGTAATATGCCTGAGAAACGGATACGAGGCGACAATCCTTTCACAGAATAAAGGACTAGCGATATCAAGATAACTGGAGAACAAGAATATTAAGTGCATGGGCCGTAATAGCCGCTTTTTGCGCTGTTCGGCTGGCTCGAGGGCTTAAAAGAGCACACTTGACCGTGCATGGGTGCATTAAAAGGATAAATAACACCGCAGAAGTGGAGTGTTGGCAGGAGGAGACTGTGATAGAGCTACCTGCAGACGAGCGCACTGTACTTTAATTAAACTTGGTATTTGAATATTCAATGGTCGCCGGGCAACCCCCTACTTCCTCCCTCTATTCTGTTAGGACGGTGGTAGTTTTGTGCTCTGATGTTTTTCGTACTATACGAAAGGGCAAAAATAGGCACTGAATTTTTAGATGACGGGCCCCTCCCCCACCGGAATGAACTTCTGTGGGCGGAATACATAGTACTTTTGCTGGGGGTGTAGTGCTAGTATATTTTTTGGGATTCAATAATGCAAATTTTTTCAGAACTTTAAGAACTCAAGAGGAAAATGCACTTGGTAGGATTCATTTAGACGACTTAGCGACAACATTTTAGGAATGTAATTTTACTTTAATTGCAGAAATTTTCAAAGCAATAAGTTTTTTGTTGTTATGTAGTAATAGCCTATCATGGAATTTAAAACTATCATATTGTTATCTGAATACCTTAGTGCAAATAGGCCATTTTAAATTAAGGTTCCAGGTTCATTTGATTCAGACATTTAGTGAGAGAGGCTTCGGTTGGCATAGCTGGCTCAATATAACACTTTGAAAATCAAGAGAAATTTCAATTTTTTGAATTATTTTTAGAAATTCATGGGAGAACAAAAAAAATAAAAATAATTTACCCCTGCTGAAAATACCATCCAAATAAACAAATTCATCAGTAGTTTTTGAAAGCTGTTTAAAATTCTAACAGTCGCAGTGGTTACGAATTTTTAACACTAGTGGCTATTCCTTAAATCAGTAGAATAGAATTCAATATCAGCAAAACAGTTTGCTTCCCATTAGTCAAATTGACTGAATTGGAATAATGCGGTTGATTAAATGTTAATGCATTACCTATATCAAACTAACTATATCAGTTACATAAAATTTGAAAATTTAATCTGGTCTTCAAAACAGTAAAATTAAAATGGATAGGGCTAGTTATTTAATTTTTAAATTATTTAAACTTATATTTATGAAAGTGATACAATACTTAAAATGTATTATTTCGGATGCAATTTTCGTACCCTAATACCTCCATTTGTAGTATTTTGAAGCATACTATAGAAATGAATAATAAAGAAGTATATTTCTTCTCCTAGTAACCGAGGTAAATTTCAAAATAATTTCGACTTATTCTGATTTATTGTTGAAACTGGATAAATTGTGACATTGATAAATTATGGCATTTCTTTTGCTTGCTCTTAAGTACTTATCTTGTTGCTTCCATCTCCAAATTGCATTAAACATATTTTAATCGCATTAAGGCAGTTTTGAGTCTCGTAGTTTAGGTTTTTGTAATTTCAGAAGCGCTTCCTTCCGGTTTTGCGTGCTCAGGCTTGAATTAATTCATAGTACGATATTTTGATTGTATCTTGTATGGAATGATTAATAATAATAAAGTAATACAGGTATATTTCTTAAAATAGTCCCTCAGCGTTGTTCATTTGATACTTCAGTGAATACATTCAAATTCATTGAATAATCAACAGCTCACAAAAGCAATTTTTAAGAATTTATTATTCGCGAAAAACTGTCTTTTTTGACAAGTTTCGGTATATTGTGATATTGTTTCTGCTTTGCTATTAAATTTTATAACTATCACAGCCCTAAAATTTGGATAAAAAATCAAATAAAAATTAGAAGCAGGCTAATTTAATAATAATAATTTAATACTCCAAAAATAGGTTACAACATCAAAGCAACAATATACGTTCGTTATTATAAAACTGTTGAATTCATTGCTGTTGTACATAATTTTTTTTATAATTAACAAATATTTAACCCATAGATGGTTAAAGGTGTGTACATAATTTTGCACTATAATAAAAACAATCATATTATAGGTTGGCCATACCCAAAAATCGAAGTTTAGAGTGTGAGATAAATTTGTCTTAACTGAGACATCCTGTATACGCAATTGTTTACTTGATCTTTTAATTCTGTTAATATTGGGAAAAGTAGTGTGTCTAGACTTAACTGGACATTCTCGATAATGCAAGTAATTGGATCTGAAAACGAAAACCTCGAACTCCCCTCCATTTTATAAGGAGCATAAATCGATAAAGTAAATGAGTTCGTAAAGAAAATCGTACCTACACGTTCTTTCCGCAGTGGGCAATTCTTGTGCCTTAACAATAATTGAATTTGTTTTATCCTTGATAAATCCGTTTGGCTCTCAATACCCTCCCCATTGTAGAAATCGTAGCAGCTTTTCTTTTCATTGATGACTCAGAAGTAATTCTTCCCCTGAGCCAAATACACCCATAGAATACGATATGATTCCCAGAAGTAGAAAACGAATTCTTTTGGAGGAAAGCAGGCTAATCTAATTACAGTCCTAAACTCTGATTTTCACAGAAATTTCATGTGCATGGGAGTGAAAAACATTAGTCCGGATGTGCAAGTAAGATATCGTGTATGTGGGGGGTAGGGGCTGGCTGGCAGGTTATGTCCCATCCAATTGGGGGGTGCCAGAGGCCACTGAGCCGGTAATTGGATGCCACTTAATATTCCACTCAGGATTTTTGTTTATTTCCACCCGTAAAACCCATTTGAGACATCAATTATCATTGGTTCCCGAATATTCCAGGAACCGTATCTGGATGCTGTGCTCTTGGATGCTGCTTGCATCACCACAATTTTTCGTTCAATCAGCCAGTTGCCGGGCTGCCGTTTTAGGTTCGAAAGTGGACTACGTATGGTACCTTCGACCGGGAATATTTCAAAGAGATTTCCCATTGTGGTCTATTGACTGCTCCTGCTCCGCTCGACTGGCGTTCAGAGCCGGGCAATGAGCATCGCTTGCCACAGGTATTTCACAATTTTCCAGTGTCCTTTGAAAAACGACGTTCTATTTCAATTTTTTTTTTTTTTTTTTTTTTTTAATGTGCCCTACGTCCAGTTTTTCCCTGATGTCCACTTTTCATTATTTAAACCTTTCCCGAGGCCCTAGAGGCTCCGGGGATCGCTTGTGTTTAGCGGATTTGTTGGAACAATTCGCCTTTCTCCTAGTTTTTAGGTCATCAGGAATGAAATTGGTTTTCCTTCGATACAGCGGGCACATGAAGAGAGAGTCCCACTTACGTAACGCCATGTAGACGACAATTTTCAAGTATCTCCCTGATCAGGTCTTTACAAAATCCTGCAGGCTATTCATTAAAGCATTCAATATCGAACTCTTGGACCTAGTTATTTGTCCCAATGTTATGTCCGGCCAGTATACAGCCAGTGGGTCCTTTGAAAAATCTCCTAGAGACTCTCAGGCTGAATCTTTTCCTCTGATTATAATAATCCCCAGGACCGTACATAACTCGTGCATTTAATGCACCAAATAGCCCAGAGATGCTGTAAATGATAGAAGCAGCCACTGTGGCAGACTGATATAGTTTTAAGAGGATCAATACTGCACAGAATACTACTCCTAACTTTCTCTCTAGTCCCGATCCCATCAGAACAAAATTCTGAAAATCGAACAGATTTCGGAACCAGAACCCTACCAGCCTATATACATAAAACACCTGTGCAAAGGCAAACAGGACACCATAAAATTTGGAACATTGCGGAGAATTTTGAATTGATTATGATGTCCAGTTTGGCCCGTAAATGTGGGGGAGTGTACACATATAACCTGGGGCTTGCAAATGAAAAGGGAGTGTCAGGAAGATGTTTGCACAGGTTCCAACTTTGGGTGCTCTCCTGCATGGCCGAGCAAATGCGCTTCTGGCTGCTTTCCCTTGAAAATCTGAAATTAGTTCGGATCGAGCTACACCGATTTGCTAAGGTTAGTAAATAGGATGCTTTTACTATAGAACCAAGTTTATTCTCCTGCAATCGTGTTATTATCTTTCCGGCATTGCTACAGAAGTTGCTTTAGAGATTCAAAGGATTTTTTTTTCTTCCCGTAAATGCACTTTTGAAAGATTTGAACCGATATGACTTGATTTCGAAAACAAAACCCCTTTAATCCAACTCATATTTACATATACATTTTGCAAATTGTAAATTCTTATCCCGCAGAGGATTACATCTTCCTCCTATGGGGAAGTTGTTTCCCCCTCCCGCCCTCATGATGGGGATGATGGAAGGAATTATGCTGCCTTAAACTTGTTGCCCAATTCTTTGTTGTATCAACGAAAAAGTGATGAGTTCGCACCGATCAAAGAATCTTTTTTCGCAAATTTGTGAAATTTATACTCTGATCTACTTTTAATCCTATTTACTAGATTATGGACTTTTTTCGGTGATAGACTTAAACGACGATTGAGTGCATAATTACAATGAGAATTCAAAGGAAATTTGAATTTAATGGAGTTTCCTGGGGATTAAATTTAAAATGTTCTATCGCATATATATCACGTTAAATCAAGTTAAATTTTATTAAGAATTTTTAACCTGGAATTATTTTAATAATAGTAATAGATGCATATTGTATTTAAAAAAACTATTCTTATTGTTTAAAAAAAAAAAACTATAAAACAAAAAATAGAAATTTTTAAAAATTTAAAAAGAAAAAATCATACATTGCAGTAACCGTTTAAACGCTAAAAATCACGAATTAAATCATCTAGTAAAGCGCCAAAAGACTTATCTAGATCCTTCCTTGTAGTGTGCTTAATATAATAATTAAAAAAAATGTTTAAAACTAAAAGCAGCTAGTTTACGCGATCAGAATTTGCCTAATTTTATTTATTAGGGTCGAATTTTCTCAATCGTCAAATAAATAAATTTGGATGTGATTTAAAACAGCATTTTAACATTTTTTTCAAATAGCGTGACAAAGAATTATTTGAAAATCAGTCTGTTGAAAAATCGGCTCTTAATGCAATAAGGCAATAGTTAAAATTATGTTCTTAAAGCTTCTAATAGGTAAAAAAAAGTCAGGTTTTTCAATTTTGCTATTTTATTGTATTACTCAAACATATACCTTTCGTTTTGAAAAGTAGTTTTGTTAATAATGTTTATGTTTTTAATTTATGTTCTTTATTTCATTTTTACACACATTTTCAAGCAAGAAATAATAATAGTTTTTATAACAACAAAATTTTATAAGGTTCTAAGATTCAAAAGACGAATTAAACACGCCTTAAAAAAATATTTAAAACAAAATTTGTTTTACGATTCATAAATAGAGTGAAATTAAATTAAATCAAATGAAGAGTTTTTTCGTTGACACAATCAGTGGAAAGAAGCAAGTCATGAAAAAAATTATATGTTTGAGGAAAATTCCTCTGATACCACTTTTTATCGAATGTAAAAAGAATTTCACATGTGGACAAATGCGACATAGCGTCCGCAAAACCTTGCAAATCTAAAGATAGATCTTGCTATTTTTGGCGCGATTTCTCAAATCCAGAAACATGCCTATGGTGTCTGAGTTGTCAACTCCACCGTCGCTTTTATCATTCATGAATTTTGTATAAATGCAAATCAGTACAAAAGTAAGAGTAATACCAAAATTACATCACAAACCGTATCATAGCATCTGCCCGGTTCTGAGAAATAAGAAACACATAGAAAGAAAATAAATAGAGAAGAGCGATCTGCAATTCAAGTAATTTTAATTTGAGTTCAGAGCTTCGTTCGTGCGGAGCCGCGAAAATGTGCCCTTTGGCTCTGTAGCACCGCAAAACGTGTGCCCTGCGAACCTAGAAAAACATTCCGGAATTTGCCCGAAAGAATTCTTGTTGCAGATGCTGCCCATCGTCAGAAGTCTTCTACTTCGGTTGCATCATGTGCATCCAGATGCATTGCGATGTACATTTGGAGGTCTAATTGCAAGAGAGCAACGCATTCTTAAATTATCTGCGTGTTTTAAAAGGGGTCTTTCTTGTCCCCGCTTCGGGGGTAAACTCTGCCGGCATGTCGTTCAGTATCCATCGAGACTTGGTGGACTGATTTTATAAATATAGCTTAGGAGAAGCAGCATAGTCGCGAATATAATTAATGGGATGGACGTAGTGAAACAGGTGCTTCGCAATTTTTATTATTATTATTTTTTTCCAACTTTGTTTTTATATTCGCCTAAATATGAAACGATGCGGCAATAAATTTCTACGGAATTGGGTTAATAATGAAATGTCTTTCCTGCTGTTATAGTAGCTAAGTGCTTCTAAATCCGCTGCTGAAATAAACCCATTCACCAACAATGATGACGAAGACGACGTCAAATTCGCGAGGTGCGCTCAATTTAACGCTAGGTGCTTATCCTTTCGCACGGTGGATTCCTTCTTCAAAGAATTAACTAACAGCGAAAATTTTATTTATTTATCCCGAAGAGATTGCAAAACCGCTGCAGCTTATCCCAGTGAGCGAACGAGCGGGAATTTCTCTTCCAATTGGGACACAAACTCTACTCCCTAAGACAAACTACATTAGTTAAACGTCGGATAATTTCGACTTAGCGTAATCCCATCCTCATTTTCCTAGAACGATGGATTGTCGCTCGGGAACATTGTCTTTAGAAGTACGCTACCGTTCTATCGAAAAAGCAGAAAAATTACATAGAACACTGGGAAAATTTATTATATATTTATATATATACATATATATATATTTTTTTTTGTTGTTGTCACATCTTGTGCTCTAGCACGTTGTCTGAAAGGAAGACCCTTGCTTTATTTTCCCCTGTCGCCTTAATTTGCTCACCGAAGATTATGCTGACAGTGACTTCATCAAGGACGGGAATAAACCTATTTAAGAAAGTTACATAAGATATGAGCAATTGGAAAGTTTCCTGCAGTCGTTAGTAAATGCGGGAGGGACTACTCATTAAAACTTTTTTTTTCAAGGGCTTAAGTATTTAGTCTCGTGAACTTTGCGAGAGATTATCGCTTTTAAATATATCAACAACGAGTCAATCTAGGACGTGGGTTTAACGAATCTTTAATTTAGCCTATAATCTGCCTAGAATCAAATGTCGGTCAAATTCTATTATTCGCGAGATTAAGAGATAAAATCTGAGATAAGAATTTAATATCTCAGATAAGCCAAATAAATGCTTTTATTAGATTAAATTTGACTTAAAGACAAGTAAATGACTTTCTTTTCGAATTTTTTAATATATACTTAGAACTTTTTTATATTAAAATATGATAATAAAATTTGATATAATATAAAATTATTTTCCAAGGGTTATGAAAATGTTAGGTATCTTTTAAAATTAACAGATTAGGTGAACCTAGTGTACCTAGGCTTGATATTTCTGTTTGTATATAATTTAACCCTTAGAGCGCGAACCGTCTATAGATCGACTCTCTGTTAATGCGTATAAAATGCGATGCGTTGGAATAGTAAAAAATATGTTTCATTTGAGTAGTTTGATATGTCCCTTTCACATAACATAAAGAATTACGAAAATCCATCTACATTTGAGGAAAATAATTAAGATTCTGTGCACGTTTAATTAATAAGGTACTTTTTTTCAAAAATCCTTTAGCAATTTATGCAAAATATGTAAAAATAAGCTCAGCACTAAAAGGGTTAATTACAAAAAATTTATGAATATAACAATAAGTAAAGATGCTTTAATTAAACAACCATTGTCCAGTGTCCAAGTTACAAAATATTTACGAACACAAATTTTAGACAATAAAATTTTTAACACACACTTTTAATTGAGATTAGGTTAAAACATTAGATGATTAAATTATAAGTTTAGATTAGAGGAGATCAAGAGATCCGCGTTCGATGAACTGCTCTTTTCTGATCTAAACTGTTTCGCGTCTATTGAGCTTAACCTAGGTTGAGAATTATCCAATCTTTTCTGATGCACAAATTAGGGCATTTGAAAATGTAAGTTTGGTTAACCATTGTAAAGTGATTTAAAATGTTTTAGACACTTTCTCCTGTTTAGAAGTTAATTTTCAAGGTAAAAATTGATTACAAAATAAATAAATTTAGCTTTTATTTTAGATAGAAAAGATCGAATTTGTTGCCTATCAGAAATAATCAGGTGACCGTGGAATGTTCCATACGATTTATTCTAATGGAATTTCTGTATTTTATTTTTATAATAATTTATTTCAATAACATTTCAGATTTCTTTTCATCGCACTTTGGTGCTCTAATCTTTTTTGATCTAATCTAATCAGACAATTATTTTATAGTTAACCTAAGTTGATTTACTTAGATCTGATATAATTTAAAAATAATAATAAAAAAGTATGGGAGGAAACCAAAATGCTATCGATAATTTATCTAGCAACGTGTTTCTAAAAATTGGACGGTAGGTTATTAGAATAATTTAGTTAACTAGTACATACTTTGAAAGAAAAATACAGTATGCTTAACTAAAACTCTATGAAGTCCAAATTTATTATTATTATTTATTTATTTGTATAAACACTTTTAGAAAAGTTCATTAATAAATTCGATAATGTTTTTAATTTTCCTATATTAAGAACTGAATTGAATTGTCTGTACCGATAGAAGAGATGATTAGTTTTGGTACGGTAGAGTTGTCCGCGGTTATGCATTCACTTTACGGTAGTGTAAGCCGCGAAATATCTTTTGCTGCAAACATAGTGTAAAGTTTAAATTCTAAGCAGCGTAACTTACATTAGGCATGGTAAAAATTTCAAATTCCTGGTCAACATCCATAGAAATAAAATAATAAGTTTGTAGATGATAACAAAAGTAAAAAAGGCCAAATAATTTGAGCAACTGCGGGCTTTACGCACAGAATTCGTACTATAGGGAATTATAATACCCATAGAGCTTTCCGTGAATGCCGACTTTATGCGGCGGTCGTATCCAGAAAATGTTTCATGGATGCCGACTTTAGGCGGCGTTCGTATGCAGAGAACGTCTCGTACCGAAAGGATTAAGATAATTCTTACGAATTTAGAAAATTAAAAGTACTTTAATAAAAATTCAAGGGGAAACCAGAAAAATATCCCCCACATTACCCCATGTGACAAACATTTTTGTGGCTCACCCTCAATTTTCTGTGAACGTGTAAAATGCGTGAAACCTTCAAGAGGTAGTCACGGCGATGGTTTTAGAAAAAACTTGCAAAACGATTTTGAGATGGTGTTACCTCAAAGTACATGTTCGGAACGCTAAACTACAGCACTGCCAAGACACTTCTTGTGCAAAATAATCTGGATCAAATCCTGCTCCGCTATCATCCTCATGTATCCGGTAAACCCCTAGGGACAGTCTTTGGTGTTATTTCCCCAGAAAAGTGATATTGGGAAGCTCCGCTGCATCCATGGGGACTCGGTGTATTGCAATCTGAATCGGTGGCGGCGTCTTTCCTCTCCCTGATTCCTTCAGATTTATGTAAATAACTCAAGAGGAAAATTGCTACATTCGTACAGAGCCACTTATGAGATAGTGGGGCACTAGAGTCTGACTAACACCCACAGGCGCCTCTCAACTTTCTGTCTTTGATGAAAAAAAAAATAAATAATTTTTAATAAGCCAATGAGTCCGCGAAATGGGAAATTTACCGAGTGCTCTGGAATCAAACAGTGCCCCCAGGGAAAGTTTGAAATTTTCCCAACGAGGTCATAAAGGGGTTCTTTGTGGTAAACCCATTTTCTTATAGGTCATTACTTTGTGCAACAACTGGGTCACTAGGAAAAGGAAGTCATTTAGCTCGCTTAATGCGAGGAAACTCTCATTTATTACGTTGGGTAATGAAAGCCAAACACCTTCTGTCCATGAAATACCTGTGGTATCAAGCAATATTTTAAGTTATGAAGTAGAATTTCTTAATTATGCATTTTTAATAAAACAACTATTTTATAGTACCCTAAAAAAGTTTTCTTTAACATTACTTATTAGTTAGTAGTAGGTCATTATTTCTTGAAATTGTATATAATTTTATATTAACGTATATTTTCTTTTTTTTTCAGGTGAGTTTCTAAAACTGTATGGCGAAGCAAGGAATATAATTTGGATATTCTAAAACGTTATTTCGACATTCTGAATCGATTAAATCTTCAAAATAAGGTTACCTATAACAAGTAAAATTGAACATAAATATTAGTGACAAAAGGATTAAACGTTTTAATATATATTTTAAAAAAATAAAGTAGGTTTGTAGCATCCGCACATGCATAACTACAGATATTTTTAAAACTGGCTATAGTTTCAAATAGCTTGAAAAATTCTATCTACATTTATGTATAGATATTGTAGGATTTAAGGTCATGGTAGTTGAAACAATTTTAATAATTTAAGTATAGTTTTATTCTTATGGTTATAGTTGTACAAAAATCAGAAATGAGATATTATAAATGCAAGATTTCGTCAATTATATTATTTCATCAGAAATACAATAATTAAAGATCTATTGGTTACTTATGCTGCAATAACTAAAATCATCGAGTTCTTAATTTATAATGTTCTCAGTTTTGACCGTAATCCCTTTTTGGGATCCTTCCAGCACGGTTTCCTGTAAAGAAAACAACTATCAATCTTTTGGAGTTCTCCTCGTTTTGAATTCCAGCCATTAAGACTGTTTTCCACAGAATCAACCAGAAGATTCTGTGTTATAAGTTATGCGGTCTTGGATTCCAGCCTTTATTTATTACTTGGCTTGAATTTTACTTTTTATTCGCAATGCTGCTGAAGTGCCTCAAGGTAGCCATCATAGTACTTTTTTCATTTGCCTTAACCATACTGGCCTGTTTTTAAACCACTCGAAAATTCTTTTTACAGGGATGACCTCCAATGAATCTGATTGTGTTCTTCTCAATTCCGATTTAAAGTCTTTTCTTAACTGGTGTTCTATTAATCGCCTACCTCTAGTAGGTGCATCGCTATGTCTTTGTTACGAAATAAATATCCTATATCCTGTGATTATACAATACGTGATTGTCCTCTGTCTACACTTCAATAATTAATTATTTGTATAATCAAACAGATATCGCGCATATTTTTATTAAATTCAAGTCGTATCTTATATTCTTCTTACCTGAACAGTTATTTCGAATTAATACAATATATGGATTTTTATCATATTGTTCATAAAATGTTATTGTCCTCACAACTAGGTTTTGCCTTGAAGGCTATCAGAAATAAAAATTTCGACAACACACTACAGTAGGCCAACTTAAGGAGTTATGTCTAGTCAGAGGAGTGAAAAAATAGCTATTCATTAGATCAACTTGAAATTTTGACAGAGTGGTTGATATTATTCCATTACCATTGTTTTTCCTAAACTAATACTTGTTAAAACGTTGGTAATATTATAACCAATCCCAATCACGGAATTAAGAATAATGATAAAATTTATTTGTGGGGAAACAAACCAAGGATTCTTTAACAATTAAGATAACTTTAAAAATGCTTAAAATTAACTATTCCAACACCAATAAATTTTAATGGCCTTTAAATACATCATCTCTCCACCTTCCCTTATTTTTCTTCAAATCTTTAAGTATCAATATTTTGAACTTTATATCGAGATCGTTTACTTTCCGGGGAGAAGAGACAATATAAAAAACCAGGAAAAAACCAGTTTGCCTATGTTGCTGTAATAATCGCAACAGATTAATAAAATCGTTCAGAATTTCATTTTACGAGATGAAAGCAGATATTCAGGCACTTGGCCGGACACAAGATCTAGAGCGTACTTCCTGCAAGACTCAATCAATGACTTCATTTCTCTTCATTGAAGTAAATTTAATATCTAATAAATCCTCTAAGCATTTTCCATGTGTGCACCCTATTCCAGCGGAACCTCTCGTAATTTCAAATCATTCTTAATGCGGGAATCTCCAGAAGAATGTTAAACTACAGGAAGACTATGAAATTTATAGGAAATTATGTATCCGTACTGAAAGTACCCAGCTATGCCCCCTGCGGCTCCTGCGAATAGGTGCATACTGGTGGAGTCTATTGGGTCATCGATTACTCTTTCCTAGATAAGTGGAGGGTGGTTCATATAAAGTGCAGGACAAAGGACATCTATGCCCCTACAGACCAGCACTCTCCTTTTTCGACCGAAGCTCCACTCCCGGTACCCAGATATGTCTACTCTGTCCATTTACATTCGACCGGGACACACATCCCCGCATACCCACTTATTTCCGAGAAGAATTTCTAAATTGAGCTGCTCGGTCTGGACATCTACCTAAGATAATTTCAGCAGCTTCCCGGCCTAAGCTAGATGCGGGGAACGGAGGACCAGCTCCGGTAGAAGGATGACTCGGATTATGCTTGTCAACAAGTGTTGTTTGCGAACATTTTGTGAATGTCCTTCCTGCCGGGCGACGGCGGTGGCCGTGAGACGGACTTTTTTTCCCCACTGGGGGTTGGTCAACCAGCAAAATTTCTATCAAGAATTTTTGCCGACCGCCCGGACGGACGGATGGAAAGGATCCCGGACGGGATCGACCAACGGCTATAGTCATTACTCCAGCCGAGAGATCGTCCCGTGCCCCGGAGTCCCGCATTAAGGCACAATAAAATGTCTGGCACATATTTATTAAGGGAAGTTCTGCGGTGGCTCCATACAACAGTCGTGCAGGAGCCACTCGGGGGCGCCTAGTGTCCCGGACATCTTGTGCCGGACTTGTGAGGAAACAAGCTGTTCCAGAGCCCTAGGTTTTGGGTCCTGGCTTATAAACATCGGCCAGTCGATTCAATATATGGAAGGGACACATCGATACGGTGCTCCTCTGGCTCGTTGGGCTACACCAGCGTGCACAGTATGGTTTTATTGAGCCTTGAGCCCCATAGACGTCTAGGATGCATTCTGGTAGAATTTTTCACCAAAGCATGCATCCCCTGGGCTGCACTTCAATTTTTGATGATTATTTTGATGTCCCCAGAGCTCTCCCCGGGTACCTGAACCAAATCAGCTAAAGTGCTCTCCTTATTGGGGAGCAATTCCGACCATGCTTCTAATGACTTCGCCTGCATGGCTTTGTATTTCGCGCAAAACTAGGTCGTGTTCAGGGCGGGCTTGAAGTGGATGAATAAAACATAGTTTCATGCTTTGTACTCTCAGATAAAGGGCCAATCAAATTTTTTCGTCCCTGTGGGGGTGCATTCCTGCAGATGTCATGGACACGAATTGCATTTTACCCGATAATGCTACATTTTCCCCGGGCAGTACCAGGCCACTCTAAATCCTTTGTTTTTGCGTATCTTCCTCTCTTCTTGCCCCAGAAGTCTCTGTTGTATCGCTTATATATATATATATACTTTTTTTTTTACGAATGCCCCAAAACGAAGCTTTTAGTCTTAAAACCGCTTTTGTGCTCGCTGTTGTATATCGCAAAGAACTAGTGCATTTTGTTCACCTAAATGCAGTCACTTGCAGCTTAAAGGATGCAATTCACAAAAAACTAACTACGTCGTAAAATAAAATAGAGTAAAGTAGTAATTTATATATATATTATAATTATATATATATATATAATATAATATAATATATATATATATATAATAAATTAATAATTAATTAAAATTCCTTTGTATTGTATCTATTGGTATAGCTGTGATATAAGTAGGCCATTCCGAGGTTGGTGGATTGGGTTCCCATATGAAAATCCTGGTAAAAAGTAAAAATAATAATAAAGTAATACAAATAAAATTAAATAAACACTGGATAGAAAACCTTTTATAAAATTGTTAAAAGACCAATAGCTTACATGCCGAAATTCTAAGATTATTGGACATATCCCATATGGTAGGAAAATTATTCATTTTTACAAATGTAAATTTCCTAAGTACTAGGGTATCCTCAAACGCAAAATTAAGAATTAAAGTTTTATATTCTAAACTTGTAAAATCTTCACAATAGCTTAGGAAAATAACATTAGCGCTATGTCTAATTTGCTAAAGCAAGTTGTAGTACTTTTTTTTAGATAGTTTATCCAGTCTAAGGAAGCCTACGGTATTAAATAACCAAATACAAGGACATTTTTTGCCCAAATATAAACTTCCATACAAAATATTCTCCCCAAGCCTATTTAGGTAATTTTACAATAGTTGTTACTCTTAAGGAATATAACAAGAACGCACCCCATACTTCAACAATTAGCTTTTTAGCATTAAGTAGTGACAAGCTTAATAATGGGGCACAATTTATTGAACAAAATTATTCTATTTATTTCATTTTTTAGTTCTGAGCGCGTAATTCATAAAACCCTGTTTGTTTTTAGATTTTAATTATACACTAAAAGTAAACTATACACTAAAAGAAAACTATTTCAAAATATATATATGTATTTAATTTTCTTCTCTTCGGTCTAACTGGGGTTAGACTTTGTACGTTTCCTTATATAAAATCAAATTCTAACCTAGACCTCTATCAAAAGGGATATCACTTTTGTCCCGGTTAAGGATAAGATGCGATTCGCTTACCTTTTACCGCCGACCAATAAAGGGAATCACCCAATACATTTTCCTCTGATGTTATCCGTCGCGCCAGACAAGGGCGCAAGACCACACCCGGCCCGTGGCAAGATTATGAAATAATAGCGGACTTAATGCTCGAACACATTCCGGCATTATTGGCACTTGAAGACCTGGTAAACTCGTTTCTTCCATTAAACGGTCCTGCCATCCCATGCCATTCGTAATCAGCATGTGAAATGGGCTCTTCGTTCTCTCCCCCCCTCGTCCCCGGGAGCACATCTTACAAAACGTCGTACATAAGAGATGCCGATCACATCTTTAGCACATACTTCGATTGCCTTCGATTGCTTCAAAGTATAAAAAGTAGAAATAACGACTTTCCACGTGGATGACACAGGGATCCGTGCAGAAGGGGGTAGGTAGGCATATGGGCGCGAAGCGGAAGCCTGCCGTTTCCCATTGGCGGCTAATGCTCTCCGGGAGGCAGTAGAACTTAGAGGAATCCCCAACACCAGGACCCCAAAGTAAAGGTCCCTACTTGGCCGCTACTGCCGCTGGGGCCAGATAGCACAGAAAACTACAGAGGAAAATGATTTTTCTCTTGTTTTGCCAATTTTTCTGTATTAAACTTATAATAAATACACGGCTCACGTACGACCGAAATTATTGGGTGCTGCTGTAGGGCATAGAAGGGTGGGGCGGGGGTGTTCGTTTTCTCGGTTTGATTTTTCTCGATTTTCCCTTTTGAAAGGAACTTAGCCAATAAATGGGTTTTGCCTTCTCTCCTCCATCACACGATGATGCCACGGCACGGACCCGAGGCATGACTTGACTGAGTTATATGAAAATCGTGATGGAGCTCCTTCCTTTCTTATACCCATTTTGGTGGAATTTCCATCATCGCCATTATAACTTCAATCGAAAACCAATAATAGGCTAATGTTTCCTTGATGGAGATATTCCAGTTGACACCCATCGATTCAAAGGTTCAAGAAATTTGGGGGACGCGAAACCAATTCATGTCAAATCCCTTTAGATAGCTGTCAAGGTAGTGCGAAATCAGCCCTTTTTGGAATGTAATTAGCTATGCAATTGACGTAGGTGATTTTAACGAACAATTGCACCCTTACAGACGTATGATCATTTCAAAACATTTTGAGAATCAGCTCAATTTACTGGGTTAGAAATTTGATGCAGACTAACGTATTAATAAGTAATATTAAATCAAAATCATTACAGATATAAAACACTTTATTTTTTAAGTATACCATATAAGTCTACTGTTCACCTAAAACAAGGCAAAATTTTTTATCGCAAAATCTCCAATTATTGAACGTACCCATAAGTTTTTATTTTTCAACCTATTATACAATGTCCATAATTATCAACGATACACTGAATTTAGCCCGAGTATCCACAGTTTATATAGATTAGCTCCTATATATAACATAAGAGTTTATCAGTAATTTTGAAATAATAATAGTTTATGGTAGAAAAAGTCCCAAGTTTATTGTTCTGAAAGTATATATAGTAATTATGAGTAATTTATGTAGGAAAATATATATAGAATAGAAGTGCTATATAAAAATCATTGCATAAGCTATTTTGTCTAAATCAAATGCCTATTTTATATTGCCCTGTTATATATGTAGTATTTTAAGGATTAGTATCCAATTCCATATTAATCATTTTATGATATGGCTTTTCTGTCATAGACAGTTACAATAAGAGGATCCAAATTGATCATTATAAATGATTTATATAAATTCTAAGTGTGAATTATAAGGAAGAAAAATTTATAGTTTCACGCAATACACATTGGGAGAACCGCAAAATAATATAGGAGAAACATATATTTAAATATATAACCCCTTGAGCAAAACAATATTACCAAAAGATCTAGATACATATATTCATCTTGGAATATCAGATAAAATATTGTAGTTTCTTTCTTAAATTACTATATCGGTGCGATGCAATAATTATCTTATATTTCTTAGATATATTAAGGAAGCACAGGCTGCTTTGAGGTATCCTCTTCATCAAAAAACTTTTAACAAAAAAATACGTTTTTAGAGATTACCCTTTATTAAAAACTATAAAAAAATATGCTTGCCAAATGATTTATTAGGCGTAAACTTAATATTTATATTTGGTATAAAATTAAGAATTCTATAGTCCACCGACTGGATAACTACTTAACATATTCCATCAATCAATAGGTCCACAATAGATCATTATATGAGATAACCATTAGGAAAAATTAAAAAGTAAATACTGTTTTCAAGTATTGTTTTTTTTTTTTTTTTAATAAAATTAGATTAGTCTTTTTAAGAGTTATTATACAGTGAAGAGCAAAAGTGGATAGATGATCCACACTTTTACTTTTAAATATTTATTACGAAGTAACGAAAAAGCTGACTGAACTGAAAAGAATGTTGTTATTTACACTTATGACTGTATATTCAGAATATGTTGCTTTTACTTTTTATTTCATCTAAATACTAAGAAAAAATTAAAGGTACTATGTCGAAAAGTCCACTTTTCCCACTTTTGCACCCTTAATATTTGGTTCAATATCCTTTTGATTTTTCAACTTATACTGTGGCATGGATTCATAGAGTTTAGAAATGAATGTCAATGGTATGGATGTCCAGACGTCTCGTACGCGGCTCCATAGGTCATTTACTCCTACCGGTGGTTCACTGTACTCGGCCAGTTTATTTTTCACGTAAGCCCCGACGTGCTCAATAGGATTGAGGTCTGAAATTTGAGGAGACCACTTCAAAATTGAAAAGTATTGGTTCTCGAGCCAATGCTGCACAATTTTGGCAGTGTGTTTGGGGTCTCCGTTTCGTTGGAAAATTACCTGTGAGATGCGACTTTCACTAGAACGGATAGCCGAAGGATGATTTTCTTGCAAAATGTTCAAATATTGTTCTTTGCGAACGATTCCTTCCACTCTAACCCAAGGCTCAACACCGTTGGAAGTTATACAACCCCAAATCATTAGTATGGTACCACGATTTTCATTCTGACTCGTACCGGCAGAATTTGGATTCGTCGGACCAAATTACCTGAAAGTGAACTATTAAATTATGAGACCAATTTCTTGAGAACTTACTTAATTCTAATCCTATATAGTATTAATATTTTTAACTTTAAATATGTCGATTAAATTACGTTAAAAAAGACAAAAAATAATTTATTTTTGGTTTCACATTCCACACGGATTCCACACTGAAAGTTGTAAAAAAATAAATTGTAGTTCATAAAAACTACAGAAGCTTCTGAAATTGAATTTGAATTATTATTACGATTTAAGAAAATCATGTATCAATTTTAGCCCATATCACAAAATACGTAAATTTTTATATTTAAATAAAAATTAAAATCATATTTGTTTCATCCAGCACATATAATATAAATTGGAGGGTAAGCAATATGTTTTACCAATTTTTCCACTAATCCCCATAAATCTTCTTTTTGTGTTAATGTAATACCGGGTATATCGATTTGGCTTAGTAAAATTCAATTAATATTTTTTTTTTTTTATTTCTGGCTCGCTGCGAACCAGGCATAAATTTGATGATATCATAAATATTGATGTCATGCGACTAGAGTCGCGATTATTGAGTGCGGCTTATGCCAAAATTGGCGGTTTGTAGCGCGGTAAATGTGCATTGAAGCGAGCAGTTTTTCCGTCCAATATTTTTTTTTATCAAATTGCGTCAAATCCTTAAATTGTGAGCTTAATTACGCGCGAACACGTAATTTATGCTGATGCACAGCCCATTAGTAAAGAACGCGGAACATAGCACAAAAAACGGGATGGAAAAATGGCTATTGATGTGGGTCTGGCTGCGGGGATGGATACGATTCTAGAAGTACCAATGGTCGTCGCAGCGAGCCTTTAAATTTCAGACACAGACTCCGGCAACAGCACAAAGAGCTATCTCTGGCGGTTCGCCCCCGCTCCGGTGTGCACGTATTTTTGTTCGCACGAAGGAGCGGAAAAGGAGAACTGGATGCATTCCTCCTGCAGAAGAAAAATGGTATTTACAGATCCTCCGGTGGTCCGGGGCCGAGGGGCAAACAGATTGGGCCGTGATTGTAATGAAGCTTTATGTTTCAGATAATTGCATTACCGCCAAAATAAAACAAAAGAAAGAGTAGGTGGGTGGTTGGTGGTAGTGAACACCGTAAAAATGGTATTTATGGTATATAAGTGGGTAACAATAGAAAATTGTTGGGTAAATATAGAACAGCTCGAGCAGAAAAAGAGCCGATTTTTCTATTTCGTTCCACTTCGGTTTTTTGCTTGCCCGAGGAGGTCTTCTGCATTTAACCGATTCCTTAGCGAAGCCTTTTTTTGTGATCCGAGCTTCATAGCCCTGCTCCTTGAACCGAAATAGTCGGCCAAGATACCAAGAAGCCGGGCGCATAAAGCTAAAGTCAGACAATCGCCCCAAAGATTTTAATTATGTCCCCGAAAAACTTTCCACAGACTATTATTTAAGTTGTCTTCCTTCGTCGAGGATGCCACTAGTTGTGGGTGGTACTGCATTTCGAGTTCGAACATTTCAGAAGCAGTTTTCATCGTCTTCGTTTCCTTTTTCTATCCGCCAACCCCCATACCGTCATAGAAATTGGCTTACTCGTCACGTAATTCCCGAACCCGAACGAAAAGTGGTCCTCGAAAGAAATGTTGCAGAAAGAAAATGCAAATCAACTGTCTAATTGGGAGGAAACGGAAGGAGGCGAATGAAGGCTCTGAAAACAATGTGATTTCCAAATAATTGCCTTCCACTGCAATAAGATTAGCAATATCTGGTTCGCATTTATTAAGATTCAGTTCGGCTCCTCGTCGAAGAGGAAATTGATGCACTCTCTCCTCGGAGATGCCTTTTTCAATTTTCCTTACCCAAATGAGACGATTGTTACCCGAACTTTTCAACAAAATACTCCTCTTGGATAAAATTGGATGGAATCTTTACAGCTTTTGAGGTACCAAGTAATGAGGATTGGTTTCTGATTTGCATTTTGCATTTCTGTGGGTGGATTGCTATTGGAAGACCTTAAGGATGCTATGGGGCTTTTCAGGTAGTATTAGTTTTCGATGTATTTTTTCAATTTTCTACCATAATTTGAAATCCTCTGGTAATTAAACTTCGTTAGAAGAGTATCTTATTTCTATAGTGATCCAAAATTAAAATCAATGTTGAAGGACTTCCACTTTAGTTTATACCACTACTATGACCTCTTTTTCAATAGAACAAAGTCCCCATAAGATTTTTGTAACAGTTTTAAAGTGTTCACACACAAAATTTCATTAGGAACATAAAATTTCAAACTATACCTTATTGCTCAACAAATTTTTCCATTTTAAAAATAGGTAGTGATGCTAAACTAGACTGATTAACTTAAATTACAATTAGAAGTTAGTTAAAATTTAGGCATTTTCCTGACCTGAATTTTACAAAATACGAAATAAAATTGTGGGCATGATAAAATAAATTAAAATCAGAAAATTAGAACGAGTACTACAATAAGATGCAAAATGGTTGTCCCCATTCACATAAGATCATGCAAACATACCCCGTAAGTTAGTCTTCCCCTTTCTTAGGTAGCCTAAATTTAAAATTCATCGCAAGCAGCAGCTTTGCAGAATAAGGCATAGCACATTTTATGAGAAGCTGTGAAATTGCAAATTTATTTAACCCGAAAAAGTACTCAAACTCCTCAACCTCCTTGGCTGAGAGTAATCTCATAAACCCCAGAAAAATGTTGGTTTAATGAAATTCATGCCCTCGGCATATGTCCTACAGCGAAAGGTGAACACGCTCTGGGGATGAAGAGAAACCGAAAAGTAAAAAAAAAAAAAAAAACTAATAATAAATAAAAAGCATAAGTCCCAGGGAAGATGAAGGACTGGCCAACGGAAGCAAAGCACAGCATCCGTGTAACGGACGAAACAAGAAGTGCTTCTAATAAGGCCCAAAAGTTAGACAGGGGAGGCTCGGGCGAGGGTCAGTCGGCATGTGCACACCTGGGAAAAGTGAGGCATTTGCATAAAAAAGCCTCCATCTTTCGAAATTCACCTGGACCTTCGCCGGCTCGCCTCACATGTCTTCACGCAGCTGGAGGAGAGGCTCTGATGCGAGACATCCTGAGATCAATATGTTAATGGGTTTCGGTTATGCGGGCTTAGCTCCCGAGCACGGGGAGTTCTGCTGCAATATCCATAATTTATAATTTGCCGATCTAATGGCACCTCAAGTAAATTCAGTTGGTAGGGCCAAAAAGGCACCAAAAATTTCCATTTCTTCTTGGGATTAGGGGCGCAAGTTGAGAACCCATAAATTGACCTTTTTATTGGGATGCTAAAATAATAGATTACGTTCCGAGGATGATACTAAACGGCCGCTACTGCCATAACGATATTTCTGTTTTATTGGGCCGGGCATCGGGGGCATGTATTCCTCCCAACTTTATATCGAGTCACTGACAAATTAACATGAGAGTTGGTGAACGCACGTCCAGGAGTGATATGTGTGATCGGGTTCCCAAAGACGTGATGATATTTTTGATGACTTTTTAATATTTCCTTGCGTGTCCCTAAGGGAAATTTGTTGGTTTTATCGTAATTGCCCTATAAAAGTTTTAGGTTTTAGCAAGACCTTGTAAAGGTGTTTTTTGTCCAATCATTTTACGGATCGTAAGGCACAGTTGAAAGGGTTAGACCAATTTGAGCAACAAATGTAGACCTACGCTTGTCGAGTTGTTTATAGATTTAATAAAACACTTCATATTTTTGAATATGTTGTAACTTTATATCTAAAAATGCAGACATCATGCATCAACATCGCTATTTAAATCTGTAGAATGTTAAACTCTATTTAAAGCTGATTTAGTTCAATGTTTAGAATGTTATTTTCTGTCTCCCAAAGTTTTTTCATAAAATTATTTTCAATTTTTACGTAATATAAACTCAAATAAATTCCTAGAAGCTCTTTTAGAGTAGTAAATTTCAATTAGATGAAAGAAAATGGCAAGTGTTTTCCTAAATTCTAAATTACTCTATTTAGACTATGACTTAAACCAATAATTGAGCCGTTTATTTGGCAAATCCATTAGTAGATAAGAATACTAATGAAATTACACGGGTTTAATTCAAACCTGAGTTCAAAATAACAAGTCAAATAAACTTTATTAACCTCTTCAGTCCTACTGTTGACCTTGCAGAACAAAGTTTATCATCTTACTATAAGAACTAATTGATATAATTTTTTATACCTGTACAGCAGAATGCACTTTTGTAGCACAAAATGATATAAGAAACATTACCCAATAGTTCTAGTCTTAGTTTCAATTACTTTTGTTATTTTCAATCACATTTTCCTTTATTCTTTGCAGCTTGCATTAAGCGATATAAATAAATAAATAAAACCATTTTTTAATTTATTTTACTCTAAATAAACATAAATCATTAAAAAAGCAACTATTCCTGGAGCAAATTGCAAATATTTCAGTTGAAATCTAAAATTTAAAATTACATTTAAACCTTTAAAACTCAAGACCAAAACTAAAAATAAAGTTTAAATAATGTAACTATTTTGCATTACGGATGATATATCAGAAAAAGTCAGAAATTGGTATATGAGTTTCCTCTTAGGGCTACAAATGTTAAAGTTACGTATATTAATCTTTCGTAAAATCATTAATTAGGTATTTTATTATCAAGTTTCAAAAATTTTCAAAAGTGAAGTAATTCGATTTGGTCTGTGAACGGTTCAGTTATATATTTAATAACTTGTGCAACTTTTGAGCTAACAGTGAATGGCTCAAAGTAAAACTAAGTCACCTTCTTTATTACACTTCAAAAGTGCTGTTTTTTAATGACAAAAATTGTCAAAAGGGGTGTTTTTTGTTAACAAGAAACAAAAGCAACAATTGCTCAAACAAATTAAAAAATAGTATAGTTTTAAAAACAGCGCAACACAAACTAAATGTGTAAAACAGTTGGCAATATTACAAGTTCTTCTATCCATATACTGTGGGGATTCCCCAAAATGACGTTACTTCGACGTTTTCTATTCATAAAGCAAACCATAAAATTAAAACTGTTTTATTTAAAATTTTTGAGGAATTAAAATTAATCGAATTATGGACCACGGGATGCATTTGGACATTTTGAAGCAATACCTTAAGAAAAGTGCAACAGATCTTTTTATAATTAAAAATTTTAGCTTCTACTAAGACAACAATCCAAACCTATCCAAGCTAAAGTATTCGAACCCTACCTTAGGCTCTGGCCTTAAACGTAATTGAGCATTTTTCAAGCTCATTTAGAAGAAAAACTAAAAAATCATGTTGCTCAGAAAAACCAGTTGCAGAAGGCTTTAAAAGATGAATGGATAAAAATGTACCCCTCTTATTGCGAAAAATTATGTCACGCGATGCTAGAGCGATTAAAAACTATCACAATAAATTAAGGACTACTAACAAAATATTTAAAAAATTTAGGAACGCACTTTTATATTGAAAAATTTATAGGGGAAAGTTTGGTAATTTGGAGCATTTTTTTTCAAAGGCGTTTTAAATATATCTGAGTATTTTTTTAGAATTTTAAAAATGTATATTGTATGAAATGAAACAACAATTTGTAGGCTTTGCATTTATTAAGTATTAATCAACATAATTATTAGAGATATGTCAATAATCAATAAAATGTGAGATTAGAACTTTGTTTTTAGCAGACTGGTTTTATTATTTGGACTACAGAGTTGCTAAAATTGAGGTAAAACTAAACACACTGTTGGTTCGTCGAAACAACGAATCTAATAAAATATACTCTATAAAGGTTAGCAATAATTTCGCGTTTCTTGAATGTAGATAAATTACAAACTTACCTTTAGCTTATTTATACCCTTAGCACGAATCGATGGAATTTACATTAAAAATAACACAAATAGATTTTGAACAATAAAACACAGACGTTCAATGTCACAATGAAAACAATAGGATCGATATACAATGAATTCAGATGCAATAGCTTGGTATTGCCAATATTCAAATTGAAAAAATACGTTTTGAAAAATGATAGTGGTCCAATTTAGTTGCCGGTCCTTTGCCCTACTATCCTAGCTTCATTTTCAGATTACTTTATGTTATGTTATTTATATAAATTATTTGTTTATTCCAAAAATAGCTTTAAACGTGTAAAATTTATTGTATATATACCTAATCAATTGTAGTGTAGATCAGTGTTGTAGATCAGTGTAGATTCTTTTGCTTCGCGTTGCGTGGCCTTCCTTGGGTTGATAACATTAATCTTCCTCCTTATAAAGATTGATTGAAATTGATTAACCTCCTGCTTCTAGCATTGCTTCATAACGTCGCGGACATAGTCATCAAGTCCTAACTGGCTCCATCGACCACCCCGAATTTTTATATAACATCTCCCTCAGTACCAACCCCCGCAATGTGAGATCCTTTCTAATCTTCCGCCTAGACTACCACGGTACCAACTATGTTCACTTAGAACCATTTACAACAATGCTACGCAAAGTTAACAATATCACTCCTTTCGTTTTCCACATCGATAAAGGTATCCTCAAACACTACCTTTACCACCCAGTCCCACCATCTTAATTAATTTTAGGCAGTTTTTGTTAATTTTTATTTTAATTTGTAAAATTAGATGTGGTAATTTTAAACTTTCAACCTAAACCCAATAATTGGCAAAATTATGAAAAGGTGTTCCCTCTTTCTGCACATATACCCCTTGAAATCAGCGTTGCATAAATTAAGATAAGTAATTGAAAACAATAGGCTAGGAAATTCGGTTTCATTTTTCATTAGGTGCCAATAACTGTGTAAATTGTTAATTTGCATTAACCTAAATGATCGATTAGTGATCGCCAGCTGTTCGCTGAATTATCCAATTAATATTATCTTAGAGTTTCATCGAAACTGAAGCGGGGGCTGCTGTATTTGTCGGAATTCACGATTAAAGTTTTCACAGGCAAACAACTCTGTGATTAGTTTAAACCGAGCGAAATTTCCGCAGGACATACGCGAACAAAAGAGATTCACCTAAAAATCCAGGCCCGAATAAATACCCAAAGCAGAGACAATGCCTCAGCACACAAAATCATGTGGAGCCGCGTAATTTCGGCTAATGGAAGTCTAACACGTGTGGGGGTGGCGGACGTCAGGGTGGAAAAACAAAATCCCGAAGCTCCAGGGCGATGACCAGTGGCCAGTTCCCGAGGGATGTGTGGACCCAGAGCCATGGTAAATATTGCAGTCCTGTCGGGTGACACGAGGCCAGCAGGGTACTTAGTCCCGCGTACTCCTCACCCAACGTGTCCAGCGCAGTAGTTTGCTAAAACAATTTTCAATCAAAAAACGGAAATTAAGACCGAACGTTTTGTGAGAAAAACTTCGATCAACTCCACACCGGGGCTGACTGCATTCTGTCCAGCCCCCAAGCCCACTATGCAAGGGTACTGTCCCGGCTGCACAATGGAACTCCGGCCGGATGTTCACTCGCACAGAAGTGTAAATATCGAAAATTATTTTCTTTGTGTTTGCTCTACTCATTTCGATTTATCACTGCACGGCAAAATAACACGGCACCACCTACGCCGTACTTTGTTCAATTTGACCATTTGTGATTTGTGATTTGCTGCAAATCGCGGATATATAGCAAATTCCACCAACGCTAGCAATCTCAGAACCTGATAGCGCCGCAGGCTGGACATTGGCTTCCAATTCAAACTCATTTTAAACATTTTCACGAGGCTCAATAACGAAGAATATTTTGCAAACTACGATCAATACAAATCAGGACTCAAAGGTACCAAAATCTAAGCCAAATTACCGAAATTCTAAGTAAAACGTAAAACAGGCTCTCCACTTCGTCACGGAGGAACCAAAAGAAAGTTGTCTTCTTATTTTGGCTCCAGCTAGTTATTAGTTGATATGCTATAATAATAACATCTAATGCAAAGAACACTATAAATTTAAAAATAAAAGAATTTTTTTAAATGGTACCTAAACTTAAAACTATCCTTGAAATAAAAGCAAATAACTTATTCGACTTATGGGCGGATATTGTTTGTCCTTTAATTATTTTTTCAATTCTTATTCATAAATTGGCTGTGCCCTAAGTTTGTCTTTCAGACTTCCTGAAAAGTGCATATAATGTCCCAAAAGGATTATCATCCTCTATTTATTCTAAATTCTTACTTATTATTTTTTAAATGAAGACTTTAATTTAAATTTGCATTCCAAAATTAATTTACTTTTTTTAAGGCTTATATGTGTGTTGAATCTACTTTAACACTTTAACTCCTTTTTCTCGTAAAAAAATAACTATATGGATATGCGTTTATTTTGAAAATAGTGAAGTCCAAAATGCCATTAGGTCGATTTTACTTTAAAAGCATATAGAAAAATCTTCTTTATGACATTTTGGACTTGCACCACTTTCGAAATAAATGGTTCATATTACAATTCTAAAATAAGTGGGCTACCCTTGTTTGAATGCATCAATTCAATCCAATACCACCTACCGTACGATCTTTCAATTGTGGTTTCTCTATTACTGACTTTAAAATAAATCAGTTACATAAAAAGAATCGCAACTCAGTTAGAAATCATTAACTTAATAAATATTGCAATTAGTACCCTGAAATTAGAGGAAGCAAAACTCATCCTTTCGGAACCGGCCCATCAGATTTTTTTATTTTGAAAGACCATAACCCGTGGCGGGTCGCGGTCTAACGCAATTTGTACACGCGTCGACCTATGGTACCGCACAACGAAAAACTTTTCACCTTTCAACCGTAAATTTCCCTCGAAAGATCCCTCTCATCTATGTTAAGGAAAATGATTTAAAGTATCCCGTCTAAGGATGGGTTTCGAAAGTAAACAAATGATGGGACACAAAAACCACTTCATTGAAAAGACGATGCTCAGCCCCTTGAAAATAGGTAATGGGTACGGTAACATGGCAAATTTAAGGTGAGAAGGTGATTCTGTCACGCTTGACACCCAAGGTATTATCCCATTTGCGGATAACCCTTACCTGAAACGTTATTATCACTTGTGGCGGATGTGCATGAATAAAAAATGACCCGAAGGTGAATCTCCGTTTGGGACCCTCCCTGTTCGGGTGAAGTGGGTTGGGCACGCGACAACCCGATCCAAAGGCATCTCCCCCACTGGTGCTTGAGGATAATTAACAAATTCCTGTGCAGGACAGGACACACGGCCTATTGATGTCTTGTATATAATTTAAAATTCTCTTTAATCGTGCGCCGCGGAATTTTTTTGGCGCGAAACAAGATGATGACCCTCATTCAACTGTTGATAACCAAAACCAGGGGAACATCGCACAAAGGTGTTTGACGTGATCTAAAAACCGGAGATTCCAGATAAATGAAACTGGTTCTCGAGCAAGTCCTTCTTATTTTGGTCCAGTTTTGTACAAAGGGATGCTGCTGGATGCAGCACAAGTCCACAAATATAGCTAAGGGGCGGGTAGTGTCGCTGCAACAAGAACTTTGTCTCGTGGGAATTTTGCCGTTAATACCGTCATCACTTGTATCATCTGTGGCAACCGCTGAGGCTGTATCGCATGAAATCTTGAACCGAAAGTATACCAAGGCAGACACAACTTTCAGCCGAGATGGATGGGCTTCTCAAGAGGGATGTGGCGGGAGCGGAAAATTTATTCAGATCTAGGAACATCTTTCCGGGGAATTTAAAAAAAAAACAGAAAGAATGGTAAAAAAAAACTTAATCCAGTTGGCTTGTAACATCTGGTTCAAAGTCGAAAGTTAAGGGAAGAACTCTCTGCAGAGGAAGGCCGTATTGATTGCTTACGGTGCCGAACTTTCTCCAAAGGTGCGGAGCAAATTTATTAATATGCAAGCACCGCTCACGTCTTGGGAAAGATTTTTCCTTCAAACTTTTTCAGAGGAATCTTAAAATCGACTGGGGATTATACGAAAAATATGAAATATAATGGGATTTTCCGAATAAACAGCAAATGCCGCTTAGACCTTAAATACTGCCTCACGACATGATCAAACTATTGAAAACTTTTGAATTTTAAAACAATTATTATCGTTATCGAATATACAAAGAATTTTATTCTAGTCTTAAATTCAATAAGGGTTAATGCCATTATAATTCTTAAAAAAGGGTTATTTTTAAATTTATAACACGCTATTTCTTGCCATTCAACCATTTTGGAGATATGTAGTTTTTTAACAATCCCACGGAAACATATATATATATATAGCTTTTTAAAGAATACTCTAGATTTGCATATTGTATATAGTTGGATTGGGTCATCTTGAGCTACTCGTGCTCAAAAATAGTCGAAATTTTAAAAAGTATTCTTCAGCACTTCGTAAATTTGGTAGCAACCTTGAGTTAAGAAATTGTTTAAAATTAATAATAAGTATTGTATACAATTTTCCAGTTTTAGATAACTTTATTATTTCACTGGTAATTTTTTTGATTATTAGTTAAGTTAAATTGTACTCTTGATCCGTTCCTGTTTTATCTATTCATTGTTATTGGTTAGAATTAGAATTCAATTTAAGTTAAGTCTCAAAATTAAGTTCTTCTATTAAAGAAACAAGATAAATCGATTTCTCAAATTTAACTTGCAAAGTTATTTTTGTAATTACTGTCGCCGAACAAAAATAAATTTTACAAGCAGTTGGGTATGAACAAATATTTCTCATTAATACTTAATTCTAGTTACCTATTTATTTTAAATTGTTATTCTGAACAGCTGTCATAATATCAACTTTAATCTGTTAATTAAGATTATGTCTGTGTTAATTAAAATTATGGTTATAAATCATCTTATCAGAAATGGGATTTTTTCACAAAAATTTATTTAGCCTTGGTGTACAGTATCCAATGTACTATACCTAAATTTCTAATTAAGCGGGGCATTTTGGGGTCGCAATCTGGTTCAGAAGCGATTGGTTACCATTCATCTTTAGTATTTCCTTAATGGGCTCAGGGCATCATTTGTTTCCTTTATGGATTTCGCTTTCTCCCTGGCGCGAAAAGCGAATACAATTAATTTTAACGCACTGAGATATTCCCTTCGCCGGACTAATTTTATAAATGGTAGTGGTATCATCGCACCAATTACATTTTCCGCAAGCCACCAAAAACAATTCGCAGGGCAATTAGCAGTAATTACAAACTAATTTACTTCCGTTGGTGTAATAAAAACGTTTTGTTTGAATTTTGTTTCCATAATTCGGTGCATTACAACGTCCAGGGTATGAAAATAATTAGCCTTTCTTTTGTTGTTGTTTTTTTTTTTTTAATTACTTAATATACCTATGTATATATAAATATATAATATAAATATGTATACTAATTTTTGTATTTTCCAACTTTTTCAGGGTCGATGCAATCGTGAAAAACCGCCGTGCAAGTATTTTCACCCTCCCCAGCACTTAAAAGATCAATTGTTAATAAATGGAAGAAACCACCTTGCCTTGAAAAATGCACTAATGCAACAAATGGGCATTGCGCCCGGACAACCTGTTATACCTGGACAAGTTCCAGCAGTGGTAAGATTATCTTATTACCAATAATTTTATGTTTGAAATTAATCTGTTTTCAAAAAATATGAAAGCAAATTGCCCTAGTGTTCTGCTATTTACGAGAAATAAAATTGCAAAAAATGAAATGCAGTAGATTGTGTAAATCATTATTTAATTTAAGAAATGGATAATCGGAAAGTATTTTTAATTTCGGTTAATATTTTTGATTTTTTATAAGATGAAAATGTGGTTTAGGCTAATTTTTTTAAAAGGCTTGACTGGACAAGTTGTGACATGGGTTCACCGCACGCATGCATCTATAAGGCAAAGTCATTTAAATCTGAAAAAACTTCTCTTTGATACTTATGAAAAAGATTAAAAACACGGTAACTTTCAAACTAAAGTTCGTATCCAAAAATGACTCACAATTAATATAAGAAGTTATCCTTTTGAATCACTATACCTTTTACCACCTCTTCGAACAAACAACATTTTTGAGTTTAAATCCAAATCAACAGAAAAAACGAGCTTTAGGCTACTTGCAAATTATACGACGGGAGAATACTTTACTCCGAAGAATCGACAAATTATTATAGTACACTTTCGCTAGAAATTCATCAATATTTTTGACCTATGGTCCATATGGTTTTACTTTTTTAAAACTATGATGTTCCTAGAGTATAAATAACTCGATTTAATCAATTTTTTTGTTGAGAATTTCACTACACAAATTTTGCGAATTATCAGACCATTTCCGTAAAAGGCCAGTTCATGGCTTGTAAGTATAGAAAAACGGAAGCACAAAATTAAAACATATATATATATATATAAATTGGACACAATGATAATGGAAACCAGTCAAGTATTTAATTTTAATGATTGTTTCCAGAATTGCATGATTATAACTTACGGAGAAAAACAGGCTTTACTATTAGCCAGAATTTTGAAAAGATCGTCGTACAAGTAGGTTATTAAAACTGATTCATATACCAACTCGGTTTTTCCACAGCTATATAATTCCACAAATATCCCTAAGAAACTTTTAGACTGGTAGTGTTTTGATAAAATATTTTGTGTAAAAATGTTAGCGGGGATAAACATTGAGAACTATCTGAAATATTGAAGAACGTTGGATAAACCTTCAAAGTATTCCTTGTGTATTACCCAAAATTAACTCTACAAATAACTAGCATCTGATAAAATTTGATAAGAGGAGAAGTGTTAAGAACTTTTTCCCTCCACAAGATTAACAGATACTTTCAATTAAAAAGTTTTACCCATGGGCAAAAACTTTGTAGTTAACAAGTAGACCTTATGCTTATTACTCTTATGAAAGGGTTCTTGTACACGTAAAATTGCAAATAATGTTGCTATTCAAAATTCTATTAAAATTTTAGTGGGAGAAAGGAATTTTTCTATATAAACATACTAAAAGGATTTATACTAAATTCTAGCCAAAGGGTAGGCAGGGCAAATGAAAATGAGCACAGTAGGATTTTGCGGTTGAGTCGAAGCGCGGCGTCATGAAACGTATCCCTATACCTTACTACTCCATTGCTCAGTTTCAATTAAATGAAATTTCAAAGAGGTATTATAAAAGCAAATAAATTAATTTTGATTATTTTCTGCAAATGGACATAAATCTCTTAAGCCCACTGTGCGTTTCGAAATTAGTTTTCAATTTACCACGGCGCACTAGTGCGGCACATAACTTGGTGCCTATAGACCGACACTTCACCGCAGGACCGCTGTGTTTTCAGTAATTCCTCGTAATGCTAACAGAGCGTACTTTCATTGTGTACGCATTTTGCATGAAATAATTTGAAATTAAATTCAACGCTACCGTACAACTCCAAATATCGTGAAAATTTGATGCACCTGAAAGGCAATGAACGAACGGGTCCAGCTGCTGATGCTTTCTACTCTGCTGTCGACGTCACGATTTAATCCCAGTTGGCTAGAGCTCTAGCTGATGAGATTAGGGAGACGAGGCGCGGACGTGGCCAGCCGAGAGTGGCGAACATAATGAACATTTACACATATAACAATTATTCTAATTGTTATGACTATTGAATTTAAAATTAAACTCCCGCCGGACCGGACTCATTTGCATACGTGCAGTGCACACAGAGATGGACAATTTGCTTTCAATGAAGTGGTGGCCCAGCGCCGGCCAAGACAGGGACGACTTAATTAAAACTTAATTAGCTGATTCTCTGTGGTGTTTGCGCTCAGCCCCGAGGCTCCCGGAGTCCCAAAGCTCTTACTTTATATACACCCTCTCTATTCACAGGCTACAAATCCCTATTTGACTGGAATCCCAGCCAGCACGTACAGTCCATATTTTGCTCCTGGACACCTAGTGCCTGCGTTATTAGGACCAGATCCGTCGACTGTTGCATCACAATTAGGTCCAGTTGTACCACAAGCAGTTCCTGTTGCCCAGCAAAAAATACCAAGATCCGACCGATTAGAGGTAAGTCACATTTTCCCACCTAAACCCACGCTGAACCTTTTCTCATTTGTGCATTTTCGTTTGTGATATGCAAATATTTGCAAAATATTGCAAAGGTGTCCAGGCAAACTACATGGAGGGAACAAAAAAACATATTTGTATACAAACATTATTTATTATATCTATTATGAATTTTCATATGCATCTTTAACCCTTCATAATTTAGATAGTAATCGTTCACATGCACTGCCTGGACACCTCGGCGAAGCTTCTATAAAAAAAAAAAATTTCGATATATTTTTTACAACATTATTCTGTACATATAACTTTAACCTCAATTTATGTTTTATTATTTTTATTCTAATTTTACTGCTTAGTTAAAACCAAACAATTTTAAAAATAACTTAGCCACCGCCAATTGTTTAAACATCGTTAGGTTATGAGACATATAATTAATGTTAATCTGGAATGCTGCAGCTTAACGGCACGTTTGTGTTATTTTTATCATTCACCGCCTTGTGGATATAATTTTTTTTTTAGATTCAACATAAATACCCAGCGAAGATGTTTGTCACTTGGGAATGTTTAATTAAAAAATAAAAAAAAAAAAAACATAAATCCATCACAAAGAAAAATACTGATGACCACCAACTGCTGCTAAATTTTCAGATAGGTTAAAATGTTGTCAGTATTTTTGTTTTTGCTGGACCAATTAAGTCTTCAGGCTGACCTGATTTTGAGGCCCGGCTAGTATTGATTGCCAGGGTCAAGACGGGTCAGTCTGCTTTTAAAAAAAATATATATATATATTTATTTTATTTTTTTCATTTTAGTTTAAGATCTTATTAATATTTGATAGCGAGCAAATCGATTAATCAACAAAATTCCATTAATCACACATTCGTAAATAATTTTTTGTTTCTAAATTAAATTCTCCGTGGTCTTTACTCTCAGTTTTTTGTAATTGTTTAACAAAATTCCTTACAAATTTGTTCTAAATGGTAAACAAAGTGAAAAAAGAGATCGTTATTTTTGTTGTTGTTGTATTTAAAATCCTTTCTATTCTTCTTATTATTATTCGATTTTCTTCAGTTTCTTCTGCTATTTATTATTTTATTTATTGTTTTTGTGGTTATCTTTTTAGAAACCTATCGTAAGGTAAAGTGCATTATTCATATTTTGAATTGAAGTTGGGAAAGTTACATATGCATTTCTGGGTACGATTATAAACGTTATATATACCTAAATCCATTAAAAATACTTCTCTTTGTCAAAAACATTTAGTCTATCTGTCTATCTGTTTTACTTATTAATTTTAAATATTTCAAATATTTATCACTGATCCAAGTTTAGTTTAAAAATAGAAATTTTTATCAAAGTATTAATAAGTAGAAATTTAAGATTTCATTTGAATATTTGGTTCAATCCCATTCTGGCGTATATTAAAAATATTTTCGGTTATTTAACATCTTCAAAAAATACTCTCATATGAGTAGGTCATTTGTTGAATACAAGGTAAAATATGAATTTTACTTCATACAGTCTATTGGGTGTGTAGTAATAGAAACTATGCAAATTTTGTTAATATACAAAACGTTCAAACCAAAATGGTAGGCTTGTAAAAATCTATAAAAAGTTTGAAGACGTTAGAAATGCATGCTTTAAATTAATGCATTTGAAGCTGAACTATATCCGGCAATGACCGTGAATAACCCTTTTTGGGGTTTCAATTATTAAAATCCCACAGAACCAGATACTTTAATCGAATGATTATTTTAAATTCTTAATATATGAAAACATTGATGAAATTAAAAAATATTCATTCAAAGTAAAATTCGATTGCAAGTGGTGGTTACAACATAAATTGTTATCGCCTACTATAAGCATGTTGAACCTTCAACTTATATTTTATGTAATTGAATATTTTGGATAGCATTATTACAGGCGTACAACTTTTGATTCTAACTAATGTAATACTTTTAAAAAAAAGTTCAAATTTAGCTCTATCGAAAACCCTATGACCCTTATTTAATGGAAAAATGTAGTAATAATATTTGAAAAATTCCGACTGATTTACTTGGGATGAGTAGTCTGAAATTAAATTGTATTTAAGGTAACTTAATAATGAAAAAAATCGTTTCGATTGTTTCTGAAAAGTAAGTAATGGAATTCTTTTCGAAAATAAAATTAAACTATACTATTTAATTTGCAGTTTCAGTGTGCTTACCATGTTCCTTGTTTGTTAATATAAACTTTCAAATTTAAAATTTAAGCCAAGTGAATTCAACGTATATGTCACTTGCTGCTAACGTACTTTTCGCTGATATTAGTTAGTTAAAACATTTATTTTAAATTCAAACTTTAGATAAAAATAAGAGTTCTTTGCTTACTCAAAAATACTAAATATACACAATATTTCCTAGAACCGAAATAGCTGTTATTTTATTGCCAATTTTTGCGAAATTGCAAAGGCTTAAAGGTTTAAAGGCTTCAATCGCGCTTAACTCCATCCTGATTTGCTAATTGAAGATACCTTTAAAATATACACAAAACAAAAAAGAATAAACGAAGAAAAATCACCTGCTGTATCCCTCGCACAAATACAAATACAATGTAACTTTCAATAAAAATTATACGCCAAACTAGTCCCCAACAATTTTTATAATTTAATAATGCGCTTTAGTGCCCACAAAAAAAATACCACAACATGAAAGAATAATGCATTAAACCTTACTCACTATACTTACTGCTTTTTAGCCAATTAATACTTTTTATGAGCTGACAATAATTTCTATCTTTGCATCCTCTGCATACACTTTTCGCTAAATATTAATTATAATTTATATCTTTATTTCTACTTATCAAACGCTTACACTTTTATTTAATATTTGTTTTATTTATTAATTTTACTCTCTATGAATGTTTTTATTAGTACTACAGTTATCCTGAGAGAATTTTGCTTAGATTAGAGGTTGTTCCTAGTACTTAGTGATACACAATTTTATTCAATTAAATATATGACGAACAGAATTTTGCTAATGGCAAAATAAATTTTTTCAAACCAGTTTATTTTTTCGTTGTAAAAATTTATATTTGGGATTTCAAATTAAAATGATTCGTTATACTAAAGCGTGGATAATTTTGTATGAATTGGTGCAACTTTCGCTGAAATTATTAACAAAGCTATAAACAAACTATACAGTGTGGTTGATGTAGTATCTTTTACTGAAAAGTTTTTGGAAGTGATATAGACTTATTTGTTTTTATTTATATGGTGTGAGGTACCTCTAAATTTGTAGATTTTAATGTATTTTGCTCTATATGATTTCTTCACATCGGCAATTACTATTCAACATGTCATAGAACCTTTTAAGTCTGCTGAAGCGGCTTAAATATATATATCATTTTTTTTTATTATTTCCTAATGGAAATGTAATCAAAAATACTCAGGTCAAAAGCTAGTCGAGTTGGCATGGAATACTGGAGTAAAACTCCAAATATTAGGACATATTCATAATACTGAGAACCTGAAATTGATCTCTATTTTTGTATTTATCGAGTTAGAAGCAAAATTTCAAAAACTTAAGCTTAACTCAAGAATGAGATTGCTCTCATTTTAAAAAAAAAATCTCTTAAGCTGAAACTCAATTTGATACTAGTAATATTAAGTTTAATCTCAACTGAGGTTGATCTTAAAAGTTTTGGAGATTGAATATTATTGATACACAAATTAAGACAACGCTTTATTATATTTTATATTTATATACGCTTTATGTGAAAGAAATTTGTATAAATTAAAAAATGGGCGAGTTTTACGTTTTTTAACATATACAAAGCAACACAGGAGCATGTACAGTAGATAGCATAACATTTCCTGGAATTAAGAAATAGTGACAAACTTTATGTTTTTCTTCTTTATAAATTTACGTTATTTATATGCAGTTCTTTTCTTCAGTTATTAATTACAAAAAAAAATTAGCCTAAAAATAGTGAGATCAATCTCAGCTTTGAGATCGATCTTAAGAAATAATTCAAACTTAGTGAATACAAAAATTAAATCGATCTCCAAACCTGAATTCGATTTTATTAATAATTCTAAATTTTAAAAGGCAGTCTTTGTGCTTGATCTCAAGAATGATGATGAATTTTCTATTGACTCATCGCCCACTTCAAGCAATCAATTATTATAAGCGGACTAAATTTTTGAGTTAACTTAAGTATTGAGCATACTCAAATTTTTAACGAACTCTCACTCACTATCTTGAATGAACTCAAATTAGTTTTAACGAACTAGAATATGATGTAATTGGACTATACCATTTCAATACTTAACACTTATAAAAAAAAGCAATTTTTTATCTTAAAAATAAATTTTAATTCATTTTATCATCAACATTTCTAGCTGCCAATATTATTTCAATTCAGTTTTATATCAGAATTTCTTTTCTCAGTATTATTCAATCAAATGTAAAAACTGTAAGAGAAATATACCTGAAACTGAATAATTGATTCATAATTCAAAAAATCAATCATTGAGCGGACATAATGTTTGAGTTGAGCGATGAATTGAGTCAAAATTTGAGTTGTTACCCATTCGATTTTCTTTAAATTTAGAGGTTTTGTAGAATACAATTTTTCCTCGTTGGTAAACTACAGCCTTTCTTCAATTTCATCAATTAAATCATAGTTCATCTGAACATTTTCCAATTACAATTTACGTTTTACAATTCTGGAAATTAGTACAATTGATTTATGAATGTATTTTAACGGAAGTAATATAAAAAACCTGCTAAGATCTTTACTTTCTTTCCTAATTAAAATTTTATTTTATCGAGTATGTTAATCTTAAAAGTATGTCCATCCAGTAAAAATGACAATCATAATAGAGCTATCTCAAATCAAATTCTCCTTAAACTGAATTATACAAAATTCGATGAAATAACAATTGCAATCTAAACATGCTCGTATTAAAGATTTTTCAATTAAAGCAATGTTGGATTTATGGTATTTATATCAAAGCATAAATCCTTTACACCAACCTCCCTTTTAGAATATTTGTAGACTTGAACCTGTTTTTATTAGAGAAAACAAAACCCCCCGATTAATATTCACCTTAGTCATACATCAAGTTAATATTATGACATACTAAAATCCATATATCTTCTGGTAAAGCACGCAATATTCTCATTCCCTCCCTGTAATATCAACATTAGTCCTAGGTACTTGAAATAATGACCAAAAAACAATTTTCCAGCTAAAATCATGATGAAAAAGGGTTAACATTGCACTCAGTCATAATTCGCTGTTGCTGGGATTACCATAAATTGTGGCACAGTGCGTTCAGGTCAATGTTTCCCAGAACTATAGAATTAGGCTATTTGGACCATCGTGACCGGGGCAGGATGGTTTCACCTTATATTGGGCAATAGATTATGTATGGTATAGAAACTTGTAGTTTTGTAACCGCCTACCACACTGTATAGTTTGTAAATTCGGCAACTAATTACTGAAAAACGTATTGCGCTATAGCTAACTTAGATTTAGTACGATTAATGATTTAATTTAACACGAATTTGAATTTTTTGACGTGCTGATTGATTGAGCAGCCGCATGAAATTTTTGCCACAAAAAAAAAAAAAAAATTAATAAATAAATAAATAAAGTGAGATCCGCTGTAATTCTGTGGCCTGATCTTATACTATAATTGATGCACATTTTGTATTTGGATATTTTTAATCCGTTCGTTGCGTTTTTTTATATATAATAATATGCAGAGATGTTGTCAGGCAAGTAAGCGTCATTAATAGCAAGACAAAATAAAATAAAAAAATAATAAAAAAAATATAATAAAAACAATAACACACTTTTGATTAGTCAGTCCGCATTTATCATAAACAGTTGTCATATATAATGGATCTAGGTATGTCGCGAGTTTATGCGCGGTGCCTGCAAGCGAGCTGAATCCGAATGCCGTTTTGCTCACCCTCAGGAGAGCGTGACAACACATGAAGATGGGTCTGTCACGGTGTGCATGGACGCCGTGAAGGGTAGATGTTCACGTGACCCCTGCCGCTACTTCCATCCCCCCTTGCACCTTCAGGCACAAATAAAAGCAGCGCAGTCGCGCGCTACCGCGGTATGGCTAAATTTAATCCTTCCATTTAAAAAAAAAAAAAAAAAAAAAAAAAGTGTTTTTTGTGTTACTTTCTAATTTAATTTTATTTGCAACATTTTGCAACAATCGTTTGACATTGTTTAACACTCTTACTTACTAAGCTTCTCTAGCTCGGACGAGGCGGCGCCTGAGTATCGACTATTAACACAAAAATTTATCAAAAACACACAGACGCATAAATTGACATAATATTCGTTTTTTGTGAATACTCATTTTGAATTAAAAGTGTATTTTTTATTTTAACTTAAACCATATCGTCCGGCCAACCGCCCCCTTACATCCTCCCCTTACCCTACTTAACTCAATTTATTGCTTCCAATTGGCTGAATTCGCTCGAGGAAAACGTTATAAATCAAAATTTGGTGCCAGCAATATAGACAAGAAAATTAATGAAAGAGACAAATTTTATTCGTAAAATTTAATGGAAAGAATAAGTTAACTTATAGTGCGCACTATTGGAAATGATTCAAAAAATTATCCTGCCTGATGCAGGATTTATTTTTTGAAAAATTTTCAATTTGTCATTTCACTGTTGGTGAGTTTACCCTAATATACAATCCCATAAAAATGCGAAATCCTCTTACCCTTTCCATAACCCCAAACCTTCTTAACTCCGATCAAAAATGCATGCTGATTTTGTATGAAAATTTTTGTAACAAACATTTTCACTTTTGTTGTCCCCTAAAATCTCTTGTTTCAAAGATGTTGTACTGTGGAGGAACGCGCCAAATAGGTGCAAAATCGATACCTCCGCCGAGGGTTATATTGGTTTATATAAAGTTATATTTACGCAAAAGTATAGAATCTTCGATGAATGTAGTTACTAAACCATAGAAAACATTGCCGACAAGAGGTCGTGCTGTTGAATCCATTAGCAGAATCGGTAGGACTTGTGGCTAGCGTTATTGCCGCCATAAATCCAGCTGTGTCGGAGCTGTTATTAGGATGAGGCTAATCGTGTAATAAAACTGCAGAATGTGACAGGATATTTTCTCCTTTATGTGATATATGGGAGAAGAGCGAAAGGGTCATGCATGAAATGTTACAGTCATCATAGTGAATATATCTTCTTTTTTTTTAGCAGAATATGGGCTATAGAAGTTTGCGATTAATCAAGCACTAAAGCCATGGAAAAGTCTCTGACAAAGTATGTGAGTAAACAAAATTATGAAGGCCTACACAACTTTAAGAATTGACGTATGAAGCGATTTTAGCCTATATAATTTTATTTACCTCTTCAGTGGTGAATTTTTTAATAAGGGAGAAAATTTGTTTAATTTACATATTTTAAATAAATAAGCAAATAGAAATTTATCAAATATTTACAATATTCTTCCAATAAACTATCACATAATAAACAATATTCAAAATTTTAAAGGGTTCCTTTTATTTTTTGGGACTCAAAACTCAAAATTTTCTGTAGTTAAAAACAATTTTTTAAATCAAGCAAATTTGATGTTTGATAGTTAAATAGATTAGAATATTGTTTGCTGATGTGTAGAAATAAACAACTTCGAACTAAGTTTAATTAAATACGACAAATTCATACCCGTCCACAGTACATCATCATAAAATATTTTAAATTGCCCTTGTTGGTTTTGTTTTGAAAATGATTTCGATTGATTTTTTTCTGTAAGTTTTTAATAATTCTAGTCTTTGTAGACGAGACACTAACCAAACAAAACTCCATAACAGCACACCTGAACAGACAAATTTTAGAGATATTTAACACAACAAAACAATGAAAACTAGAAAATAAAAACTTTAGCAGTAGTGATTTTGATACATGACCATTATAATTTTTGTACTTTTAGAATAGAAGATACAGCCAATGAGTCTTCTTAAGTAGAAAATTGATTTAGTTAAATCATACTGCAGTAAAAACCTAGAAAACTAGTGAAACTAGATTTTAACCGTTTTTTCAAAAGACTTTTGTAAACAGAAATTTCATTTTATTAGTTAATTTTATGTTATATTTTATATACCATTGTTCCGTATGATTTAATTTTGATCTTTAGATTTTTGAATTTTGGTTAAACCTCTGTTCTCATTTTTTTTTTGTTAATTTAAAATGCAATGCAACAAAATCCCCCTTTTCTATACATTAGCTTGCCCGATGCAGCGCTACCCCTAAATCACCAGTATATATTGTGATCGTATATGTAAAAAAATTTTTAATTTTTTCGTTTTTATCCCATTGCTATGGCTGTCGCAACATGTAATATTGCTCATTGTGTTACTATACTCTGCTCTGTACAATACTGCTCTGCTCCGCTACCCCCTCTATCTGTAATCCCCACCCTTTTGGTAAAAATTTATATTATTTTTTTTTTTTTTTATTTATCAAATGTGTTTTGCTTTAAATTTAACTTTTTCGTTTAGTACTTCTGCGAAATATTGCCAAAAATAAATGTATCGTTTTTTTTTTTATGATAACTAAAACGAAAAGGTTTGTCACAATATTCAAACTAAAAATATGTTTTTATTTTGTTTAAGATGTGACGACTGTTTGCTTTCACGTGTTGTTTTCACAAGGGCTTTTCCTGTAAAGTTAAACATAAACAATGATGGCATAAACATCTAAAAGCACTTTTAAGAGGACCCAAGCTTATCGCTAAAAAATATGCTACACTTTTGTCGTGGGAAACATTTTTATTTAAGACGTTTCCATACCTTTTTCTTGGCTTAAGAGTTTCTTTTCCCCCTATCTTATGCATCCCTAAAAAACTCACAAGGGTATGTTATGTTCCTTCAATGACATTTTCTTGTGATTTTTCACACAGTCTTTTAAAAAACAAAAATTGATTTTGATTACTTTAGTGTCGCAATTACTTCAAATTTCAGAACCTTTGGAATTCCCATTCTTGGATATAGGATACAATGTACATAATAAAAAGCAGGACTCGCTTAAATTTTAATTCATATATTTGTCTATATCCTGAATAAATTAATTTGAAAATTATTTCATTACAGTGGGCGTGCGTGCATATGGTTCCCATCTGTGCAGTAAATAAATGCAATTTATTTCAATTTGAAATGTAAATGCTTTTTAGCTTTGAGAGGTCCTGATAAAGTTTTTATCTGACATAATGGCTGTCGGATTCCTGTTTATAACCTCACGCCCAGTCGCCAAAAAATGTTTTAAATTTTTCAACACAAGTTACATTTTAATTGGCAAAGTTAAAGCTGCCGCTTTTATATCATTGGGACATCATAAAAATGATGTCTGTGGCCATCTCTTCCATTAGTGGAAATTGATTCGTATTTCCATTTTTATTGATCCATGTATATTTTACAATTTCTTCTGTTTCTGATGTGAAAGCAATTCGGTTGATTTTGTATTTTATTTTAAGCCAGAAAGCACTGTAATTAATAATAATAATAACACAGAAAATCTTTGATTTTGGAAAGAAATCAATTTCATTTTTTTAAAAAAAAAGTTGTATTTCTCCAATTATTTTGTACGCAGTTATGTTAAAAAGTTATTGGGCTACTCTTTGAATTTTTGGGAAAAATTTTTATTCGTTAGATAACTCTTATTAAAATGTAATTTAAGTCTGAAATACCACTGAGATTTCTCCTTTAAAACAAATTTGAATTTAATACTCTATTAGAATTGCTTAAAAATCGCATAAACTTTACAAATATAAATTTATGCCCTCTATCGTTGAAAGCATTTTGATATTGCATATCAATCTAATGCGGTTTCTAAATCTAAATCGGCTCTTTAAACTTTGTCATTTCACTTCGTCCAAATATAAACCAAATTTAATTATTCGTACAAATTTCTATTAAAATTTGTTCAACAAATTTTCAATTAAATGTCGCAATTGAATTAGTAATTAGTGACTAAAATTAAAATTAATATTATATATATAAAAGTAAAAAATTGAAATACATGTAAAACACATGCAAAACAAGAAAAGAAAATGTTATGTTTTCGTTACACCTCTTCAATTAAATTTTAGCTTACAAAAACTTAAATCGAACTATTCAATATATACCGACAATATTAAGGGGGAGTGACACCATGACGGCGCGTTTTGAGGCGGCTCGTTATTCATTTTATTACGACGAGAAAAAGTAGGAAAATGAAAATCGGATTTAAGGGTTTAATTAACAAGACTTTGAAGTATACAAAATAATTTTTTTTATAAAAAATTATCTTTATAAATTCAGTGCAGGGGGCGCCAAAGTTGCCTCCTTTTAATGACTTTGCTAGATCGGCGTTCAGGATATCAGCCGAACGGAGACACCTATAACAAACATTCAAAAAGTTTTCAATTCTGTAATGTTTAAACTTTGGAAATATCCATATGCGTGATATTATAATTGTTAATAGTTTTGTTAAAACAAGTTTTTTCAAATGGGACCTTTTTTTCAAATTCGTACAAAAACCACAAAAATTGATAATTGTTGGATTGCCAATAGATACTTCCAAAGTTTAAACATTACGGAATAGAAAACTTTTTGAATTTTTGTTATAGGTGTCTCCGTTTGGCTGATATCCTGCACGCCGATATAGCAAAGTCATTAAAATGAGGCAACTTTGGCGCCCTCTGCACTGAATTTATAAAGATATTTTTTTATAAAAAAAATTATTTTGTATACTTCGAAGTCTTGTTGATGAAACCCTTAAATCCGATTTTCATTTTCCTACTTTTTCTCGTCGTAATAAAATGAAGAACGAGCCGCCTCAAAACGCGCCGTCATGGTGTCACTCCCCCTTAAACCAAAACCAATTAAAAAATTAAGGCTCATTTACCTAAATAAATAAATTATAAAATAGATAATACCTCTAACTTATATATTTTTGAATATAACGTATTTTCAAGTAAGTAAAATTTCAAAAGCTAATAGATAGCCTTAAAATATGGATGAAGTTTCATCACTGCACTCTAAAAGTAAATATGAAAATTAAGTAGACACTTCGATATACATATAATATCGACCTCATTTCCAAGTATTGCGCAGTTAAAGTATTTTTACCAATTAATTTGAACCAGATCACTAGAAAATAAAGAATTTAAGATATAAATTCTACAATTATTTTACGTGATTTGGATGAAAAAAATTCAGGTATAAAAGACATATTTATTTATGTTTAATGTTCACTATTTAGTCTAGATACTGCTAGAAGTTTAAAAGTTTATAGTGTGAACTATTTTACAAAATCATACCTGATCTTTAAAAAAAACTGTAATGAGTATTATCATTCAGTTAAAATAAAAGGAAATGAAAACATTTTTATAAAATCCGAAAATTGGTATGGTATACGACGTAGATAAAAGAATTTAGTTAATATAACGAAAAAAAGTATCTTATGTCACATTAAACTTGGGCATTTTTTAATATAACTAAATCACCAGTATCACTAATATTATTAAACTAATAAATGAAAATTGATACGGAATTCAAATATAATTTCACTGAAAAGTGTTAATAAAAATTTATTATTAAACACACAAGCGCAGTGCAATAAAAAGGCAAGGATGGAACCTTTAATAACACAAGGGAACGCAATTTTTTTTATTTTACGATAAAAGTAGATACAATTGTTTCCATAGATTATGAATCCTCAAACGAAAGTACTAAATAGATTCCCAATGTCAAGAGTTTAAAGGTATAAAAAACCCATTTTTGAAAAATCATTTAAATAAAAAGGTTTATAGTGGAATCTTGCACTAGGAATAAAAGCCTAAATCCTTACCTAGAAATATAAAATACCACTAATAGATGACTTTAAACAATTTGGTGAATAAGTTTTCCCTAGGGAAGATAATTTTCTATATGAAATATTTGTTTTATAGAAAAAAGCCAATTTCATGAAATTTATTGAAAAGTTTTAAAACTTTTTCGATTTTTATATATATAATAGTTTGATATTTAAGCTTTTACCTTAGTCATACTACTAGCTCCTAGAATACTATATTATAATTTTATCGTTTTTCAAAAATGCCCAAAATACAGCATTTTGTACTTTTGAACCTCATTTTAGCCATCTGCCATTTATAGGTCCGCAAATTTGATGTTGACCTGTGTCATTATATTACAATAGTTAGTGATAGTGAATTTCTCATGTGTAATCTGTCCGATTTTGATCACAACTTTAGGGTTTAGATCTTATGTATCAGTAAAGTACTTTTAGAAAATCAATAAACTCATCCTGGATAATATAATATAATACTTTTTAACATAACTGTTATCTACTTATAGTGTATTAATAAAATAAATGCATTAATATTATTATTTAAGTAAAGATTATCAAAACTGGCAATATTCGCATACTGAAGCCATTTAGATTATCCTTTTTGGTCCACAATTGTTTCAATCATGCCATCAACTTGAATTCTCAACACTTTCCACACAGAACAGTAAAAGACACACAGCTTAGTAGCCAGAAAATGAACGTGTGACTCTCTCTCAAAAGTATCGCCGCTATGATAAATATGTGTAAAACTTTTAATTGGCCCCGAAACTCCCATCTGAGCGGACCCATAAATCCGAATAAATTATTCGATCCCGAACCGCCCCGGCCCCAAAACCCTTAAAACCGCTTCAGGCGCAGTAATTTTTCCATGTTTTCTTTGTGTTTCTCTAATTTGATGTTGGATCCCATTTCAGTTTGCCGCCAAGAGAGATATTTTGAATAAATCTAGTGGAGTGTCTTCTTAGGAAAATTCCCCAAAGGGAGATACGGGGGTATACTTCGAATAGTCCTACTCTACCTCCTTGCCCGGCGACTGCCCGCATTATATTTTGGCTCCTCTAATCCGGGACTGAAAATTATTCTGCAAAGTAAGTTATATTGGATAAAGCGCTCATATGTCGGCCTTCCCGGCTGTTTATGTCTATACCCACGTTACGTAATGAACATGGAAATTTGTATTTATGTCTGTCGCTGACCCAAATCCCTGCGGTTTATGGCGTTTGCATTTACCCGCACGTGTAAATAGTTTCATCTATAGAACACATTCAATCCTGGGTCGGCATTAACAAAGGCTTAGAGTTGACTTTTCGCCTTTAGATCGACCCTTTTACCCGGCGCCGTCTTCACCTCTTGGCAAGGATGGAGTTTAAAAGTGCTCAGAAAAACGGGGAATACCGCACGTGTAATTCACAATGATACATTCGAACCTTCTACCAAAAGGAAGGTGTACGGTGAAGCCGCTACTGTGCCATACAGCGACCAAGAGAAAATCGTATATATCGCCGGTAAAATGTGATTTAGGATTTCAGTTTTGCCACTTTCGCAATGGAGCAGATTTTACGGCTTTTCTAGACAGATTAGGTGAGTTCCAGATTTATTGTTTTATTACATGAACAATTTCGATTGCCAACGAAACGATAAAGGACATGTAGGACTAAAATAAAGCCCCATGTGTACTAATTAGAGATTACGTATTCCTCTTTTGGTTTTTCGACGGGGTACGGTGCATCGGTTAACTTTAAATTGAACACCATACTTTCAAAAATTTCTAATAAATTCATTTTATCAAAAATTCTTTTCTTTTCTAAAACAATTCGACGAATGTGTGATAAGATGGGATTTGTTGTACTTATATTTGTATCCTGGCCTTAAGTTTTTGTACAATCTTCACATTTTAATTCATCGACCAGAAATATAGGCTTTTTAAATATTTAAATATATATTTTTTTTTACGATTTAATGCCCTTTTTAGCTTATAAGATTTATCAACCAGAAACTAATCAACTTTGCACATTTTTGTGGTTTATCATAGAAAAACAAAATTTTCAAAATTATATTTTTGGTTTCTTCTATACAGTCATATAACTTATATTATTATTAAGATATAAAAAGTATTCTAAATATTCCACACCCACTATTGTCAAGAGTAAGATAAATTAATTTTATTAGAATGAATACGACTAATTCGTGGTACATAGTTTTCGATAAATGTATAAATATTAAGCCCACCTTTATTAATAGATAAAATAGGGATTTTTTAAAAGTATTTATTTGCTTTTTGTTAATATTCTTTCAATCTTTATATTTGAAATAACGATATACGTCAATAAAATTGGAACTGGAAAGTTCATGCCATCAAGCATATTTATACCTGTCTTTTTAACTTCAGTACTGGTTCTAGGTTAAGCATACAATTTTACACTGAATTAAAATTTACGTATATAGGTAATCATAGTAACAATTTTTTATTTCGCAAAAATAAAATTGCCTGCATTTGCAGACACTTAGTATCAAGTTAAAGTTTGGATAAGTAAATACCATGGCAATTTGATGATTTTGATATATCTGACGGTTTAAAGAATTCAATTTAATTCACAATTTGTTATCTAATCTAAACCAGAACCACAAAATACAGCTAATAAACAAATCCAAAGTTCACGAAATGCGTTAACACTTTGACCCATACATTTCTGTAATGTATCATTTTGGACTAAAATTCGTATATGAGGGTTTTTTTGGTCGCTGAATACGAATCTGAAATTAGATTTTCAAAATTCAAAATGGCGGCCAAGATGGCGGACCAAAATCCAAAAAAATGAACTGTTTTCTATGAAATTTGGTATATAAGGGTTTTTTGACTCGCAAATCACGAATTTGACATTAGATTTTCAAAATTCAAGATGGCGGATCCAATATGGCTGGATGGATTAAAATAAAAAAAAAACTGTTTTCTATGAAACTTGAATTTTGAAAATATGATGTCAGATTTGTATTCAGCGATTCAAAAAATCCCCTTATATGACTTTTTGCCATAAAGTGATGAAAATAAAATCATTTCGAAAAAAGTCTTACTTTTGATCCGCCATATTGCATCCGCCATTTTTTTATTTTGGAAATCTGACTTCATATTCGTGTTCAGCGACCCCAAAAACCCTAGAGTATCAACTTTTATCGAAAATATTTCATTTTTCAATGAAAAAAACGAGTTTGAGTAAGGTGGGACGTTTAACGTCCCACCATGGGTCAAAGGATTAATGCATTAAAGTCCAAATTAACGTTTTAAGAATCGCAACAATATGATTCGATCTATTGTATAAAAACTATTTCTTACTAATATCTAGTTAATTAATTTCCAAGTAGGAATATATTTGTTTTTTTAAATTCATTGGTATGTATCAAATCGAACGAAATAAATTTCAAATTATTTTAAATTTTAACATTTATGGAAATTTTTAAAATTTAAAAATCATTTTTTGCTTGTATCTTGCCTTGACCTATTTAAAAAATTCAGGTTTTAACAGTTAACCTAGTTATTGTAGATATTTTTTTCTCCATTTTGCATGTTGTTTTAAAATAAAATTATTTGTTAAATGCATATTTTTTGCAGAGATTTCCATTGTAATAGTAATAAATTAAATCTAAAAGTATAAAAATCACAAAAAGCAAAGTTGATTTGTTCCGTAAAATTATATGAAAATGTTTCAGGATTTACGATAAAAATGTCCTCGTGAGTGCGAGGACACACGTGTACTGGACATATGCATCTTTAACATGGGACTGACTCATCATATGATAATATAAATAAACAATTTTTTTCCAGATTTACCTGAATACTTAATCATTTAAAAGCTTCATCAGCAATTTATGTCTTTATAAACTGCTTCATTATATTTCCGCAAAAATTTTCGAGGCTTTATTGAATATTTTCGCTTTATTTCCGTCGCCTTTTGTTTGTACGATGCGTGGAAGTGCGACTTGTGTGTGCTCCGCAGGGTCCTCCTACATAAAGGTCAATGTAATAAAACGCTTTTTTTTTTGCCCATCATACCCATGAGCGACACTTGCCTCGAATAAAGCATAATTAGATTAGACTATAGTTTTATGGTATAAGATATCATTGGTATTTTACATGTATAGTACATTTATTTAAACAATTTTATTATCAATCTAATTTCTCGTTCTTAAGGCCTTTTCTAATTTAATTTTTTTATTCGTTTTTTTTTTATCTATTTACCTGTTCGCCTGCTATCTTGCTTCGATGGATGGTCAACCACTTTAAATGCCAAAAAAACTTATATTACGTAATGCAAACTATTCCACATCATCAAATTACTTTTTAAATTGCTTGTGGCTTATGCATTATATCTAACCTCTTCAACTACACCAATATGTAAATATAAAAAATCGTTCTAAATATAAAAAAAAAATATATATATATACGTATATAAAATGCTCAAATCTATTTTGGAATTCAAATATTAAATGGAAAATTATATGAAAATTTGTGCACATTTTGAAAAAAAATCAAAAAAAAAAAAAAAAAAATTTTAAAGACTGCACCTGTTTCTGCTGGCTCGGCCGCCGGTCCTGTTCTGACCGCAGCCGCTGCTGTTGCTGCTGCTACTTTGACACATCCCATCCCGCCGCCTGGGGCTGCACCAACTGCTGCTGTTACAATTGGCCATCCTCTGGAAGTTGGCAAGAAGCGTGCAGCTGAAAATGACATGTTTCAACTGGTACTGCCTTCTGCAATATGCTTTTTTACTATGTTTGTTCCATGCATGCCTCTTACGTATTCGTAGAAACTTTTGTTGAATTTTTGGTTACCCTTTATATATCACATTTTACTGTGCTTCCGCTGTAAAGCTGTTGGAAAGTTTACATATATACTTTGGAATCTAGAGGTACTATAATTTTATATCAAAAGGCTTTCCAACGCTTTCACTAGCTTTATGCTCTGCAACGTAACAATTGATATCATGATCTATGTGAGTTAAATTGATATTATATCAAAATTACTCAACGTTACTTCAAGAAATTTAAAAATATTTATATCTATTTAATTGGGCGACTATTATTATTCTTTTGAATCAAATTTAGTCAAAATAGTTTGATAACATCCTCAAGACAATCGTTGTTATGTCTTTACCATAGTACACAATTCAATTTCGACCAAATCTCTTTCAACAAACACCATGTTTCTAAATTGTTCGGTATCGAATTCATATTTGAAAATTAAAGTGTAAGCCATTTATAATAAGTTTATCTTTCGATTCCTCATACATTTAGTTGACCATGTAAGGCAAGGTCCTAAATTTATATGTAAAACTGTATACTTACTGTCCAGAATTGACATTTCCCTAAAATTAATAAATATATCAAACGACTCAATGTTGTTGTAACGATTATGGATCAGTGGAGTAACTGACATCATCATCAGTACTTTTTTCTCCTCAAAATTTAACAGCATATCAATAATAAGAAGTAGGTACATATTGATTGATTTTAAAACTTTATATAATAATCAAATGGTTATTTACCTATAATAAATATATACAAGTAAATATACGAGTCTGTCAAAACATCTGTATGTTTGTTTGTCTTCAGTATAACTTCAAAACTACAGATTGACCCCATTCTGCAAAGAAAAAGTAATAATATTTTATTTACTAAAGAAATTACGAACATTTCGAGAAGCACGAGCTCCACGTCTTACCCAGTGAAATTACACAAAAGTAACTAAGAAACTCCTTAATATCCCAAAGTTCCTGGTCACATTAGATTTATATACATCTAAGATAATAATACATTTTAATTAAATAATATGTATAAAGTTATCCTTTACTATTTTAACTCGGGTTTCAAAATTTCAGAGGAATCAGTGAATAATTTTTTGAATTATCCTCTATAAAAACAAGTCAGTATAAGAAAAATGAGTTTAAAATGTTCACACATAAAATTTCTACAATTTTAATAACTTACCACTATTGCTATAGGCCCTGAATACAGTAACCCTTCGATACCTTTCGATAATCATCTTCCTCTGCATGTTACTCGCAACGATTTTTGCTTGTAAATTTATTTTAGTATAAGTCAATTTAAAAGGACAGGTATACTCAGCGCGAAGAGTTGTACACTTGGCGCGGTGAATGACCATGCTCTGGTGATTTACGACCCATAACTTTTAACCTTTTCGGAATTTTTCAATAATATATTAATGGCATATTCTTGAAAGGTTGTACTAACAATTTATGAAAAAAATGTATACATATACAATGCACATTCAAGAAATTTATTAATGGAATTAATCCTCTTCAATAATCTACTCGACTGGTGTTTGAAGTTATGTTTCTGATTTTGATATAATCATCTTACTTATAAATATGGTACAATAGAATTGTCCTTAAAATTTTAAACACTTTGTAGCTTAATGATAAATCGCACAAATTACATTTTCTGTAGGAAGGAAATTTGAATGCGTTAAATATCTCTTCGATTCCAACCCAATTAAATCACATAAAGGAAAACGCCCCCAAGAAGTTTTGAAGTAAAAATAAAGCAGTTCACTTCAGAAGAACCAGGAGGATAAGAAAAAAAATCAATTAAACTCACATAGATCTTCATTTCGCATAAATCCCATACATAACGCCCTGACTATCTTGTAATATGAACCAACACCCACCCATAGATCTTAGTTAGTTGACAATACCTTCGTAAAGTGAGTTAAAGTTGCTAGCATGCACGTGATTCAGACAAGAACATTTCAAAGGCTTTTAATGAGCACATTCAGTGGAGTCGCGACTATAATCAGCTTTTAGTTTTTATGGATAATTTTCTTTTCATTTACTTCTTTGATGGGAGCTCAGCTTCAAAGGATCATCGGCTATGTGGTAATAATGCATCCCGAGGTGGTGCGCAAAAATATAGTGGAGAAAAAAAAAAAGTATAAAAGTAGAAAATATATTTCAGAGCGCAGCACAGGTATGTACCCCAAGCGCGGATTCTAGAAGAGTGCAAAATCCATCCCCCTCCAATCGATTATAGGCCGACAGAAGACTTAACAAATTGGATTATCTGCTAGTGCCAGTCATAAAGTAGAGGAATTAACCTTTCGGATAATGGTTCCCGGCCCGCATCGAACTTTTAATAGACTGATTAAACTTAATTGATAGCACAACGTACCCAATCACTGTTTGGACACCGATAAACGTGTCATCCGCTCCTACTGATTTTCCCTCAATTAGCCTCGAAATGGAAATTGTCTGGTTACTTGAGCATTCCATCAATTAATTACTGACAGGATTATTATAACGCTTGCGGATAAAACGCTGAAAATATCATCAAAACGACAGTGACGCAGCCCCTGGGCTTACCCAGTTTTCAAGGTATTGCTATGACATGCAAACGAACTCATCACTTTCTACCTGGGTATACTTTTTAATAATTCCAGAATCATTGAAAGGCGTCGTTTTGTAGATTACTTTATGGATTATAAGTCACTTCATCAAAATTATATACCTTTTGGCTTTAATTGATCGTTCAAAATTCCTCTTGTTTTTATTATTTCCTGAAGAGATTCATTTACTTCACCACAATCTGGAAATTAACGTCTAGGATTTGAATGATTGAAAATTAATAGGTTCTGTAAATGAGAAGGTAAAGCAAAATTAATTATTTGGTTGTGCTTTAACCGCACTATATTCTAGATCTTATTTATCATTATATAAATTAATAGGCTAGTCGAAAATGAAATTTAAAAATTTTTCTTCTAAAAAATTAATTGGTTTTCAGATATAATCGTGCAATAGAAATATTTACAATTGCGACGGTTTTTAAATATGCTCGTACAATAGAAATATTTAATAATTTGACGGTTAAGAACCAGAATGGAAAAAATTAACTAATTAGTAAGAAAAACTAGTAAAAGATAAAACCTTTCTTATATAAAAAGCAATTTCAACTTAGTGATTTAGTTCACTGCGAAAATTGTACAGTAACATGTACGAGTATAAATACAAAATTATTAACAATAGTGATAAAGTTGTTTCAATTTTTCCAAACAGCTGTTGAATATCAAAACAAAACATATTATTTTGGAAAATACATAAGTTTACCTATTGCCTATTTACCTAATCCGTAAAACTCAATTGAAAATTTGTTTAAAATAATAAAAATTCACTCACATTCAATATGTTCAATAGTTTAGGGTTCAACGCTTTAGCCACATTTTCATTTATAGTAACGATTTTAATTTTTTTTTAAATAAATTCAAAAGTGGCTAAAAAAAATTTTTTTTTTTGTTTCCCTATTCCTTTTTTTTTCTGGAAAACCTAACGTTTTGTAAAATTATAGTTTCCGGATTTGGAATCTATGGAAGAAATCTTATTGTTCTGTTCATTAAGCGAACATACTCGTAAAAAAAGTTGATCAGTGTTATCAAAATCTAACTTTTCCAGGAAATCGGATCAAAACAACACTTATACAAAAATTACATATTAAAATTGCTAAAAAAAATGATTTCAGGATTGTTTTTACACCAAGATTAAGATGACCTCCAAATAACTCCAAATTGTATGAAAATTTCATTATTTATACCCTTTGCTGTTTAAATATTCAAAAACTGAATTAAGTAGAAAAGTAGAATTTTATTCTTAGCCTCCTCAAATGTATTAATTAAGAAATAATTAATCAAAAGAGCCTATTGAAAGGTATCAGTCTTTAGTATACAAAAAATAATTTTTAGGTTATGTATTACAATTATGTGATTATCCACTATACAATAAATAAACTTTGCTTCTTAAAATGCGAAATGCGTTTGACAACACTCGAAAGGGCATAAGTTTCTGTTGCTGTATATTCATCTTCGGACGATGTATGTAATGCAATTTACTCTTTTATACCTGATGGGTGAGTCTTTATAACGCAAAGCACCATCCTAGTCCACTAGGTCTTAGTGGAAGTTTTAAATTCTATTGCTCTATTAAATATATAGTTTGAAATTGTATTCATTTTACTAATTAAAACAATTGAAACAGTTTTTTTTATCTATATTAGTGGTGGACTTACTTTTCAATCTACTAGTACAAAATTCTTTTTAGAAAAATTCCTTGAAATTGATCAATTTTGATAATTGTATTGTAGAAATACCAATTCTAACGAATCAAAATAAAACTTCGTATATCTAACGAAACGAAGTTTGAGCATAGGAACATTGATTTTTTTATTTTCGAAAAGTTTTGCATTATTACCACATATCGACTCTATAATTAGTTAATTTAATGACAAATATAAATTAAATTTGCAAAATAAAAATTATGTTTTCGTTGCGAATTGAAAAACAGAAATGCTTTTAACACAATTCAAATTAAATGTACCACTCGAGTACCGGAGCAATTGTTTCTTATTAAAAATATTTTATCAGTGTGAATGCTTATAGTTTAAATATTATAAGAGATGCAAAGAAAACGTGCTTTTTTACATTTTATTTTGCGCTATTAAATTTTTTTTTTTTTCGAAAGCTTATACAAACATTTTCCCGTCTATTGATCCAGAACCGAAATTATGGATAAATAGGATCTTCCAGCGATTTAATTAAATTTCATACATAATTTCTAGGTGCCTGCCGGAAAACCGAAATACGGAATATTTATCAATATTAACTTAAAATCTAAGTTTATAGGGCTTCCTTAACTTTTATAGTATGCATCCTCGCAACTTAAACTCTTCTTTTTTTTTTTTTTTTGTATATAACCGCTTCAAAGTGGTGGTACTTCAATATATATAATTTTTTTTTAAATTAATTAATTTAAGAACTGTAAGGCATTAGGGTGTAGGGTTTTTTTGATATAAGAAAAAGATTTTTTCGTATATATGATAACTATAAGATCAAACAATAGCATCCTTGATAACCGTAATTAATTCCTTGTAATTTTTTTCTTTTCCTTTTTCGAAAACCTTACAGATGGATGTGAAAACGGTTGGTTCATTTTACTATGAAAATTTCGTAAGTACAGCCCAAATAATTTCTAACGCTCTCATTTTTTCACAACATCAACAAAATTATTAATAAAAAAAAATTTAAAAAAAAAACAAGACAAAAATTTTATTATTAAAAATTTATTTCTTCTTTTAAGTCAATCAAAAACCGACTGGATATGTCCATGATATCGTTTCGGCGCTTTTTGTAGTATTTTTTTCACGTTTGTTTACTGGCAATATTTGTTTTTGATGCGGTTTTGGTCTTTCTCACAACTATATATCTTTATCTCACTCAGATTATCCTCGCTATCTAAAGTAGCTTTTAATTTTAAGAGCAATTTTAGTGTATTAATGCATTTATTAATCCTCCGCTTGTTACTGGTTCATTTCGTTGTAAAACTTTACAATTATTTATGCAATATCCAAAATTTTGTATTAATACTCGCTTAAAATATGTTTACTTGATATTAATACTGAACATACTTTCAAATATTTTACGTGTAATAACGAGGTATAGTAGGTATACAAATTTTTCATTCACAAGATGTAAATAGAGTTTGATTTAAAGTTTTCTACAAATTATTTAATCGTAATGAAAACGCTTCCTAAATTATTTTCATAATCAAATACTTAATTTCTCTCTAGTAATGAATTTTATAAAATATTTCTGAATAATGTATTTTATGCAAAAATATATACCTTAAGGTTTTCTTTATGGTAAACGAAATAATTTAAATTTTTCTTAACAACAATTATGAAATTAAATTGATATTTTGCGCTTTGAAATGATTTGTTTTAAGAATACAAAGATAAGCGCAAATTATTCATTTTAAAATTAAATGGAAAGTATAGATTTTGAAGTGTAAATTAATTATTTCCAATCGATACGAACTATAAAGTTATAATTTTAGAACAAAACTCAATTTGAGGTCTCCTCACGAATTTGTACGATTATTTATTTGGAGTTAAAAGTGACGAAAATGCAAAAATAAATGAACTCTACAATAAAACATACAGGCAAATGGTCCCAGTGATCATTTTGGTCAACAATCCCAAATAGCATCATTCAAAGTAATAGCCAATTCCGAAATATTTCGGGTCTTTTTCCAACCTACCATAATATATCCCAGCGAAGTGTGAAGCTATCCAAATTTGAAGGAAGATATCAATAATCCAACGAAAGTTCAATTATAGAACCTTTTTATTGCACAAAGCCACGTTGTTTCGACCGTCAGATTCGGTACTTTTCAAGCTGGTGTGTCTAACTTTGCTTACTTCTATGGTCAACTAGTATTAATATTGTCTAACAATAATAATAATACAATAATAATACTAGTTGACCCTAGAAGTAAGCAATGTTAGACAACACGAGCTTGAAAAAGACCAAATCTGACGGTCGAAACGTCGCTTTGTGCAATAAAAAGGTTCTATAATTGAACTTTCGTTGGGTTATTGGCATAATTAAATTCATCCCTCGAATTTGAAATTAACATACCAACGTCATTAGAGTCAAATTATTTATAATTTGAAGGAAGATAAACTAGTAAGATGTTTTCCTTTCCAAAACCTTACGTGAGTAAACCTAATATGACGAGGAGACGTCTAAAACCAAGCGAAACACTATATGTCACCATAAATTAAAAAAAGAAAAACTTAAACTCATGACATACTGCTTCGAAGGGTTAATATCGAAGATTTAAAACTTCGTTGTATGTTAAGCTAAATTAAGTTAAGTTATGTTAGGTTTAGTAGGTTGAATCTCTCGCTAGATAGCCTTGCGGTTGGGATGATCACTACCACTACCTACAAGATGAGGTATTATGTATAGATCATTAGTGGATTTGATTGTAAAATCGACTCTCTGATGCGAAATATTTCGGAATTAGATCATTTTTTTTAAAGGGCACCAATTGAGGCTTGCGAACAACACTACAAAATCCAAAAATTTAAGCTATATCCACTGGATTACTTCTCGGTAGCGTGTACTTGCCAAAATATTTAAATTTAAAATTTTAAAAATTACTTTTCCCTTCACGAATTTTTGCATATTTGTACAAAATATCGTTACAAATTTTGTAAGTTTGTCTCATAAAACTGCAAATCGAATTAAAGTAAAATATTCTTTATTTTCACCACTTACATAGAATTATATGCCTGATTTATGGAAACATTTCGTTCAAATTTTTTTTTAGGGTTTCGTAGCCAAACCCTTTTAGTTTTGGCCTTTTTATCTGTACCATATGTGGGTTACTCACACCATAGTTCTAGAATTCTTTCATTTTTTTGACCTATTGGACCTGTTGGACTTGGGTGAGAAGTGGTATTTTTATAATTCAAAATTAGCAATTCAAAAAAAATGGGTTTCGCTGTATATGTCTTTCAAAATGCAAACAAAGTTATTTTGTAACTTTTAAATCCTAGATGCACTTGTTTTGGTTATATTAACTACAATGCAACAAATTATTTATACACCTTTTTACAGAATTAATTTTAGTGTAGATTTCCTTCTTTGTCTAATAAATAGGCTTTCTTAAAATGAGGACTTTTATAGGTTACTTTATAACTTTAATAATTTTGTTTTATTAATACATGCCACCATCCAATTTTGATGATAGCATTTAAAAATTTTCAATTAAGAACTCTACGAATAAAAAAGGATTTGTTTACAACAAGAAAAATAATTTGTGAAGCTTAGAAGAGTAAAAGCTTAAAAAAACTAATTTTATATTTGTTTTATAAATGAATGCTTAACAATAATTTTTTAATATCAGAATTAACATCAAGTAAACATGAAATAAATTTTTAAATAATATAAATTAACTGCAAAACAGCTATGAGGAAATATACACGATTTAATTTGAATTTCAATTTGGTTTTGATTTCTCCCTTCAGCAGGCATTTTCTGGTATGGTACCCTACAAAAGACCGGCAGCCGAAAAATCAGGAATACCCGTGTATCAGCCAGGAGCGACAACCTATCAGCAACTGATGCAACTGCAGCAGCCATTTGTACCAGTGTCATGTGAGTACCCTAGTCCAAGTCCTTCAGCTACAACAGCAATTCCACAACCACAATCATCCACCACGGCAAATCCAGTTATTGCTAATAATAATAAAAATAATCAAATCAGTTTAAATAACAGCAGTAATAGTAACGGTGTTGTCGTAAGCAATAGTAATTTATCAAATAATTTGTCGAACATTAACAGCAACAGTACGGCTAGTAGTAGTAATGGTATTGTTGTAACTTCTGCATCCATTCAAACATCATCGCAGCATAACTCCCTTCTTAACAGTAACAACTTAAATAGCATTAACAGCAACAGCAACAATAATAATAATAACAGTAGCGGCAACACTAACAGCAATCACATGACGCTACCCGTTTCTGCAAACAGTGTTGCTAGCAGCACAGTAACCTCCGCTGATCAACTAACAAAATCTAAGGCAGAGGTTAGCTCTGTTGTCGCTGCTGAGGTGGCTGCTGTTCCCCAACATCAGCCACTGCAACAAAATCAAGTATACCAGCAACATCATCAGGTTCAGGTTCAGCAGCAGCAGCAGCACAATAATCCCCTTATGCAATCCCAACATAATCCGCTGCATAATCAAACCTCTCATGCGGCTTCGGTACTAACACATACCTCAAATGCGTCAGCTGCTATCACAGTACCCCACTCTTCTTCCCTGAGTTATACTTTCCCAATGACGTCACTTCCGCACCCAACTTACTATCAAGATGCAGCAACTATCGCTAAAGAAGTCGCACAGAAGAATTACGCAAACGCCCTTAAGATGGCAGCAGCATCGAATGCACTTTCTGGAAAGCCCTTAACTGCGCTAAGCTACACCGGTGTTGCCCTTAATAAAGGGATGGTTTCTCATGCTGCTGCAGCTGCGGCAGCAGCAAATGCTGCTGCTGTTAATCAGGCTGCTGTAGCTTCTCGGATGTCTACACAAATGGCCGGTTCCGTTCAGGGAGTGCCCCATACAACGCCAAATTTAATTTCTAGACCCCCTAACAGCTACATTCAAGCTGGACACCTTTTAAGACCTCAAATGCCCCTAACGGCCGCTACTGCTACTAACCCTTATGCAGCAGCTGCAGCTGCAGCAAATCAACAATTTTTAAGCCATACCCAAAACATTTTCTACCCCGGATTTATGGGATACCCGTTCGGTATGGGGGCTGCAGCCCCTACTCTTGCCAGCCATGCTGTCCCCTCCGCTGTCCCGGCTAATCTAACTGCAGCCATACCAACGGTACCTACAGTGGCTCCTGTGACCCCAAACCAAGGTACCCCCGGCAGTGCTGTGGTCCTAAACCCTTACAAAAAGATGAAGACCTCGTAAATTTCGCGTATATCGCACCTTAAAACGATCGAGGAATATGACACGTGCCTAGATATTTACATATAAAAAAATAAAAAACCAAACTAAATTTCGATAATTATTTTACAATAAATTTAAATAAAAAATAAAAAAAAACACACTGCACGTAAAGTTAGTATGTTATGCTCTCGCATTTTAAATGCAACCGTCTCCGCAATCGGACCTTGTGCAATTGCAACTAGAAAGTATGCAGCAAGGAGGTGATACACCTCATACCCCAGCATACGGACATTTTTAGAGACTTGAGCTCTTAATTAAAATTATAAAATTAAATAAATGTGAAAGCATAAAATTAGAAATTTAGCGGAAAGAAGGCGTTTAAACACCAATCTTCGGCGCAAGACAATGGGTTGCGGGTGCGACGTCAGCGCTGGGGACAATTTTATTTGGCTTCAATCGATCCTCGGTGAAGCTTTAAGTTTTAAATTGTTCGTTTTTGTTTTTGTGTAATTTTTTTTTGTTTGTTTTTAGAATATTTTCGAACGAACGGGAAGAAGTACTGTGATAGCTTCATTTTGCCCTCAAAAAAAAAAAAAAATCTATTTTGTTCCTATACCGCCATAGATCCTATTGACAACGTAATAATGATAGACGCACCTTTCAAACCTTGAGGTTTTACTAAATAAGTAGCTAGGCTAGACTTAGATTAGGACTAGAGGTAGGGCTAGACTAGGTACCCGTGACTATGCTAGATGCTAGAGATGTAGTAGCCGTAGTGGCAACCTAGTTGTATCTGTATTTTGATTGGTTAGTATCGATTTTCGACTTGTTTTTGTTTTGAATTAGTTCTTTTGAATTTAGATCTCGTGTGTTGTTTTTACCTCCTAAGTTATTCTACTTAATGTTTTTGTTAGTCATTGTACAATTGAACTGTATAAACATAATTATAACTATACTATGGTGATCGTAAGGCTCGGAAACCCTAATTATATATTTTTACTGTACAAATGCGGAGCTTGTTCTGGAGAGCTTCTTGACTTCAGTGGATATGATGTGACCTGTAGAACTGCAGCTTAAACGCCTTTTTGACTGCTTCTTTTTATATATATATATATATCAAAAGAAATATATATATATTTTGGCTACTTGTGCCTGTCTATATATTTATTTAGCTTGCTGAATGCTGAATCACAGTAAATATTTTATACCTTTAAAGGAAGCGTATTTAATGCGTTCGTGTAGTTTTACTTTCTTTTCTTTATGCTTCTGAAGCATGGGTGGCCTTTCAGCTTTTCTTTAGTTGTGTTTTTTATACTATATTTTGTTTACAAATCACCAATTTTCCTTGGAGACTTAATTTTTTATTTTTTTTTACTTAATAAAATTTTCATGAAGATATTTTTATTTTTGTTTCAATGTTAAACTCGTCAAGTGTGCTATTTTAAATTTATTTTTTTTTTTTATATATATATTAATTTAATTAAACAATCTCCTTTTTTGTGTGGGTTGTCGTACAGATACCAAATCGTCAAAATTTTTAAATGTAATTTTAATTTAGTTTAAGCTGATTGCCTACCGTAATCAATAAATTAGACAGGATAACACTGAATGATTAGTTTAATTTATTTAAGAAGAATCGAGTGCAATTCAATTGCAAAAAAATTTAGCAGTAATTTGTATTTAATTTAAACCAATCCTAGATTTAAAATGTAACATTGTTCCAAAAATTTTAACTTAAAAACTCATCTTCTCGTGGAATATTTAAGATATTTTTTCCAAGAATTGGATGTAAACAATATTTTTATTTTATTATTATTTTTTTTTTTTTTTTTTTTTGAATATCATCTAGTCACGCTTATATATTTGTAGTATACAAACATTGCAATTCGATGGGGGTTTAGATAAATTAAAATTAAATATAAATCAAAAATAAAAAGATGATTACTTGAAGATTACTTTTTTTGGTTTATGTATTTTGAACAAATTCAAACTAAGTATCGCACTATAATATAATTTATGATATATATTAGGTATACAAATTGAAAAACGCCGTTTACATATTTTTTTTGGGGAAATACTGTCGATCACTAGCCAAAAACTTGGCCCATCTTTCTGTTAACATGCGAATTCAACGTCGGTAAAATTCTTCTTTTTTAGAGACAATCCATGAATCGATCCAATTTTTGATATCTTTAAATAAATGAAACTGCTATTCAGCCAGACCGTGCGCTTTTGATCGGAATAGGTGGTAATCCGAAGAAGCAATATCTAGAGAATATGGCAGGTGGGGTAGGATGTCCCCTTTTTAACATTTCAAGATAAGTTTTAACCTCTTCAACCAAATGCGGACGGGTATTGTCATATAGCAAGATTACTTTGTCATGCCTTTCCTTGATATAGCAGCAGTTTTCCTTTTAATTTCCAGCTCAAACGCATAAACTGAGTTCGATAGCATCGTGCTCCTGTAATCGTTTCGCCCGATTTTAGCAAATCATAGTACACCACGCTGAACTGGTCCTACCCAAACAAAAAGACCTTCACACCCTAAATATTTGGCTTTACCGTGGATGTGGAACCTTGGCCGGGGTATCCTCATGATTTTTTCACTTGGGGATGTCCTAGTGAATCTACTTTTTATCCCCAGTAACTATGCGATACAAGAAACCCTTTCTTTTCTGCCGTTGGAATAGTTGATGTCTTGTGTAAAAACTCCGTTCAACGTCTCTAGACTTTAATTCATATGGTAGCCAATGTCCTTCTTTTTAAATCATTCCCAAAGCTAATTAACCAATGGGAAATGGCTTGTAGAGTAACCTCTAATAAGTGGGTAACTTCTTGTTGAGTTTGGCAACAATCTTCGTCCAGCAACTTTTCTAATTCCGTGCCTTCAATTTTCTTTACTGTTCCTGGACTCTCTTTATCTTCGACACGGAAATCACCTGATATAAACCCCTGACACCATACCCAAAACGTTCTTTTAATAATAAACTCGTCACCATATGTGTCAATTATCAGTTTACACGCTTCAGCCTCGGTTTTCTTTAAAATTAAAAGCAAAAAGGAACACTTCCTATAAATGGCGTTTGTTGAACTCAAAAATAGTCATATTTTACTAACTTAGATGAATATCACCCTGTGTATAATTCGCAAATGTAATAATGAGGAATTATAGACAGATGTTTGGTTTTGTCATATAAAATTTCGTGTCGCTATTTTGAGCCCTCGTTTATCATTGGCGTCACCTTTGTAAAACGGCTGATTTCAATATTTGTACATCTAATTATATATTGGTGTTACTAGTTATAGTTTAAACAATGATTTTTTATTATACGATTTTATTGATTAAAATCAATTTTAAAACTTTTCACTTAAGAAAATTTAATGTTATGTTCAGAATATAATCATACATATGTTTAAACTCTATTAATCTTAAATTAAACCACCATCGTCAAATCGATTAAGCTCTGCACTATTTTGATTCAAAATATTTAAAAAAATATCTTCAACCCCGTAATCAAATGAAATTACTGTTCTCAAATGAGATGATTTCCTACTAAATTTAAATATTATAATGTATTTCTCTGCAATTTAAGTAAATTTGATGTATTCACAATCTGAACGATAAAATCAAGCTTAACAACACATTGCGGACCAGACATTTATTGCTAACCCTACTCAGTGGCCGGCTATTTCTTTGCGTCAAATACAATTATTTTTAAATTACTTATGATTTGTTAGTAGTTAAAAGTCATTATCACGTGAAATATTTATTTTTAACAAACGTTTTAAAAATGAATGATTTTTCAATATTTTTAAAATAATTAAAAATTTTTATAATACAAACTAAAATTTTTTCAAATAATAATATTTAGTAAATCATGTAACTACCACAAAACTTACAAACGTAACGAATGATATCTCGTCAACGGCCCATAACGACGCAATATGAAAGACGAGATATCTCGTCATCCGTCCGCAATGTGTTAAAAGCAAGAATTTTGTGGATCTTTCGAAATGCAATGTAATATTACAACATACTGGCTATTTAAAAAAATAACGAAAAATTAAGGGTTAAATATAAAGTATGTTTAATTATTAAAAATTTAAAAGAAAAAGATTTTTTAGTCTGTTAGGCCCCTATAGGAATCATATCCATTTGGAGGCATCAAGCTATCGAATCGCTCCCATTTTCAGTCAAGCACAAGCTTGAGTTTCCGGAAGAATTTTTTTTTTAACTTTAATTAAATAAAACAAAAAATAAATAAATAAAATCATGATAATGTTTATAAATACCTCAGGAGTACTTACAGATCTTATGACTTTCAGTGTTTTAAAATGAAGAAGAAAACGAATATTTTCATGTACTTTTGTTTAATCTTCGATTAAAATCAAAAAAATGTCCCAACTTAATTTGCTGTGTTTAATTTATTTGTTTTTATTTTTTTGTTTTACATTTAGTTTATAAATTTTAATAAGTCTTGTACTTAAGATAATTGCAATCATGCCGCATTTTATTTTACATTATTTTTCTTTCTTTCGTTCATTTCCTTTTGGAAAAAATGCCTTGTCTGAAGAGTTGTAACTAAATAAGGTTCCTTTTCATTTTGATAGAAAGGAGTGAAATAAAAATGTGAGTTATAAAAGGAAGGAATTTAAGTAAAAAGAAAAAAAAGAAAGTAATAATAATAATAACATTTAACTGAGGAATAAAAGCAGATGTCTTCCATTTTTGAGATGAGTGGAATTTCGAAAAAAAATAAAAAATAAATAAAGAATAAACATAAAAAATGTTTTCTGTAGCATTTGACACAGGAGTTAAGAAATAAAACAAGAAAATTCAGTTTAGCTTTTATGCTTTCTGTTATATAAATTTATTTTAATTATTTTAACGAAAGAGAAACATTTGAGTGTATGCTTGCCATTTTCATATAAATTTTTTTTAATTAAGCGCACAGTCATTATTTTATTATTTTTTTTTTGTACATTTGTTTTGGATAAATTGTTTTCAAATATGCATTCTTTATTTTGTTCTTTAAAAAAAAAACAAATGATTCATTGCAAAGTTTTGTGATATATTTTATTAATTTATTTTAAAAAAATTTTTTTTTTATTATTTTTGTTAATTAAAAAAAGCATACATTAAATTGTAAAGCTAATGAAAATGTGTATAAAGTGAATACAATTTGGAATTATGAAATATTTAACAAGATCTATATGAAACTTACTCCAATACGTTTACTTTTATAAGAATATACACGATGAGAAAATAATTTTAGACACTTAAAATAAAGGGAAAAAAATATATATATATAAAAACAATGGAAAAGAAAAAAAAAATATAATAAGAACACAATATGAAATCACCATACTTGGCTGTTTTTATTCATAGACATGTACATAAAATGAAATAATATCATTGCTAGATATTTTACTATATTTTAACCAATTAATTATTAATTTAGTGCTCTACTAATATTTAAGACGTACAGAGTTAAACTATACAGAAAATACGTCCAAATATGCCGAAAGGAGGGGAAATGTGAAACAATTCTCAATTATTCGGCTATTGGCTATGTGGAAATGATTATCCGAAATAATTGAAATACATTTATCGATATATTACATAAAAAAATGTATAGATAAAAATTTAAAATGCATAAATCGCTCAAAATGCAAGATGGGTTTGGAAAAAAATTACTAGTGCAATATCGATGGCAAATATTATAAATACTTTGTATCATAATGTGATATTTATGGTATGCTTATGTTATTGTTCATTTTTTAAAAAAATTTTAATTTTATTTTAGCTTTAAACAACTTTCACACTGTACACCTAAAAAAAAACATCTTGAACTTTTCACTAAAATTAAAATTAGCCATTTAACAATAGTAACTAACTACACTTTACGCACGACGAGTATACTCGTCAAATCACAAAATTTTTAACGAGTATATTCGTCAAACTCATTTAACTGGTGAATTATGAAAGCAATAAAGTATACTACTGTGGGCAAAAAATAGTAAGACTTTGTTCATAATTTTAAAATTCTTTTTTTATTCTGCCAAATCTATTTCGTCCTCCTCAAAGTAATCCCCCTCGGCCATAATACACTTATGCCAACGTTTTTTCCAATTCTCGAAACAGTTGTTAAAGTCAATTTCCGGAATAGCCTTCAATGCGCGTAGCGATTCACGTCGATGATCGAAGAAAACTGTCAACAGTCAACCTTGATTTTTGACTTGCTTTGACGTGGTTTTTTCGGCTTCGGCTCACCTTTGGCACGATATTCGGCCGATTGATCGTCTGTTTCAGGGTCGTAAGCATAGATCCAAGACTCGTCGCCAGTTATAATACGTTTCATGACATCCTGGTAGTCGGAAAGCATTGCTTCACAGACGTCAACGCGACGCTATTTTTCAAGAAAATTGAGTGATTTTGGAACCAATCGTGCATTCACTTTTCTTAAGCCCAAATGATCTTTTAAAATGGTTTTCACTGATCCCTCAGATATTCCAACGATACCAGTAAGGTCTCTGACTGTTAATCGTCGATTCTCGAGCACCAATTCCTTGATTTTATTGACGTGTTGATCATCAGTTGATGTTGATGGCCGTCCTGGACGTGGTTCGTCGTCAACGCGTTCTCGACCCTCTTTGAATAATTTGTACCAATCAAAAACACTTGCTCGTGACATACAATTATCACCGAAGTTCTTTTGCAACATTCTGAACGTTTCGGCACCAGAAATTTGATTCCGCACACAAAATTTAATGGAACTTCTTTGTTGAATAATTTCACTCATTGTAAAAATCGCCGAATGCACTTTTTGTACTTCAGAAAGACAAGCGTATACCAAACACTAATGATTATTTTGATGTGATATTTGGCACAGATGTCACTGACAGTCATACCAACGTAGAAAAAAAAATATTTCGACGAATGGATTTTCGCGTGAAATTTAAATTAAAAAGTCTTACTATTTTTTGCCCACAGTAGTATATACTAAAAATTTTGCCAAATGCATATAAATACATTAAATATGTACTCTTAATTCTCTTAAACTTTCGGCAATTACTTCCAATATTCTTAATGCATTTTGAACGAATTGTAGCATTTAATTAAACAATTTAATAAACGATGTGTATCGTAAAATGAAGAAAAGAATTAAAGTAATGGAAACAAAGAAAAGTAGCTAAAACAAGTCTAGATTTTAGATAGCCGCAGAATTTAGATCAGAATAAATAGAAACCCCCCTAACAGAGAAGAGTTGGCCTAACCGGATGAAAACTAACAAGAAAATTTTTTTTGGCAATTATAGGGAAATCAGAGAAGTCCATTTTAGATGTAAATAAATTTAGCATCTTCCCATTATCTTAAGTGAACTTTCCCATTCTTAAGATTAGCCGTACTCATATGGGACCTTTATATTGATACTTTTTTTTGTTATCAATTTTAAGTTCCTTGAGTACAAAAACTTCTTACTCCCCCATTCACCTTGCATGCAGAAATGCTTCGGCTGAGAGACGTTCAGTTGAAAAAAAAAAATTAAAAGAAATTAATGTATTTTCTTCCCTGTAATTAATTTTCCACCCCGAAACCCTGCGAAAGCTGCTTTTTAAAATGCCCCTCCCTCTAAAAAACACTAACACACAATGGATTTTTATACCTCATAAAACACATGAGCTCATTTTATGTATGTTTTACACATCTATGTATAAGTGTCTGTTGTAAGTACTTTGTTTACTCTGTTTTTCTTTCTAAATTTTTTATATATTAAAAGTTCAATTCGAGAAGTGATAGATAAATAAGCGATTTGTCTCAAGCTCTCACTTATAAAAATAAAATGAATGTTTAAAAATCACTTCTGATGGAAATATTTTTCTTAAGTTTTGCAATATTTGTGGAATTTTTCATACTTGAATTTTTTTAATGCGCTTGTTACTTATAAATTTTAAAATATTTACTTTTTTTAAAAAAAAAATAAAAAGATATATATATATATAAAAGAATACAAAACACATTAGAATTGTTATGAAAGCTATAGGAATTAGACTCTATAATCAAAAGCTCCATTTACAAGCATTGAGTTTAAAAAAATTTTTCTTCTTTGCATATCGTTTAATTTGTTTTCTTCCACATTTTATTTTCACAATTTTATGCAATTCGCGATATTTTGTTCTTCCTTTAATGTTATGTTCCCTTATGTTTCTGTGTAAATATTAAGAAATCAAAACAAAACAAAACAAAATCAATATTCTGCTATTTATAATGTATTTTTTTTTATGTGAAACAAAACAAATACTTGCGAGTCGCCGCTTTATTTAGTAATTTTTAACTATTATATCTTTTCATGATCTTAATATATCATATTTGTTTTTTCGTTTCGTTTCGCTTCGCAACTTCTTGCTAAAAACACTTTTAAAAAGAAAATTTTTCGAAAAATTGCTATAATTATATGAATTTTTTAACTTTTATCTGGACATAGTATTGCTTTTCTGCTTTTCAAACTTACTACCATTAGGAATAATAGTACATGAATTCCCCCTATCATCTCTGGAAGAGGAAAATGCGTAGTTATATCCCACAAAATGTTTTATTAAAACTTTATATTAATTTTTGTGCAGTAACGCTTTATTTTTAATAGATAATCTGCAATATACACACAATTTATATTTTTAAATAAAGTTATATTTCAAATACTCTTTAAAAGTACCCTATTTGGTGTATTTTTTGTACTATACAAAATCTTAGTGTTTCTAAAGGATCGCCAATCAAACGTTTCATATACAAAAATCTAGAAATAGAGCTGCAGGAACCTTTACTTCCTTTATGTTTAAAACTACATTTTCTAAATAACGATTATCAGTCACTAAGAACCAAACGTTTGAAGTAGTACAATATCGAAATACGTTATTTGTTCGTTAAATTGTTTAGTGGGATAACCAATTTACGTCTTATTTTAAATTTATTTTATTGTTTTATATTTTCCTCCCTCAAAATAATCAAAAATACTTTTGATAAAGTGAAAGATATTTTTACCATACCTTGTTTCAAAAAAATTTTTTGCCAACGGCAACTTCGCAACTTAACAATTAAATTGCATGGCTTTTATTTTCTAAAAATTATATTATATTATCAATATATTCTTTAAATATATCATTATTTTTCATACATTGAAAAATTTCATATAATTTGCATCGCTTTCCCCTATTATCCTCAGCTCATTTGCTCAAATTCACAAAATAATATTTTCAGTGCCGTTGCTAAGTTCCCATTTGCTTTTTCTTTTCTTTTTTTTTTTTTTTTAATATATATATTTATTTAAAATTGCATAGGTCCTGACAGTATATGCACTGAGGGAAAGGAGCATGCAAGCATAAGCATAGTCCAGTAAAAACTGCAAATATCCCCTTATAACCCTTACTAATAACCAAAATGCAAAAACTATATAAACTTAATCACAAATATTAGCTTCTAACCGTGTATGTTAGCATCATGAGGTTTTTCACTATATAAAAAAAAAAAAAAACAAAAAATACAGTGTACATACTCACTTCTATGCAATTATATAACATTTTCGACCTAATAAACGCTTCCTCTTTCCGCGATGTAGACTCAGACTATTTTATCAAATTTTTATATACATATAAATGTAAAAATCCCCCCTTTCCAAAATGCTCCAAAAATTAAATTTATAGAACTAACCTCAATTTGTGTAGGGTAAAATGAGCGGGATAATTATTAATAAAAGCCTATATGAATAATGATTACAAAATATTTTCAATGACGCGAATTAAAGAAGAAACGATGATTTCCAAGTAAAAATACCGGTACCTGAGAATCACGATTGAGTCTGTGGAAATTCTTTTAACAATTTTTGTGAGTAAGCAAAAAAAATAAATAAATAAATTGATTTTAGGGAAATGAAAAAATTTAAAAAAATAAATAAATAAATCACATCAGAAAAAAAAAAAATAAGGCGGCGGCTTAAAAAGGACCCGCTAGTCCTATAAAGTGCCTAATTTAAATAAAAATAAAACAAAAAAACGAAAAAGGATATTAAATAAAAGCAAAGAATAAAAAAGTGATTACAATCAAAATTTTATTGATATTATCACATTATAGGAGCGGAACTTAATGTTTAAACAAAAAAAATTAATATATATATTAAAAGTTCTCGATGAAGGTCGCGAGTAGAAAGCAATGCTTTAAATAGTCCGCCTGATAGTTTCGGGTTATGATATGCTAAAAATTTTTCTCAAAATAAAAAAAACGAGTCCACCACTCACACAGTAAGATTGAAAATACAAAAAATTTCCTAAACATGTAGAATTTAGGAACTTTTCTACTTCCGAGATATTTTTAACAAAAAAAATCAAAAAAAAAACAAAAAAACACAAAAAAACAAACAAACAAAAGAGGAAAGAAATTAACTAAGCAACATCCGTCCACATATTGCTGCTACATTAAAGGGAAATAAAATCGAAACACAATACACAAACGGATATTCTTGCGACCTCCATCAGAGTCTTTGTAACACGACTAATGCTAAATATTTCATATTAATTTATTTAAAAGAGACTTTTGTTTCATTTTCGTCATATTTCGTTAAAACTATATATTTAAATAAAATAACGAAAAAAAAAAAAACAGCAGAATATTAACATGATTTTCGAGAAATTCTTAACTAGCATTTACATTTACAAAAAGGAGCACGTTACTACTGACTTAAACTTAATGCTATTACCTTAACTTATCAAACCATTACTTATACTCTTGTCTAAATATTACTTTAAAATCCAAATTATTCTAACGGTAGGAGACATAATGATTATTTAGGTCCACAGTGTTTGTAAAAAATAAAAAAGTAATAATAATAATAATAATAATAATAAATCTAAAGAACGTAAAAAAAAAACAGAGTATCTTTGAAGTTTCAACAACCTACACAAAACAAAATAAAAGAAATAATGATTATATAAAGTTTAGTAATAGTACTTGTATACTTAATTGGATAAAGTGAAGGTTATATATACAGATTTAAAAGAAATATATATACATATATGAATGCATGAATGTTTAATATATTATACATATTATACTGTACTTTGATGCTTTTTTCTTTCATATTATTCTCTTACTCTTCTCATTCTTTAAAATGTCCTTTTGTTTGTTGTTCCTTTTAAGTTTGTCTTTAGTTGGTTTTCTTTTTAATTTTTTATATTTTTTTCAGAATTATTATCTTTCCTGATGTTGCAGATTTTTCTGCTTAGTTATTTATTTATTTTTTATTATTTAATTTTTATTTATACTGATTTATTCGTCTTAAGCTTTTTGGGATGGTCTAATTGCGAATGATAAATTTTCATATATCACAACAATTTCAACGATATTCGTTTAGTGGTCTTAAAATTAGTTCATTTTATTGATTGAATCCCTTATTCGTTTATATAGAAGTTATAGTTTTATTTTATAACATTTATAAATTTAACCAAGTTCGTTACATTTTCATTTATTAAGACCACTGTATCAGTTTTTGAGAATTATTCAAAACCTAACACTTTATTTAAATTAAATGAAACTGGATATATTTTAAATCATTATAAAAATAAAGTTCAATAGATAATCGTAAATAGCTTTAATCTAAAACTTTAGTAAGTAGGTTTAAATTAAAAAAATACAAAACCCAAGAAAAATGCACTAATTTCACTTGCATTATTCTCACAAATTAGACAGACATCCCAGCAAGCTTAATTCTTCCCATTTTCCAACTTCCTATATCCTCACCTCCTTTAGTTTATTCAACAATTTCTATTTATTACCTTTAATTTAGAAAATATATTTTGTTTTTAGTTTTACTGCAAAATATGACTTGTCCCTGTTTACATCAAAATGCGAATTGTAGTGCTAGTGATTATTGAAGCGTGATTCTTTTCGCTTTGCCTTATATTGGCCGTTTACATATGTTATAGTATTTTTTAACCTTACCCCCAAAAAAAAAAAATAAAAAAAAAATAAAAAACAAAAAAGAATAAAACAGTCGATATAAAACATAAAGACTCTAACAAAACATAAAAATACCACATTGCTGACTCTCAAAAACAATATACAATACCCATTCATTTAGTTGCGCTTTACAAAAATACAAAGCTAAAAATTTTTTGGAAATTTTTTTTTTATAGAAATTTTAAAACCCATTTTAAAAAGAAAAACATACACGTACACCTCCGCCAATATGGAAATAGAGAATTTATGATTTTATTCGCAAAAACAACTAACACCGTAGAAGACTTACAGCCGCTTACTAATCTGCCTTGACACAATTAATACTCGTAAACATATTTACTATATTTATCCGGATGTATTATATGTTTAAAGACGCTTCCACCTACACCATACACCACTATACAAAAACACCCTATTATTGACAGAAACCTCAATGAATGTTTGTCCTCATTTTAATTATGAATTATTTTCATTGCGTCAATATGCTACAGCTATTTTTGTAAAACGCCATTTTTAGTGTGAATAGATATTAAAAGCATTTTTGGGGCAAATGGTGACTTGATACTGAAGAAAATTAAACACACAAGTACGACAGAGCTTTTGTAACGTTTCAGCATTGCTAAGTATGCTAACTTTAGTTTAATCTCTAAATCTTCCCCGCGAAGATCATTTACTCTCTTATTATTTTTTGGTTATTCGATTTTAATCATGTAAAAAGGCAGTTTTGGTTAAGTTTTATGTTATAGCGATTAAGGTAATTTTCCTATTTGTGTTAGATTGCGAAGTAAGTTGACCTTTCCATTGCTTTCCGACTACCTACATGTGGGCAATTGTGTACTTATTAAATACAAAAAATAAATAAAATAAATATTTTCTCTATTTTTCACATTGAAACCGCTTTAACACAGGATGCGCACTATATATTTCAAAAAAAAAAAAAAAAAACAAATTATTTTATAAATAGCTGTGCATGCTCGAGTACGTATATTTCAGCTAGCAAACATATTTCAGATATCCTCCCGTACCGTAGTGTATTTGGATAATTTGGATAATTCCAGGGTTAAACATGGCGAACATATAACACGTCATGCTGGTGCAAGTCAGGAACTAAACAAACCTATTAATAAAAACTAATTGAGGCTTTTTCACTATAATTTTGCCTGTTCCACTGAAATTATAGCAAAAAAAAAAAAAATACAAAAATACTGGTTTTGTTCGAGACAGCGGAATTTCTCAACCCTATGCAATTTTTGGGCACCCCACTAAAGAACATAGGCCTTCTACTGGGGGGGGAATCGTAATTTTAAATATATATTATATATATTTTTTTTTCAAATCGTTCAAAGTGAAATAAAATAATTTATGAAAAATGCTACAAAATTGCTACCCTGCTTGTTGGGAAGAGACGATTTTTTTTGTTTATTTTTAAATATATTGAGAAATGGAACTATAAAACTATAAATGTTAATAGCTTCTAAACATTAAAAACATATTTCAGTATAACTTTAAAAATTTGGATAAAACAGCAACTTCAAAAACTGTAATACTCGTTAATTTTAAATTTATATAGGTATACATATTTAATAACTTTCCCTAATCTTCAATGAAAATCGATGATTAACAAGTCCATTAACGAAGCGATATTTAAAACAGACCCAAAAATTCGTAACTCCTAAATTGGGCCATTAAAAATTAAAGTGAGGAACACTTTAGGTAAAGTTATAGTTAAAATTCATTGTCAGAATTGTTCGATATTAAAATTTCATTAAAAATTAAATTTAGTTTAGATTATTTAACTTTTTTCTTAAATTTTTATCATCGGTATGAAATTCTACATTCTACAAAAGATTATTATGAACTAAAATTAAACATTTTCTAAATATTTTATGGTAAGAGGAAAATTTATGGTACACGAGTAAATATTCAAACAAAATTTATTCTAATTTGAATTTTAAAATAATCAAATAGGGCAAATATCAATTGAAAATATTTTCCTTTTGCATGCAAAGAATTGCACTAATTTTTTTAATTCAAAAATTTTGTTACTTTCATTTTATACGCTTGTTTTAACCCTTTGCATTATGAAATCACCACTGGGGTGATCAAATTATTTTTTCCTAGAACTCTTCAAGTCACCTCTGGTGCGACATATATGAAATATAAAACAAATTAGTGGAAAGAAGTTTTATTTAATACCTAAAATGTGATATCAAAACCACAAAAAATAAATTAAAGTTGGCCGAGAATAAACTAGGACAACAATTATAGTGCAAAGGGTTAATAAAAATTTTTTTATTAAATTAAAATCTTATTAACAATTTCTTTAAGTGTAAATACTTTTCTGAAAGAATTGCTTTTTTGTTTGAATGAAATCGACCATTAATTAAATTATGATGTTAGTGATAAGTAGGGGCCTCTGATAGTTCAGTTGTTAGCGCGCTGTCCTACCGTCCCAGAGGCTGTGGGCTCGAATCCCACGAATAACCATGGTCTCCTGCGCTACGTGGTAACACAATGGGCCAAAAATTGGCCTAAGTTTGCCTTTCTAGGTAGCCACAGCAACCTAACCTAACCTAGTGATAAGTAAGTTATATACCCATACCTATTTTTGTGCGTATGATAACCTCTGCATAAAATAAAACGTATATTCAGAAATCAGAAATTAAATAAATATCTATAAAATATATTTAATAAAGTAAATAGGGCATATAAAACGTTCCACATAGAAAATAGCTCAAAATATCTCGTTGTAGAAGAAACCAACCGATAGCCACCAATATACAAGTTAGGCATTAAGATAACCATACAGAAAAATAATCATAAAATTTTACTTACTTTAAATTTTTTTTTTTTATGCATGTTATGCATTTTCATTAGTGATGTGCAAACAAGAGCAGAGTAAGACTATGATATTTTTTGGTATTGGTTTTCGTTCTTACAATTTTGGCCTTGGTTTTGGAATTGCATCAATAGACTTAATCTTGGTCTTGTATGTCAAGTCTTATGAGTCATGTAGAAAGGTTATTTTCTGTTTATGAAATGATTCTAACAGAGAAACGGCATAGCCTAAGTATGGAGAATTTGAAAAAAAATTATTACAATAATCCTTTTTGCTTCATACAATAATTTCAAATTCCCTGCCTTATGAACACGTTAGTGTTTTACAATAATTTCTCTTAAAATTTTATTGCATATTTTATGCATATTTTCGCATATTGTCTGCATAATTCTGCATATTTTTGGCATATCTTTTGCATATTTTAGGCATATTTTGTTATTCTAATGCAAATTAATTTAAAAATCAAAACTAAGTATTTTGCAAAAGGTTCAACATTCTGATGGACAATACCACAGCAATTGCATATAATCCACGGTCTACTTATGACTAAACTCCTGAAAAAATTAAAATAACCAAAATAGGTGCATCTCTAGAATTGCATTATAATTTCGTCACCTATGTCGTTCATTTTGCTCATCATGCCCTAGCTTTTTCCTCGTTGTGAGTTAAACCACTTTAACTTGTTCGCTACCAAGATCTCCTAACAAAAACGTCCACCAAGTCTAAATGGCCTTTATGGATTATGTGGCAACAATTCGAATAGTCTTTACGAATATACAGTTTATTGAACAAGAAAGGAACCGCCCATTTTTAAAGAAGATAAAAGATATTTCCTTCTCTCTTTCTCTGAGTGATTGTACTATGGAAGGGCTACAACGACAATACTAATTCATTGTCAGTGTCACTTGAAATATCACAGACCGCGCAACTTAACAATCCCAAACATCGAAGTTAATTGTGTAGGATCTTAAAAGCAGAAAACAAGAAACTACTGCTTCCCATGCCTTATCTAAATCCCAATAAGAACGAAAGAGATAAGAATAGGCAATCAAATATTTTCATCTACAGCACTTACAGTGTAGCGTTATTTTTACCACGCATTTTTAAAGGCGCGACATAGTCTCAGGTACGCTGTATGCCTCTGCATTGCATGGTGTTACTACCAATCTCGCGCAATGCTCAGGCATAGAGAAATTCTGAATCGAGAATTGAGAAGAGGTAAGCTGTACATTTTTAAAGGCGGGATAAAGTATTCGAACGTGTGCGCTGCTCTGAATGGTAAAACGTGGTTTAAGTTTTCATTCTGCCTCCTCTAAATTTTTATCTTTCTCTCACACGTGAGCCATTTATTATTATCTACTTTTAGTTAAATCTGAAAAGCCGGTAGCCTAACGGTACCAAGGTTGAAAAAGGATAATTAAAAACGTCACGAGCGTCATATGTGGTATTAGATGATCTTTGGGTTATCCCAATCCACAGACGCCAATGCAATTGAGAATGGGAAAAGCCAACTCGGTAGAAAGCTTGTGTACAATCTCAAGTAGCTAACACAGATTCGGAAGAAATGCCAGACCATTCTCAGTAGCGGCGGGGACTACACAATTTATTAATTGATACCGTCGTATTACTTTCAATATAATTGTAATGTACAAAAAATAGTTCGTCTTTAAGTAAAAAAGAATTCGGCTCTTTTCTTGTTGAACAGACTGTATATTCAGACCATTCTAAAAAAGTAAAATAAACATTTTTTAAAACTAATACACATTCTTCATATATTTCACAATTTTAAAACTTAGCAATTCTGTTCAAAACACAACACAATACGTTTCAAGCTATCTTCATAAATTGACCATTATCACATATATGTAACGACGGATTTTGATAAGAAAACGCTATGTGGCACATATGTGATGACTGGCAACGAACAAGTAGCCATATGCATTTCAGTAGATTTAATATACGTTTCAGAAATTTTAACTTATGAAAACATAAATTAAAGTTAAATCGGTTTTTCTTTCCCGCCTAAAGTTGGTTGATTTTCTATAGAGATTCGCTTCCAAGAGACTCTAGCAGTCCTTGATTTTGGTCTAGGTTCTGCATATCTTAGATTTGCTTGATCTCAGTATTTCAGTATGCCAATTTTGATCTTGATCTTGCTACCGTAAGAATAGCTTTGCAAGGACAAAACCAAAACTAAAACTGCAAGACTACAACTTTTTTTTTATATACCGCATAAAGAAAATCACGCAAAAAAAGGAACATTTAATAACAAGGTTTGACTGTATGTAGTAAAACGTTATAAAAATAATTAACATTTACAATATTTACCCTACAATGATGGTTTCAATATTCAAAAGTTAATTATAGCTGTGTTTTTTACCACTTCAGTGTGGATCCAGGTTAAACAGGATATTGGTGGTATAAAATTAAAATTTATGCATAGTAACCCCATATCAAAAAACTTTTTATTTCGCTAATAACAAAAAAATACTGATTTTATTTAATACAATAAATAAAATTTGGTTTCTATCCAAGACAAATATTATTTCTGAAAAATGTTATATTGACAATAAACTCTAACTACTCATTACTTTTACTTTTTCATAAAGTAATCTTATATTTATAAATTTTATAAAATAATACATCCTTTTAATTTATTTATGAGCAAGACGTAAATAAGGGTTGTGTGTAAACAGAACAATCCATACTAATGATATTAATAAATTTAAATTTTATACTTTTAATAATAATAAGTGAATACTTTTCTCAAAAAATTGAAACGCAGAAATAAAAAGTCTACCTTTAACTTAAAAATTTAGGTATTAATATCGTTTCCATTAAAAGCGTTTTATTACAATAATCGAGTTTTGGAAACGTTAAATAATTAATGAAAAATTTAAGTCATATCATGTTCCATTTCTTAATACCTTCATCTGGGTGATTCGACTTTAAATCGACAAACGGTTCGGCTCAACCATTTTTGATTTGAATGAAATTTGGTGGGTATATTTATTGTATTTGTATTAAAAAGGATAACTACGGCTATCATGCTACTCATGGTTTTATAAATTGCATGGAACCATTTCAAAATTATTGTGGTACAAAAACAAAAATTCAAAAAATCAATGTTCCGATGAATAATTTAATGATATAGCAAACTTATCATCCCCAAAAAAATTTCATCCAAATTAAAAATATATTTGAATCGTTTGTCGATTTGAAATGGAAGTCATTCACATAAATTTCAAAATCGTTAAATCTCAAACTGCTCACGAGTAAGAGCAATTTAGCGGGTAATTGTTTAATATAAAAAGGCGCGTTTTAGTAAATGAAACTAAAATCAAACCTAGCAGTAGCGAAACATTACAAAAGCTATTTTCTTCCAACTCATTGAAAATATTTCACTTAGCGCCAAATTGGGCGAGACGCGAAGAGCAATAATCATTGGCACTTAATTCAAATTTTTTTCATCTTTGCTGTTGGATGGAGGCCCCTTCCCCCTCGTAGACTAGGGGGAGATTTATGGCGAATTAATAAAATTAAACTATAAGTAATAATTGTAAAACGGCTCTTTGTGTGTTACCTATATATACTATATATATATTTTGTGGAATCTCCTCCTGGTAATGAGCTGTCGTAAAAAAGAAATTTGTTTTTGGTATATATCCTTCTGTGAGTTTTTTTTTTTTATTGGTAAATATTATATACTTTTTTTTCTTTGGTCCCACACTATCACCATCTGCGATTAAGTAAATCGGTGATTGATTACAGCGTAAAATTAGTTTGGTACTATTCTTTGAGGTTGTTTCCAAAAAAAAAAAAATAATAAAAGAGTAAGTTTTTTCTTGGTGAGCACTGTAAACGCTCTGTTGCTGGTTTGGACTATTATTAAAAATTAAAAGATGCAAGAGTAGGCCTATATTTTAGCGGCAATCGTACAGCGTGGACTGGACGTGGCGTAGAAGACAAAACTTTGGAGTGTTGTTTTTTTTTGTTTGTTTTGCTATAATTTCAGTAGAAAGAAAAAATTTTTTGCAGTATATATGCAGAAAAAATTACACATAAAAATCGTTTAAAAAAAAAAAAAAACAATTATTTTCCGGTATTAATTTATTTGAAATCGGAGCTTCGTTTTGATGTTCGCACAAAAAAGGTAAGATGCACCGCTTAACCCTTCCTATATTTTTTCAGTGTTGTGTGACTAACTAAATAAGGTTGACACGTTTAATTGTTCTATAGATCCATTAAGTAATCGCCTCTCACATAATTTTCTTTTTCTTCAGGTTGTGCTTGAGGAGTGTAATGAGTTCGCTTTTTCTATAAAAAAAAAATAAAAAATAAATAAATAAAGAAACAACTAACAATTTATGCTTGAATGTACCGAATTTATTTATTTTTCTGAACATTAAGGCCCTGGCCGTTGCTAAAATAACAAAACAAACATACTGCTACCATGTTTTACCCCCGAGGGCCGCGGGAGATGGAAGGACTATATAAATTTGATCGCATGAGTTGTGTTTTTGTTGGTGTTCCTCTAGTCTAAATGTTGCAGAAAACACGTAAACTGTCCGCACATCACTTTAAAATGCCTACAACGAAAAATCGCTACAGTTACGGAGGATATCAGAGGAGCTGTGATGCTGTCCTGCCGCAATTCCCGCTTGTTGAATTAGAATCCGCAGCCATTAATTACGATTTACGAATTTGTTGCAACACACAAGATTTTTAGTAATTTTGTATAACAGATGTACTTTTGCAGCTTTGTTTGTGCTTTTGCCGCCACAACAGAACACGCTTTTTTTATAATAAAACATTTTGAATTTTGAACGCACATATTAACGTCAACATAGAAAACACGTACTTTCCCCCCCCTAACAGGATAATTAATAAAATACCTTTAGAATATTGGTTAATGGATTTTTTACAGGCTTGCGTAGTAAGTATTAATTTTAAGCGCATTCAAAACCCCTCCTTTTGCAACCTTATTTACTATTTATACTTTCAATTAATATGTTTTAATTATCTTTGCAGCACAGGTATCTTGCGCAGCTTTCGGTAGACTCGTATAATACTTGAAACGCTTTTGGCTTTTGGTAACATTATTTGATTAAAATGCACACACATTAGCTTAATTAAGAGAGGGTTCCGATGGTGAGTTTGTGAGTTTGTGCAACAGCAAAACGGCGGGAATGCATTGCAATCTCCTCCTTAAGATGGTAAACCAAAGAGAATTGAGTATAAATTACCCGTACTATGTATCGTTGACGGAAATCCGTGCATACAAATTGAACTTCAATTAATACGGGAACTATTGAATTGGTTAATCCATGATTAACACTAGAACTACTAAAACCAGTCAATTTGACTGGTACTCTATTCCTTCTTTCATTAAATTGTATAGTTTTGAAATTCTCTTCTGATTTATGCTAAAGTTTAATAGAATTGAGAATTACGATATATTCAAAAACACTTTTCCATTAAAAAGTATTTATTCGAACTTGAAAGCGTATTAAATTAAAGGTGCAGAAAGTTGTTAAAATTATAGACTTGCGCGCCGGTAGTTCTAGTGATAATGATTAATTGATATTTCATCTACGTACATAGTACCCCCCCATTTATTTAAGTTCCAAATGGTGGAAAATTTATATTAAATTATATTGGCGTCATAAATATTCGACAGATTTAACAAATAAACAGATTTACTACTTACTTGCGTACTTTTCAGTTCCGATCTGTATACCATTTAAAGTCTTTTCAAGGATTCATATTTATTTATTTTCTACGTCCATTCCTTTAAAACGCACTATTCCTAGTAATTACTGCCACTCAAGTAATTAAGTAATACTGGTCAACAAATTTAATGTTTTTTTATTTTCTAAAGTCAAACATTTAGCAGATATAGGATGTTTTCTACACATTATGAATTCATAAATAAAAATATTCAATTAGTTACCGGTTAATAGATCCTTCATATATTTTGGTCACTTTTGTAAAATCATTAAAAACTAAAGGCCCATAACAGAAGTGTGCAATGTGACTTAAATGAAAGCTCAATTCCTTATCTAGGAATATCAAATCTAACTTTATATCTACATCCCTTTTTGCACATCTGAGCTTTATATCTACATCCCTTTTTGCACGATTTCGATCTCACAAAATATCGTCAATAACAATTTTTATTGAAATCCTTTAATACCCTCAATTCGGGTTACTTTGGCCTTAGCAAGTTACTTTATCTCAATATTGATTCTTCTGATATTACTTTCTTATCAAACTTAAAATTGCTAAACCTTACTTACCTCAATGCTATATCAGGTTAAGATGTTTATTCTTAAATACAAAGTTTAATACAAATTCTAATTAGGTGGGAAAGAAAATATTTAAAATAGAACAAGGTAACCCCTCAGAGAGCTAAAGTAACCTTAGTCTACAGTAATTAGATAAATTGTGATTATCATATGGGATCCAACATCATTAGTGTCACCAATTACAATTTAAATCTTTCGAATCTCATAGGACATCAACCGTCTTAAACTCTTAGATTTCGAAAATGGATTCACAATTAGGGTCACCAAAAATCCCCAAATACTAATCTTCATGACAATCCCTTACAATTTACAATTTTTGAAAATGCCGCGAATTTTATTTATTATTTTTTTTATTAACTTAAATTTAAATTTCTACACGCCATGGTATGTAAAATCGTTTTATAAAAAAACTAGAAATCAGTTCAAAAAGAGTAGATTCGTTCCGTTTATACCAAATCTGGAAATGAAAATATTCCATCACATTACGAGAAACATTGCTCAGAAGATGTTTTATATAGGTCATCCAGTTTTGCCCCTGTTTATTAATTTCTAAGGTAATTTTTTATGAATATTACAAATAATTGATGGTATACTCCTAAATACCTTAGATTTTGAAACTTCTCAGAGTAACGATCAATTAAATTTATGGAGTCGTAAATTACCTCTGTAGTGTAGTTGAATTGAAACAGAGAATTGACGCTACTATTGATATATAACAAATTTACAGTCTATTCCAAAAGAAAGTATAAAGCAGCGTTTGCAAAATAGAAGAAAAAGGTTTTTTTTTAGCTTAAGCTCCATATATGACATTTCCGATAGGATTCGAATTTGACGAGCCAGCACAGACTTTGACCATTGGTATCATTGTCCCCTTACAATGTCCAAATGGCAACAAATATTTTTTTTTGTTTATAAATACAGCCCCTAAAACACGAACCTTAACTGGGAGTTTGATGACTGTGTATCGAATAACTTTATTTCTTGAAAGTTAACATTAAGGTTCATCTATGAAAATGACGATATCCCATCCTAATTATGATTCAAATTTTTGTATGTCCACGACAGTCATTTGTATACAGTATACTTTTCCATTAAAAAATGTTTATTGTATATGGGTCTTGTATTTCAGTCCAATTACCACCGTATGTTAGATAAAGGTACAAAGAAACAGTTTAAAGTTTTCTACAATGGATGTTGGACAGTGGCAATTTAAGCGGACTATAAACCGGTGACACACGGACGATTCAAACGATCATTTTCAATAAAGTATACTTTCTGTTATCGTGTATTATATCCTCCAAAATCTACTTAAGAGACTTGAATTTCATTACAACGCTCATTTTCTAAGTAACTCATAAGAACTTCATTTTCTGATAGCACTAGAATTTCAATAGATTCGTGCAACAGTGTTAAAAAATCGTATATATGTATGTAAATTTTTTAAAAAATATCTTTAAAAACTATAGATTTATCAAAGAAAATTGTAACCTATTTTATTAATTAAACTATGCCATTTTGAACTTGTTAACCTTATTTTTTGTCCAAATTGGGAGCCAATTGGACCTTTTTATTCACGAATTCGTAGTCGATGGGCTGCATTTTATATAAATGATATGGACTTCTTTAAAATGTTATTTAGAAATGTAAGCACATTTCAAAATGTGAGACCATTTTAATGTAACAATAAAACCAATTTCCTGCCCAATCGAGGCGATTATCCATCACATCACATCACCATCACATAATGTGAAAATTTAAACCGAATTAATACCGGAAAACGGATTTCTTTTCTTTTGTGTTAGCAACTTAATTAACGTTTTCTTCAAAATTATTTTTCTTAACTTGAGTTTGAGGGTCCCAAAATTTTAACCTCTTGGGTCCCCACTTGACTTGATCTACCACTGATAGTAGATGACGCTGCAAAGATTTTATTCATAAGTATTGCCCTATACTCTCTTGTGGAAAGGCTTGTAAGGGCCTAGATTCGTCCCTTAAAAGAAGTGTCCACATTCTAGAAAAATATATATTCTTATTTTTGGTAGATTTGGAATTTATTTTTCCCCTATAAATAGTGGCACATTACGACAAGCGCACTTTCGTGTATTTTCGCTTACTTTATTGATAAATATGGTAACATACTTTAAGTAACCACGTCAAAATAGTCCCAGAAATGTATAATTTTGGGAAAGTAATGTCGATTCTCTGGTCGACGCTGAATGCAGCATTCCATAAACCCAGAAACCTCATGGAACTACTGATTTTTCCGAACAGTAGTAGAACGGAGCCTGCAAATTCAGAGAGCCATTCAGAGTCATGAGTGCATCTGTGGCAATATTAAAGTAAAAATGTTATTTCCTCTACTTAACCTTATTTTTATATTTCGTGAAAAAATATGAGAGGGGGGGATGAAAAAAAAAAACAAAAAAACCAGGAAAAGCGAGTGTAATGAAGTGGTGCACTTACAACAACGCTGCTGTACACCAGGCAAACGGACTGGTTTTGCAATGAAATGCAACGCATTAAGTTGTTGCTGCAACGCGAAATGTTCGCGAAACAAAAAAAAAAAATAAATAAATAAATAAATAAAAGGATACCGCCTCTGAGGAGGAACAATCCCGCCCCAGTTGTAGTTGCACAAACTCAACGTTTAAATTAGCCACGGAACCCTTTCATATAAAATAACAAGAAATGATGGCATATCATTGAAATGAGAAAATACGATGAAAGGCCGGCGAGCTCGAGTTGCGCGGAAAAAGAAAAAAAAAAAAAAAAAATACATACAAAAATAAACTGCATGCAAGTGACGTAAATCACTTCCAGGCCGGCGAAGGAACAGAAAAGAAATTAAGAACTCTTCAGCTCCTCAAGCAATTTGCATGCATTCACTTGTTCCCGCAGGACTCTTCGTCTAGCAATTCTTTTAAGAAGTGCGTCCTTTCTTGTTCCATCATCTGTTCACTTTTATGTTGCGAAATTTATTGTCACATTTTCGGTAGCGGACAGCTGTTGCCAACAGAATCGCCGCTTTGGTTCCACCCCCGCTAACCCACCCGCTGGTTATAAGGAGTCGTTAGCCCCAAAACCCTATATAAACCCAAAACTTTTGTTAAAAATCATTTGTTTTTGCATGAAAAGTCAATTTATCATTTTCTTTTTTCTATAAATTTCTTTTACATGCCTGCCTTGCAACCGCAAAACTCACAAATATCGAAAATATAAACGGAAACACCTTTAAATAAAAATACTGGTTGGCTCCACTAAACTTTCACGAACGAATCTGCCTCGCAATTCCCCATCACTGGCGGATAATGAACCCCATAATTGCATTAATTAACGAATTATTAATTTTGTTTTTATTTATTTTTTTTTTATTGTTTTAAAACAAAAATTATGATTATGTTAATTCGCTTTTAATTAAAAATCATTTTGCCCCAATACCATTTTTTTTGAGACCACCACCATTCACCACTGTCGTGTCGGCTGGCTGGCTGGCGTTGTGTGCATGAAAATCGCCTCGTATTTGCTTATTATAAAATCAAAATATTTTAAACGTTTTGTTGGGATAACGCAGCATCCAGTAACATTCCCCTCAATGCTTCTTACGTAATCTACACTGATGCGAATGGACAGGTACTTTGCTTATTTTTTCATTATTATGGCTGCATTTATTTACTAACTAACTAATTAAAAATATTTTTGTTTAATATTTTGTAATTGTTTATGTTTTTTTCCTATAGATTTAAGAATTTCTTCCAGTTAATTCAACGTTTCTTTAGAGTATAGCAACAATTGAGGAATTTATTTAATTTATTATAATCTAGATGTTACCTACTTCACATTGGCGACAGTATTTGGGTTACTCAAGTGTTTGTTCTATTCATTCATTTTTCAGATGTTTAATGTAAAAAGTTTGGAACATATAAATTAAGGAAACGCTTTAAAAATGTATCTAATTTTTTTTTTTAAATATCCGCAACATTCATTCTCAGACTTAGTATGACAATTTAAATCTACTCCAAAATGTATAAACATTGTTTTTGGGATTGCAAACTATTTTTCAATTAAACTTACATAAAAACAAGTTCAACAATTTCAAAATAACATGGAAATAAACACGAATACTGCAGCAGTAGACTTCTATGAATTGATTCTTCGAGAAAATTGAATTCCTCGAAATTTTCTGATATTATACAATGGTAAAATTTCAAAGATTACGATTGATATCGTAAGCGCAGGATGAATAGTAGGCTTGCGTATGCAAATAAAAAAAAATATCATTCGCGTTGAATGTGAACTTGTGTTACTAAAAGGGGTGCAGAAATGAAGTTACCTGGGTCACATAACATATTAATTTTTTGTCAATATGATGAAATGTCTTTTAATTATATTATATATACAGTATTTATTTATTTCACTTAATACAAGCTACATTAGAAATTAAACTAACACTAAAATAAAACTAAAAACTAGCTACACTAAGGAAAAACAAGGCCCTGTAAATAAACAAGCAAAAGAAAGGGCAGAAGGAAAGGGCTAGTATATGAGAGGGTTGGGCAGATTTATTTATTTATTTATTTATTTTTTTATTCGCTTAATACAAGCTACAAAGTATCCAGTCCCATAAATCAATATTTTAGTTTTTAACATTAATCCTTCTCAAATTTTAAATTGTCTAGAACAACTCAACATAGTTTAATTCCCTAAACAATTTCCTCATACCATCCATAGGAAAAAAATGCTCTTTTACATAAATCGTGAATAAATTTTCAAACATTTCTCATACCAGAATTTTTTTAAAAATTAAATTTTCTTCAAAACAGGGCCGTATTTCTAAATTCGTAAATCCATTAATTTTAAGGATATGTTCATTTGAGCATTAGGATTATAAAAATTCATATTACTAAATTTCGACCGATCGGGACATAGTTTACAAGTAAAACAAAATCGATCAAGAAAGAATTGGGCTCACGCAATCAAAATTGTGTACCAAATCTTTATCAATTAATAGTCAACCATCCGAATTTAAAGGAGAATTTTCATTATATGGAATGATAATTTTTAGAAAGTTTTTGTTTTATAATTTATTGAAGTTGTTGTTCAAACAAAATTATTATTTCCGCCTTCCGATCTTGAAGGCGGTCCTTTTCTCAAGTATTGAACCAGAATCATTTAAAAATGTTATTAGAAAAAAAAGTCGATTTTTTTCTATTCTAGTAGTAGCTTATAATTGTAGTGTGCATTTCTTTCTGTCTGTTTAAATAGGTTTTTGTTTTAGTAATTTGAAGGAATAAAAAATAAAAATGAAAATAATGGGGGTTCCATTTACACTTCTTAGAAAAATTTCCCTCTAGCACATATCAGGAGTATACTGTATGGTCAAATTTCAATAATCTTCAGGCAAATAGACACAAAAATGATCTTATAAAAAAGAAAAAAATTTTTCAGAAACTATTAGACTGACGAAATAAAATGCAGTTCTCGTGTAATCTTTGACTCAATACATACTAGCCCGGAAAATTTTGAAATTTTAGATATAGAAACCTAAAAGATTAGAGATTTGTTAGTATATTTTGAAATCCTTAAATCTAGACTTTGCCTCACACAATACAAACACATAAAACTTTTTTTTTTCGGTGGTTCAAACTGATCCGAATTAAAAATTGAAAAAAAAAAACAGGGTTATCGAAATATTCGCATCACTATCTAATACACTTCCAAATTTTAAATTCCTACTTTACGTTGTTTTGGATAAAAACATATGCGATAGACAAAAGGACGGACGTAGACCCATGTTAGGGTTCTGCTCCCGATGGTACGGAATGCAAAAAATAGTTGGAAAATGATTCAAATAATCGAAGAGGATGTTTGAATTCACTATTAAAAATGTTCGTTTGAAAAACAAATAATCTTATAACAATTCAGATAGTCGGATTTGTTATTTATTTATTTATTTATTCCTAAATAGAAATAAGAATAAATTGTACACCTACTTTCATCTAGCGCTCTCGAGAACGCAGCCCATATGGCACTGAGATATTTCTATAAAATATTCATGCCTTCATATGAGTAATTGAATTAAAAAAATTGCTGTAAATTTTAAGTGCAATATCAACTAAAATTTATTATTGAATATTAAATATGAATTCTGAAAATGTTAAAACGTATACATCGGTCGAAAATCATCGTTTTCAAAAACTTTAAAATCATATGAGCTTATTTCAATATAATTGAAGCAAATTTTTTTTATACTGCATATTCTTTAATTGCAACTCCACTTCTGGTATGCACATTAACCGATTTCCCGTGTATCCGAGCCAAAATGACCGATTACACCGTGTGCAATGATATTGAATAGCAATTATCATTATCATTATAGAAAAAGCAGCCGTTCAGATAAGACTGGTTTTAAAATAAAAAATATCTTAGAAGTGTGTAAACATAAAATTTGGTATTAGTTTGAATTTAGTCCCTAAAATTTAGTGAGCTAAACTCAAAATGCCCGAAGCACAAGCAAGAAAACATTTCGGTTCCTGCGGATGGTCTCCAAAATAAATATGCTGTTTCGTATGGGTTAAGAGACTCATTCCTATAAATTTGAACAATTCTCAAAGAGAATTATAACTACACATTTTTCAAAACAAAAAAAATTTTCACTACACATTTTTCAAAACCCAAAAACTAATCAAAATAAGCTGATGATAAAGTCTCGCTAAAAAACGATCATCGAATTTATTTAACCGGTTAACTAACCTCCCTTAAAAGTTTTAATTCGGACCAAGATACTCGTATGTATATATATATATATATTTAGCATATCTACATATATCTAGTACCTTCCAATTCGTTATTTCTATAAAATGAAAAAGGAAGTAAGCCTATTTTGATTAAAACTTTTCTTTTTTTTGTATACCTCTACCTCTTCTACCGTTTTACTTCAAGAAGCTTTTACATTCAACAAGATTTCTTGATTTCTGCATTTTTATATATATATTTTTTTCAATTATCCTTTGACCCACAAGTACGCGAAATTATCAAGGGGTATATATCTGAATTAACAACTCCACCTACAAACCCTATGCATAGCTGCTATCTTTGCCCAGCAAATTCATGAAAGGATGAAAAGACTTGAAACCTATCCTAGCGACGAAAAATTGTGCAATGAAAAGTTTACAGGCTGCAATTGCTCGTTGAATCGAAACTAATTCATCGAGATGGGGAAAAATACCACGAGAAAGTAGAAAAACTGATCGGAAGCATCGCCGATTCCATTGAGAGTAGTAATGAAAAATTCTACCAGAATTAAAATAAATTCTTGAATTCCAACAATAGGATGGACTTTATTCGAATTTTTACTAGCGAATATAATCCTCATTTTTAACTACAAAAGGTTTCTTCCTTTGTGCAGTTTATATTCGCACTATTAGAAAAAATAATGAGAACCACACACATTTATTAACCTTTTTTTCTTTTTTTTTATTTATTTCTCATCTTTTATTCAGGAAAAATTTTGTAATCAATTATTGTACATCTCTAAACGAATATCTCCGTCCGTTCACTGGGAATGAAAATGTTCAGATTTTTCATGATTTCAATTTAGATATCGGTTTCTCGTTCACTGTTCCATATCAAAACATTTAATAATGTTCCAAGCTTTTTATATATTCGACAAATAGATTTATGTGATAATTTAATAAAACTCAAAAGTTATTATCTAATGGCAGTTTCATCGTTCTTTCTCAAGTAGCAGACATTTTGATAGAAGCTTTATGTTAGTGTTAATTAAAATAAAATTTAAATTAGTAAACTGTTATGCTAAATTAAAAAGGGATGCAGGCGGAAGTTTGTAACAAAATTAATTAATTAAATTAATTAAAATATATACAGTCGAGTATATTCAGCTTAATAAAGAAGCCATTAAAATAATAACTATAACTACTAAGAAAATGTACGGAAGAAATAATATAATAATAAACTATTAAAATTAATTAATTAAATAAAAATTACTGGAATTACACAAATAATATAATATGCGAAAAATTCAAAAATAATAACATCTCTGCATGATCGCTCTATATGTATAAATTCTTTCAAAAATATTTAAATTTATATTCCAATTTTGTATTACGGAACAAAGTACAATAATTAACTTGTATAATTATTTTACTACTATTAGTAGTAATAACAGATATCACAATACTACAGTTTGCAACAGCAGTAATATCGGGATGTACTATAATTAAAAATTATACTACCTTATAACTAAGCTTTTAGTTTAGTTAGTTTTTAGTGCCTTTTAACAAGCCTTCTATTGTCGATACGTTAAAGTATTTTAAAAATTAATCTATTACATGGTTATTTTACTTTTCTGAGTACTATACAAAAACTTTTTAAACTTTATTTAAGTACATAATAATTAAAAGTACTTATTTAAACTGTCTATCGTAATGTTTTTTTTATATTTTATATAAAGCATTTAATTTTTTCAAGTTCATGCTCCAACTAGTCAAGTATTTAAACATTTTTAAGTGTACCTTTATAAAATATTTAATAAAACAAAAACACATGTGAGTGTTATAATACTAAATCTAATTTCTTATTTTTCTCTGAAGTCAAATTTTATAATAAATTACAGTCTGAAATTTTTAAATATTATTCATATACTCGTATATTTTACACACTTGCTTGGGCTTAGTTTTCAACTTCCTTAAAAATTCGTAATTAATTGTAATTGTATTACTCATTAACTTGAATATATTACGGGTGGAGATAACTATAGAATTTTTAAAATTTTACCAAAACTTTAGAATTATTATTTAATCAAATTTTAAAAGCACGCAACCGATAAATTATAACTCAAAATGTTCTCAATCGCTTGCATATTTATTTATTTATTATGAATCGATGCGTGGATTGCATCAAAACGGGTAAATTAGTGCAAGCGATTACGCTTTTCGGAATTTTGAAGTAATATAATACTAACACTAGTTGAACCAAATTAAATTAAATTTCATTTGTTTTTTAACTTCAGCAAGTTTGTCAAAAATTCCTAATTATATGAGGAATAAATATTAACCTTTTCAACATTATTTCGTAACTTCGATAACGATTTATTTGATATGAGATGATTAATTAACGACAAATTATAGTAATATATAATTTTTAGATTATATCATTTTGAAACCAGATTCTTAATAAACCCAATATCTTATACTTTTGAAAATTTGTCGAATATTGGTTTTAATACCATCCCTTACCGAACTTAATACCAATTCATATGTAGATATATAACGCAATGTATATATCAAAATTTAGAAACAGATTGAGTTTGGGATCAAAATTTGTCTGTCGGTTGTAATTTTCAGGCTATTAACCAGTTAAGTGTTTCAAACTTTTTGGAAAATGTATTTCTTTCTAAATTATATCGGACAAATTAAGCGATGACGAGTATACTCCCCAATTACAAAGTATATTTTATATGGAATATTAACTGCAAACTCTTACTTTTTACCCATGTCGAATATACTCGTCATAATTCAAAGTTTTGCACTTTTTCCCATGACGAATATATTCGTCAAAAACAGCTAACTGGTTAAGATTCAAAATATCGAAAAGTAGAATTTTTCTTTCACGATTTTTTACATATTCCCACAAAATTATATAAATACTTTAAATTAAAGATGTTTCCACCTAATTTTTTTTTTTAAATCCTTCAAGCAAATCTTTGAAATCAAGGAATTAAAATTATTGATGAAAACGACAATGACAAGCACGCATTTATCTTCTGAAATTGCAACTCGAAGTAAAGTAAAGTGTTCTTTATCATTCAAGTAACATTGAAATAAGTTAAAAATATTTCTAATTAAAGATTTTTCCAAAATGTTCACCCAAACGTTGTGGAAAAATGAAAAAAATCATAAAAGAAAACTAGCAATTTTCAAACTTTTAAAGTTATATGTATATCTTAGGAAAAACAAGCGACGATATTGTCTCTTTTGACCCTTATTTGAAATAATACATCTACAAAATTTCATTAAACTCAACTTAAGTAATTTAGTCTCGTTACATTGTTCTTAAATAAATTTACTCATGCCACAAGTTTCATTTTTAATTTTAAACAATATCGGTATTATTCTACTTTTTAAAAATTCTATTCAAAAACGTAGGGAAAGAAATAGTAATTTTACATTTATTAAATACATACGTAAGTTGGACTTGAATTTAGAGTTTTAAAGAAAATTTAAACTTCACATAATAATTGTTGTCAATTTTTCTGTGACTTATCTGTACAAGTTATCAGCACATTTATTAATAATCTGTTAAAAGGAGGCCGACAGTTCTTTTTATGATTATTGATAAGAGATATCGATGGCGAAAATTTTTGGGTATATTTACAGATAACGAAAACTGATTGTAAATAAAATAAAATCGGTTATCAAGTTAAAATTATTCAAACTACATGTACATTATAAAAATAATAAATTAGGTTTTGTTTTAAATAAGCACAACCGCTAAATATACTCGACTGGAAAAATAAAGATATACAAATAAATGGTTTAATAGAGGGTTAAGTCTTAAAACGAAATGATATTAAAAAAACAATAGGTATTTAATTTAAATAAATTTATAGGTGTACATTTATCGTGCTAGATGCTTTCAGCAAGTGCCTACGTAGCTGTATCTCATGGCTGTGATATAGTAAATATTTAAAAAAAAAAACAAAAACCTCCCAATCCATAAATATTCGTTCCTCAAAATCTAAAAGATTTTGCCAAAATGTAGAAATTTTTGTGATTAAATGTGTTGCTTTGTGATGTCAACTCCGTTACTTTTATTACTACAAAAGATAAATTAATTTAAACAAATATTAATTTAAAAATATTTGACCCACTCCTTACAAAATTATAACAAAATATATATATACATATATATATATATATATATAAAAATATATATCCAAAATTCACTGAAGATAAGTAACCTTTTAAAAAAACATTCGTTAAATTTTCAGCCCCCCCGGAGATGGGTGCAATTTACTCGCAGTGTCCTATCTTAATGAATGGCATAATTTATGTGATTAGGTAAAATACATAAATTTCACTATTTTTTAAGCGATGATCAGTTGTATATGGCATTGTGTGCTGCTTTAAGTAACAAATTTAGTCAGTATATGAAAAATTTAAAAGCAAAAGTAACTTGAAATCAGTAAAATTACGTTTATAATTTTTTGTTTGCGTTGCCACAATCGGACCGATCATTAATTGCTTCTTTTTTAAAAAAAAAAATTAAAAATACAAAAAAAAAACCATTCTCAAAAAAAAAAAAAAAAATAAATATTTTTGAGATTCGCTTATGAATGTCCAATTTGCATCCCTTCTAGTGCCTCCTATTAGGATACTGTGCTACACCAAACTATGTGAGTTTAAGCCATGGTCTCTATATAGTTGATAAAAATTTTTGTTATTTTTCATTTCTTAATTAGTGAACAAATTCACTTTTAGCTTTTATCTTATTTCTGCTCTACCAAAATGTCTGCCTACAGTGTGAAGTATTTTTTAAGTTATTAAGTCGCTTTTGAGAATATTGTGAAACGCTTCTGCTTCTGTCTTTCATCTGTTTTACCATGGATAGCAAAATATAGGATAGCTTACACTATTTTATTGGCCACAGCCGTTTACTTAATAATGCTTTTTTATAATTAGTACTAACCACTTCTGTAGGGTGCGTGGGAAAAGGGAATTTTGTATCTAAAATTAGTTGTCGACGCTTCGTATCTCGCTTCTGTCTGTGATAATTTGCAGTTAAACACATTTTTGTTTTATTGTTAAGGCAAAAGATGTTGGAAGAAACATAATAAAAATATTAATTTAATTAAGACGCTTAGGAAACGAAAAAAAAAAATATTAAAATAAATAAAAAAATATATATTAATTATTAAATAAAACAAACTTAGGTTGTTCAACTAAGAAATTTTTAGCGCGATTTTATGCGTGATGAAGATATTTATTGAAAAATTCATCAGACATAAGTGGTTTCGATCGCTGTTAGGCTCATAGTAATACTCTCGGTATTACTTAGTTTTAATGCAAAACCGAATATAACCAATAACTTAGCTATATATTTCGATTTTTCCTTTTATTTATTAAGAAATGAAAAAAAAAAAAATAAATAAATATATAACACATACATTTACTAACAATTAAATTTTTTTCTCTTTTCCTTCTCTTATCCAGTTACTGGACACCCTCCCGGTGTGCCAAGATTTTAATAGATCTATGTGCAGTCGGTTAAATTGTAGATTTGTTCATTTAATGGAAAGTAAGTATAAAACAATTTTTTTTAACTTTATATTAATGTATTTTACCTTTTTTTATTTAAAAAAAAAAATAACGCATCTCTCTAAATTTGAAATTTAATATTACTGCAAGGTTTCTTTCCATGCGGATTATTTTTATGGAATTTTAAAGTTGTACGATTTGCATTTCATCCAAAAATTCTTATTCTAACTAAAAATCTTTTTGCAGTACACTGAGAAAGCTTTTAAGTAAGAACGTGAGTTGCAGAATTAAATATAAAAAATAATAGAATCATCGTTGCAAAGTTTAATTACGGATTACATTGCTAAAAAAAAGTAAAAGTTACACCAAACGAGAATGAATTTTATGTCATACAACATGTGATAGTGAGACTACCATGGTGGTTTAAACTGTAAAGTCAAAAGCTAAAACTTGTTTCGCAGTTTTCTTAAAATAAATTTTTTATTTTATACAACATATAAGAATCAGAGGCCCAATCTAGTTTAAGATGTTTTGTATCTATCTTATGGAAAAAATTTCAAGGTACTCGCTTAATTCTTAAGTCTTTTCGTATTTTATGGAAATATGTAGTTCCCGTTCCCGCCTCTGTACCACTAGTGGTACATACAGGACTGTCCAATCGGGCGGCTTGTACCACGGGTGGTACACACCCCAAAGATCATGAATTACTAGATGGGACACTCTCTATACAAGCTTAAAGCTCAAACCCATATGCAACTTCTAAAACTGCCTGGAGTAAATTTTTCCATTAGAGAAAGTAGCAAAGAACTACTGCTTTCTATGCCTTATCTAAATTCCAATAAGAACGAAAGAGATAAGAATAGGCAGCCAAAAATTCTCATCTGCAGCACTTACAGTGTAGGCAATAAAATGCAGCGTTTTTTTATCATGCATTTTTAAAGGCGGGCCAATCTGTCGGGCTCGCTATGTGCCTCTGCATGAATGGTGCTAATGCCGTCCCCAGGCAATGTTCCAGCATAGGGAAATTCTGAATTGAGAATGGGGAACAGGCAGGTAGCACACTCAGAACATGTATACGGATGCGGGCTGCTTACATTTTTTCACTGTGCATTTTTAAAGGCGAGCCAAACGTATTCGAACGTGTGCGCTGCTTTGGGTGGTGAAACGTGATTTTAATTTTTGTTCCGCCTCCTCCCCTAAATTTTTGTCTTTCTCTCACGTGTGAGCCCTTTATTACTATCCACTTTTAGCAAAATCTGCAAGGTCGGTGGACTAAGGGGACCAAGGTCGAAAAAAGATAAGGAAATACATCACGAGTGTCCCATCTAGTAATTCATGATCTTTGGTACATACCCAATAGAACAAGAAAGATTTATAAGAATCGAAATATCGAATATTAGCGCTCTTACTAACTTGATCGTCGCAGCAGTTGATTAGTGAGAGCTATTTGTTTTACGGCCGCCGGCGGGAATGTGTTAAAAGAGCGTTTTGCCATATCCACACTCCACACGATAGAGTTGAATTTTCCTCTCTTTAAAAATCTCACTTTGGAGCTAAGAGTTAATGCAAAAATTAATCCTATCTCTACTCTCGCATGGAGATATCAAAAACTGTCGAACTTAATTAATTCATTTGCAGAATGTAATATTTTCTAGAATTCCTTAGTATTTTACCAATAAATTAGTTCTTTAAATTTGTATTATCTGAAAAGTTATACTGAGTCATCAACAGATGTCTCCTATATTTTCGAATTATCAAATAACAGTTGACTACTCTAAACAGAGCTGTAAAATAATGAATTATTCTGAAATACATTCCCATTCTCCATACTACTGGAAGTAAACAACAACAAATTTAATTACTATTATCGTACTTCACAAGTATTACTTAATATTACCTAACATTACTCAGCATTACCTGATATTTCTTATAAATCCTAGGCATTAACAATATTAACATTACAATTAACACTGTGACCATGTTGGTGTCCCGCGAAAACTATTGCGCAAAGGCCAGTGACTGTGGTGTCATGTGTAAAAGTAAATGTAACAAACGCCAATATTACTTGTGCTCTGTTTAAGTAATCCTCGAAATTATATGAAAATAGAAGGACAGGTATTGAAAACTCATGAAAGCTGAGGATGAAATTAGTAAACCTTGACAATTTATGATCTCCTAAAAACCTCGAAAAACAGTCGGCGACAAGCGAAATGATCTCAACCGGTCCTACCGGCGCTAAACAAAATAATCCCCATGAGACGTGCGGATTTAAGACTATAACTTTGACTAGTAGTTCTAATAGTACCTCCTTTCCAGCTCTAATTTTGAGGTATTTGTTTAATTCTACTTGTAATTGAGAAATTTAATGAGCTACTGTAAGGGCCCATCTAACTTTCCGTATGTTAGCTGATCGTCTACTTTAATAGTGAGATCTTGACATAAAAGATCCACTATATTGCCGCCCCCTTTAATAATAATAATTAAAAATAATACTGCAAGGGTTACACAGCAATTTTACCTTTAATAATTTCGCTGAATGAAATCACGTGAATAAAAACTTTCGAGAAATATGATTTAGAAAATTTGAATCTTTCGAACATGCTCTGCGCTTCCATTTGGAACAGTGGTCTACTCTGATACCGAACTCCACTTTAAGTGGGAAACGCATCTGTTCGATGAGAGAGTTATTAAAATAAACATTGTAACTAAGAATTGAGGACGGCATGGATTTTGGTATCTCATTGAACGATTCTAAAAGAGTAAAGAAGAAAAATAAAAGAGCTGCTATTCGGCGCAAAGTAAATTCATTTTTAAAAGAAAAGTCTTTAATTGGATTTGTGAGTGCTTAAACTAAATATATGATTTATTTCAAATATATTTCATTTATTTAATGGCTCTAGCCGTTACATCATCAGCATAAAGTCCGAGAAGAAGTTGATGCGCCACAAGGGCGCCCTGGATTTACAGTCAAACACTCATCAAAGATCAATCTAAAAGCCTATAGTGCAACGTGACGCATTTGTTGTAAAATTTCTCAACGAAGGCTTTCTGTGCACCCGCTTCCCTGCCCTGTGGCAAATTTTAAATCATATGATAATAACGGCATAGAAAATTGTTTAAATTCAAATTGCTTCAGCGCCGATAATTCTAGAGTTAAACCTCTATTGGCCCTTGTAACATTAAAGTCGTATATTAATGCACTAATATTTTTTTACTAATAATTATAATTATTTCAATAAGATGGTTATTACATCCTATCATATAATATCTTCTTCATAACCAGTAATATTTTTGATACCGGTTATTAGTTCAAACCTGAAGAATCAAAGTAATTTTCCAAATTTGCTGCTTCTGTAATTGTTAGTATTTTTCTTATAGCATTCTATTGATGCTTTTGTTACGAGAAAAAGTGTATTATATACGTGGTTAGTTTATTTCATAATATACAATAACATATTTAATTAATTAATTAATTATTAATTAAATTTGAAAATTAAAACCTTAATTAATTAAGATTCCTTTAAAATTTGTTACTTTTTCTGAACTGAATAAGAAATTTAACTTGTAATTTAATACGTTTCTAACACTGAATAATGAAAAATATTTTCATTTTATTAGTCTACCAGATAAATATCTAGTGCCAGAGTAACTTGAAAATATATTAAAATTATTTGCCTACTTTATATACCAAATTTATACAATTCTAAACTATTATTAAGGGGCCTCTGATAGTTCAGTTGTTAGCGCACTGTCCTACTGTCCTAGAGGCTGTGGGTTCGAATCCCACGAATAACCATGGTCTCCTGCGCTACGAGGTAACACAATGGGCCAAAATTGGCCTAAGTGTGCCTTTCTAGGCAGCCACAGCAACCTAACCTAACCTAAACTATTATTAAAGCATTAAAATTATAGAATATGCTCAATTTTTAAAAAACATTACTGCAAAAAGGCAATAATTCTAATATTTTCAAATTTACAAGATATTAAAAAGCACTAACTATTTAATTTTATGGATGTTTTATACCATTTAGTAAGATGGTCTTCGTTACATAAAATAAATATAAATTTCCAGTGCAGATCTTTAAAAGGCAGAAAATAACAAATAGCAAGGAGTGAAATGATGTGTCGTAAAATTCATTTTATTACCACATTACGTATCAAATATTTGTTCACGATGAGAACAGAGGAGCAGAGGAGTTATTTTCCTCAAAAAAATATATAAAAAAAAGTATACTATAAACGCTTTTTTGCATATTATTACCAAACATTAACAGTGATAAATTTTCTCAACATTATCGTTCAACTTCTGGCTGCTCTTGAATATTTTTAATTGAGCAATATGAGCCCTTGTTGTAAATAAATTTTCTGGAATTATTCTGAATGAAAATTAACAATTTCCCCGATTTTTTTTGTAACTGTAATTATAATAACTCCAAACTGAAAATTGATTTTCCTTGATTGGTTTATTTATTTAATCAACTTTCCGACTATATTTAATATTAAATAAGAGGTTTCTTCGCGAAAGCAATTAAAATGTTAATCAACATTTCTTTACATTTTAAAAGTGATAACTGCCAATTGATTTTTTACACTTTTAAACATATGTAAATAAGTCAAGTATTTAAACAAGGTTTGATAAGCGGACAACAAACATTTTCTAAATTTTTATTCGACTATGGTAAAGCCAAGTAGAAGGATTATAATATGAGACAGTTTGTTATTTCGTACAGCCCAACCTGTTGAACTGATTTTAATAAATTAAATGTTGTTGCATTCATTTCAATCCAGAATGTTTACTAGGCTATGACGAAACCTAGGCGACATCATATGATATCGTGATTCCAATAATGTACTCATTTATTGCCGGAGTAAATATTATGCTATTTAAACATTTAACATGGTATGATTGTTTTACTCCTAACAGCAGTTTGTTTATAATCTTAAAAAATAACTAGTTATAAGTATAAGCTGCCTGAATCATGTTACCACATAAATTACGTCCTCAACATATTTGAAACTATAAAGTTATAAATAAAAATTAAAACATATACAAATAAAACTCGACTTAAGAAGAAGCAACTGAAAAGTATAAAACATAGCCTGATATTTTCCCCTAGACCTGGTTAGTTTAAGTGGCGACTTGAACGCAATTACGTTCAAGTCCTAGTAGCGTAGCACGCCGTTTTGAAACCACGTACACGAATATAACCTGGTTGTTGTCTGGTTCTAACTTATATAAGAATTAAAGCCACCAGGTGGAGTTCAGAAAGTGAACTATGTTCTTTATCCTCCTCATTGACTTAATTGCCCAGCGCCAAGACCGGGCAACTACGCAGAAAATGAGAAAGGGTCTCCTTCTCACATGGGTCCTTGCAGATGCGACATTTTCGAAGTTAAATGGTACTGCGTGCTCCCCTACTGGCCAGTGGCCTCTGTGCACCGCAACTACTCTGACAATGTCCACATGGAAACGTTTGATCAGCTCTTGCATTCTACTTATGTTGTAGAACAGCCAAGTCAACTTAGACACTACACTTGTTCTAAGATTGACCCACCTTTTATTGGCTGTCTGTAGGAAGTAATTGTATATTCCACTCCTAATAGATCTCAAGGAGACATATACTTGCTCTTTTCTCGTTTCATCGAGAGTTATACCCCGTTTCGTCAGTCGGACCGCCCTCACAATCTCCTCAATCCCACTACGTCCTGGCACCCAGAGGAGGGGGATAGACTGATAGACCGATCAAAGTGTACAATCGCTCACGACACTGTTCCACCAGCTTTGATGTAACAACAGCCGATTTCAAAACCTTGATAGTGGCTGTCTACATTCTTCGGCGTTTGTATCTCTCCTAAGGCTATACAGGCCTTTTCAATCGCCAACACTTCTGCCTGAAAAACGCTGGCTTGATCTGAAAGATGATATAATGATAATTTACTAACCCCTAGCGAATCAGAGATAATCTAGACACCTTCATCAGTTTGAAACCGTCAGTGAAAATCGTTAGGTCAAAGTGTTGCAATCCGTCATTGTCCTTCGACTCTGCCCTACTAGGAAAACACACTATAAAATGACCTCCCCCGAGTTGGTTGGAGGCAATGTAATCGGTCCGGCAGGTAGCTAAGGTATTCGGCAATAGGCTTTAGGCTTGGCTTTCCAGCAACTTGTCTCATTGAGTCTAATCGCGCTGCAAGGTGCCAGATACTTTATATGGATGTCTATTGATTGGAAATGTAAAAGTACGTTAAGGGCCTCGGTGCGGCGGAGCCGCATAGCTCCCGAAGTGCCCATGCATCCCGTTTTTTGTACACTTCTTAACTACCCCTAGACGTAGGGAATTTAATTTTCAACTTTAACAACATATTTAATAATTCATCTTACAAATAGGCAATTTATTTAAATCAAATCGATACAAAGTAGAAAAAGTAGAGAAAAAAAATTAAATATAACTAGAACTAAAACAAGGAGGATTAAAAAGAGCAATTCGATAGCTGGGAGGGTCTGTACAGAACTTATTCTAAGATTAATGAAATGAATCATTCTTAAGAGTTCATTTGCTCAGGTAAAAGTAAAAGAAGGGAAGGGAGTTGGCTTTACGAAGCATTCGGGTGAAAGGTTCTGAAAGGCCGTAGTTGGTGCAGTGGTGGGCAATTCGAAAGATGGGGACCGATCGAAGGTGACAGGGATTGGTATAGAGAGATATTCGCTGCAACAATAAAGGGCAATCGATATCGCCGTATAGTAACTGATTAGATGAACGTAATATCAGCATAATCTCGACGTTTCGATAAGGGCTGCAAGTCAATTAGCATTAGGTAGTTTTCGTAAGGAGAAAGATTCTGGCGATCAGACCAGTGAAGATCGCGTAAGGCAAAACGAAGGAACCTTCGTTGGACAGCTTTGATTCTATTGATATAAGTGGATTGAAAGGGGACGGCCAAACTTGACCTTCGTATTCAAGGAGTGGCCTAACAAATGAAATGTAGAGATTTAGTAACAAAGGGATTAAGGAACTCCTTAGACCAACACATCACAAATCCAAGTGCAGAGTTAGCTATGTTAACTACACTCTCAATGTTATCACGGAAGTTAAGTTCACTGTCACAAACGAAACAAGGAATTTTAAATGGTCGAATTGGGGCTGGTGCGAATCGGCCTATTAAAAGCAGTGTAATATTCATTTCAAATTCGAACAAGGAATTTTTGAAATTATAAATTAAATGTAAATTAATACCTACTTCTAAAATGTTTGCTATATAGAAAAAAATACTGTGTTTTTAGACAAGTAATTAGAGCATAACAATAATAAAATAAGAACTTGTCATGTAGGAATCTCAAATTAAGGTTTAAACCTCTTTACGAATCTATAGAAAAATCCCGTAAATATGATAATTTTGGTGAATGCGTTATTTTCATTTTTATTAAGGGAAAATCCATTTATTATCGGCGAAAAATACGAAAATTTAATTTTCTTTCTGTTTTTAGAAGAAACGGCTCTCTTCCAATAGTGGATTTTCTTGCTTTTACTTTATTAAAGTGAACAAAATAAAGCTATATGTATTTCGTCGATTACCAAAAGGTGATTTTTTTTCCATGTAAATGTTGGTCTCGACTACATTTCGGTCTATACGAGAAGGCCAATTTTGAGTCACTTTTTCGAGCATAGCCGCTGGTATCTCACCGATAACACGTGTGATGTTATCTTCTACTGCTTGAATCAATGCTGGTTTATCGGTATAAACAAGAGACGTACCCCCACAAAAAGTAATCAAACAGTGTCAAATCGCACGATCTAAGTGGCCAATTTATTGGTCTAAAACGAAAGATGAATTGCTCACCAAATTCATTTCACAATAGGTGAATCGTTTCGCGTGCTGTATGGCATGTGACACCGTCTTGTTGAAATTACATATCAGCCGGATTCAGATCGTGTATTTTGGGCAAGGGAAAGTTGGAAATCATTGCACGATAGCGAGCACCATTGACGGTAACGTTGTTCTCATTATCATCTTTTGAAAAAAAAAAACGGACCAATGATTCCAGCAGCCCATAAACCACATCAAACAGAGCATTTTTCAGGATTCCTTGACAGCTCTTGTATTACTTGTGACTGGCTCATCGGATCAAATACGGCAATTTTGCTTATTAACGTATTCGTTCAACCAGAAGTATACTTCGCTAAAGACAATTTTTTGGTCGAAGTACACGAAGTACACATTTTGCATAGAGCCCGAATTTTGATAATAAAATTCAATAATTTGTAAGCGTTGTTCAGGTGTAAGTCTTTCTATAAAATGGCAATGGAAACTGAACAATTTACTTTAACACATGCCACAAATCATGCTTCAGTTGTTAAATACAGAGCGCTAAAAAACCAAACTCCAAAAAAAATCACCCTTTACTACCCAAGAAGATGCAAAAGTTATATAGTATTATAATTATAGGTCGAATCAGAAGCTCGAATAAAAATTTAATACTTTTGGAAAAAAAAAATTAATATTTTTAAAGTTATAAATGGATTTCCCCCCCCTTAAGTTATCAATAATAAGTTAGCAAATACGTTAAATTTTATATTATATGAAAACGTTCATGTTTTGTTTCTTTTTTGTCTTTCTATTTACAGGCGATAAAGTTGAAGTATGTGATCAACGTGTGGCTGTGTGTCGTGACCATGCAAATGGTCAATGTAAGCGTAAACAATGTAAATACTATCACATACCGATTGTCCTGCCACCAGCTAATGTAATGGCCACATTATTTAAAGCGCAACAATCGCAGCTACCTAGCAACAACAACAGCAACAATAACAACAATAATATAAATACTAATAATAATATTAACTCTAATGATTCTAAAATACCACAAGCGACAGTAGCAACAGACTCAGTATTGTCGTCTGCAACACCAGCAGCAGCAGCAACAACAGCAACAACAACAGTATCATCAATATCAACTGCAACAGCAGCGGCAACATCTGCAACAGGTTGCTTATTGGTCAGTGATACTCCGACAACAACATACAGTTATTCCGAATATAGTAGCGTACCACATCAATCAGTGGCAACAAATGCTACAAACAGTATCAACAATTGTAATTTTACATTAACAAGCAATGCAAGCAACATCAGTGAAATAAATTCGAACTGCATTCCTGCCATGACGCCGGCTGCCTGTGGCGGGAACGTCTGCACGGCAACGACGTCACTCGCCACCATTAACCCGTACGGTAACATTAACATGAACCTCTCAACAATTGGTAATATGTCGGCTGCAAAGTACCCAAAAATAGCTACAACGTCGAACTAAGTTTAAATAACGCGTTATAAGTTATGTAAGTCTTTTTTTTTTTATTTTTTTTTTGAATTTTAGGAGCAAAGGTACACAGAGGTCACAGGTACACTTTCGTCGACAACGGATCTGATAAAATTTATTAATAATTGTTTCCGTTTTATATAATTTTTATCTGTAAAGACACACACCCACATTTATATAAACACACCAATATATACACATTGACAAGTATATAGGCACTAAATCTTTACAACAAAAGGATCTACAAAATATATGAGAAATATTAATACTTTATATATATACACCTTACACGATTTAAGTTAAACTAAGGAAATCGTTTATAATTAAGAAGACTTGAAGGACACTTTATATAGGGATCTTTTTAAGATCAAAAAATTATTGAGGAGAAAATTCAAAATTTTCATAAACTATTATTAACAAAAGATTACTAGTAAAATAGCGTTCCAACAAAATAAAACAACAAATAAATTAATAAAAAAAAACAAGTAAAGGTAAAACGTTTATAAAAATATTAAGAGATGCGCTAACAATTTGTCACGTCCTATTTTTGCAACGATTTATGAATTAAAAGAATACAAAAAACAAATTAAAGCAAAGTACGGCGAATCAATTCAACAAACAAAACAAAATTAATAATAATAACAAAGAGGCAAAATATAGTAAAATCCAAAGCCGACTAAGGTAAAACAAAAAAACAAAACTAAGGTAAATGGTAAAATGGTAAATTAAATGCAGAAGCAGAAGTAAAGTAAGATTTAAAAAAAAATAAAAAAATCACACTATCGACGGACTATCCGCATGTTCACACATACACTATACACACACATATAGACAAATGCAAATAAACAAAGAAAACGTGTAAAAGAAATGTGATTTTAAGTGAGTAAATCATTATGCATAGATAAATCTTAAAGAAACCTAAAGAAATTAAAGCAACTTTTTAATATCTTTAACAAAAAAAAACAAAAAAAAACTAAAAAACAAAAAAATAATAATAATAACAAAAAAAATACTCTCATAGTTACTATGACGTACGTTAAGTTACGCCCATTCGATCACCGTATAATTTATTATTTTTTTTCTATTTACATCCTTATTTTTGTAAATTGTTAGCATTACGCGTAAAATGTAAAATTAGGAATTGTTTTATTATTATTTTCATGTTTTGTATATATTTTATATATTGTACGAGGAACCCCGAACACGGGAGCTGGGCGAACGGATCATCATTTGAGTCTGTTCCCGCTCTCAAGAAGATGTGATCACAGATATTCACCTAGATTTTTTCGACTGTATTATTTAGTTATTTTTTTTTTGTAGTTATCATTATTACTATTATTATTATTAATATTATTATTATTATTATTATTTTAATTATGTTTTTCTACTATAACAAAAAACAAAAAAAAACCCCAAAAAATCTGTTTTCAATTTATTTTTATATATGACGGAAATTTTCGATTATTTTTGTGATAAAACTTTTCGTAAGATTACATGATTTTATTGTAATATTAATTTGTGCACGTAATAAATCAAATTTTGTTTGATTATAATACACTCGTTTTTCTCAATTTTATTTTTAATTTATTTACATTTAAAAATATTTGAACAATTTCAGAATAAATACCGGCAAATTATTCGATTTACTTCACGTTAAATAAAATTTATTATTATTGCGATACAAACTTGATTGATTAAAAGAAAATAATGAATTTTATGGAACATTTTACGTGATAGAGATATCGAAATCTAAACATTTTCATTTCGATATATTATTTATAAAATCTCTGGGCTATACGCATAAATGTGCCTTCAATAATTGAATAACATTTCGAGATTTTTTAAAATATTTATTTTAAAATATAAGAGAATTTTTAGAGCCAAAGATACATATGAACGCATATAGTCTTTTAATTTTGATGTTTCTCGTGTTGTTCGACAATAAAAATACGGAAAATATGAGGTAAAATGATTACGACAGTGAAAACTGTCATGATAACGATCAAATGTAAATTGGGCAACGTATAGTTCTTTTTTATAAATTAAAAATACTCAACACTGTGTGTACTAAAACCACATACTCCCCTATAATAATTAAAGGGCTAATATGATTTTATTAAATGTTGGGCCCTATTCTTGAATCCGTTCAGATCGTATCGAAAAATTTTGTTCGTTAACACGTTAAACCCGGCGTGTACCACCGGTGGTCCACAGGTATTGCTTTCATCTGGCGGCGTAAACTAATAGTGGTCCACAACTAGTTTTCTCCGTTTTACGGCGTGAACCACCGGCGGTTCACATATGATAACGTAAACAAACACAACGCCAGAAGAATAAACAACTTATCAATTTTGTTCTTGTCCATCATATTAAATATCGATAAAATTGCGCCGGATTGAACGTGTTAAATACCCAGTTTACCCTTGATTTCGATTTTTTCGGTAGGATATTTCTGTCGAATTATTTCAACGAAAAAATTAATTGAAGTCGAAGGCAACTGAAACGAATTTGTTATAATTTTAGAACTTTTATTACGAAATTTCAATTCAAAAGGAGATCTTCAATTCAAAAGGTGGGATTTTGTAATAGTACAGTCAATCTATAAGTGAGTCTCCGAAAAATGACCTACCGAAATTTGACCTGATGAATCGTTAGGGGGGCATATAATAAAGTTAATGTCAAATTCCCGAAGTCCCCCCCCCCCTGTTTTCGAGTTGCATCTTTTCGCCTACAGCTCGAAAACGGTAAGTTTTATGAAAAAATAGTTTAAATAAAAGTTGTAGCTGATTTTATGACGAACAACTTTCTCATTTACAATATTGCAAAAAAACTATTTTTTTTTTTAACGAAAATAGCAAACAAACACTTTTTTGATGCTTCAGCGCCACCTACTTTTTGTATTTCAAGTCGGATGACGTTACTTCAATGACATAAAATGTAGTTAATAATGTCCTCTACATTTTTTGTTAAATAAATTTTTCACCAAAACCCATAGATTCCCAGAAAAACGCATTTCTAACTTTTTTGGATTTTCTCGAAAACAGGGAGGGGGGGACTTCGGGAATTTGACATTAACTTTATTTTATGCCCCCCTAACGATTCATCAGGTCAAATTTCGGTAGGTCATTTTTCGGAGACATCCTATTTTTTCATTACAGATTGACTGTACTATAAGCTCTTTTTTTAATTCGATCCGAACGTATTCAAGAATATGACCCTTGAAACATATTCGGTGACAAAATATTTTTTTTCGAGGAAGATTGAAATACCCAAATGCGATAGTTTGGTGATTGGTATAAAGCTATTTTAAAACAACTTAATATTAACCTCTTCAGGGATATTGCCACATATGTGTACGCATAGTTTTTAGAAATTAAAATTATTCAAACTGGAAAAAAAAAATATATTAAAATTTGTTACGCAAATTTACACTAGATTATTTTTCATCAATAAAGCCAGCTCGGATAATATTTTCTTCTACTTGAAATACACGACATTAAAAATATTTCAAAATTACCTCAAGATTTGTTTTTCGTTTATTGGTAAAATATCGTGAATATTTCATAAATAAATTACCAATTGTGTAAAATTAAATTAGTATTAATTTTTGCTTTATTACATCATTTGTAAAATTAGATTTTTTTTTTATTTTTGTATTAGTACAAGTACAAGTGCTTTACTGGCAAATGTGTGAATTTAGTTTATTTTTATATTATTACTTGTTTTTAAATATTGTCTTACATTCGGATTCAAACAACACTTTAAACCACTTTTTCCATCTTTAAAAAAATCGTCCCTAAAGAGGTTAACCTATTGAAAAATTTAATAAAGTAAATATGGAACTTACTTGAATAATATCGTTTTTTATTCTATGCTTGTAATTTATTTTGAATTGAATTTAGGCCCATTCATATTATGCATCAATCGCTTACAGTACGTAATTTAACCAAAAATTACCATTCAGTGTAAAAACTCGAAATTTCAGTGAGATGTAATGCAGATATCATTTCCTGTATATTAACAGCAAACCTTCTATAAATTAAAAAAAAAAAAAAAGAAATAGGTTGTCCTTTGATATAGGAGCTATTCCCTATACTAAAATTAGTTGATTATCTTCCCGGGATATCTCGTATGGTTTTGTTTCTACTGTCTACTGGATAAAAGTTGCAATAATTTAAATGAATTACGCGAACTATGAAGGCCTTCGGGAATTTTTGGTTTGTTGTAACAAACGTGATACTTATAACAAGTCTTTTGCTGGATTTTATCCTTTTCAGTATCGAATTATTAATTTTTATCTAATAAAAACGAAATCCTTGTCATTATACTTTGATATTTTTCATAAAATTTATTATGGGATTATATTGCGTTCGCCGTGTATACTCGTCCTCAGTTAATTTGAATTATAAACTCCAAGTTAAACAAGTTTTCATATTTTCATGCAACTACCCATCCAGAATAGGCCGCCAGTTAAAATATCGCTAGACAAATTTCTTAGTGTTCTGTAAAGTAACAATTACAATAAAATGTTCTGTTTTATGTTTAGAACTTAGTTATATACCTAAGAAATCATCATATTCTCATGAATAGAAAATGTGCAAGTTAAGAAGAAAACCTTTAAAAATTAGAGTTACGAATGAGATGGTATTTAATTTATGGCAAATTAAAATTATACTTTCTACCCAAAATATGAATGGTCGTCTTGCCGGAAAATATTTTATATTAGCGTCAGTTACGTTCCGGTGCATTGTACCGATACCTTTAATATGAACACTCCCACTTAAAACGCACTAAGTAATATTTGTCGGAATGGAAACACTATAAGCATGAGACTACTGATGCGTGATGAGTCTGTAGAAGATTTTTATCAGAGAATTTCGGGGATATACAAATATACCTGCAGGTGTTTTTTGTATCGCTGATTTCGAATCGATAATTTTAATAATTCAAAAAATCTAATTTAAATGGTTATACAATTTATTGGCACAAACTTTATAAAAGTAAATAGCAGGTATGCGGTTAATTAGTAATGACATAGTAACTCAAAGATCTGCCTATATTTTGTGTCAACATTTCTATCATTTAGCTTACATTGGCTATAGAAGAAGAAGTGTAATGCATATTTGCAAAGACTTATTATTACAAATTTACTTTAAACTCAGCCGGATCAGGTCAAAGTAAAATTTTGTTTATGTTCTACTTCAAGAATTAAACATCCTAAGAAAAAAAATGCCCAAACATAGTTAGCACCTATCACTAAAAACTGGATTAACGAAGGTCAATTAACCATTTATTTCTACATATTTAAATCGGACAGAAAAAATAGTTAAATTTCGCTTCTTAGTTTTCTTAATTATTTTAATAATTAAGTCTTATACCATCTTGTTACTTGGCGGTTATCTTTCGAAATGGACATTAAAATATAAAATTCTAATTAAATGAATTTTAAGAGGATATTATTTTAAAAATCTCTATTCATTGATTATAAAACGCCCGTCTTCTCTTTACCCCATTACTTTTTCTTAAAGAAAAGAGGGAAGAAACTTTAAAAGAGTTAGCCAATTGCCATAAATTTATCAACCCCTTTTAACTATTTTCTTTTTATTTATTTAATCACATTATTAGTAAAATTTCACAAAATACTTCAAAGTCAAGGTGAAAAAGATGAAATTTTGTTTAATAAAGGGAAGGAAAATAAATTAAATAATAAAGTAAGAATAAACCAAAATGTTCCCCATAGAGTTTCCAACTATATCTAGCATATGCAGATGCATAGTGTCGTGGAAACAAATAAAATATTTATTTCTTCTAACCTTCATATCCAAACAAAAATGTTTACAACGTAATTAATTTGGCGGAAATGTAAAGCAAAGTGAATAAACCGCCAAAACTCTACTGAATCCAAAAATATAAGGACACCATACCCATGTCTAATAAAATTTTCAGCGTAAAACATTCGCATCCCAACAAAATTATTTTTATCAAATATTTTCATATAAAATTAGTTTCCCATCATTTTGCTTTTGAGTAAAATTTATATTTTAATAAATTTAAAATAATTGCGATATTATTAGATATATACGCACTAAATAAAATTTTTGAATGGGCCCAGTCGGCCCGGTCAAGTCTGTCGTCAATCGAAATTTAACACTTTTAACCCACTTTCGGATTTATACGCATAATTTAAGTGTGACAAAGTGGCAATGTGCCACAGAGCTCCCGGTCCGTGGGTTGTCGCTTCCGTCACACCAAGTTTATTGGGTTAACGAGAACAGAATAGTCCGGTGGGGGGAGGTGACATTGTCGACACAGAGGAGCTTATACAATAAAATAGGGTTGGCGCCACCCATTCATGAACCTAATTCAATCAGTCAGAGGTGGCGATTTCATTAGCACGTTTACTGTAAGTAATTTTCCTATCAAAGGCATGTCTCGTGAGATGAATTTGTTCCTATTATGGGAATATTTTCACATAATGGGATAAACTTGTAGAACAAGTAAATTTTTGGAATTTCCCCAATATTTTATGTCGATTTGCATAGCTATAAATTCTGAATTCTCATCGACATTATCTCATATCGAATGTTTGGGTCAATTTAATTATCATATCAAAGATATGCACATATCATCCTGAACTGAAAATTGTCTAATGTTTCAGGTGATAAAACAAACTTGATAATTTTTGCATATAAATGAATGCTTTGTCTTTTCACATGTGGTTTTATTAAATTAGCATGGTAGCCGTATCCTATTTTTATGAGGATAATTAGCAGTATATCTTCTTAAGATTGAAAGTTATTAGACGCAAAGAATTTAAAAAAAAAATTAGCTTATAGAATGAACGTATGAGGAGTATTTGACTCGTAAAAATTGCGTTTCATAAAGTTTTTGAATCAACAGTGAAAGAGATATGATATCAATGAAAGACTGCGTTGAGATGCTCAACCTAATTATTTAGATGAGTCATACTATTATATTTATTTTGGCTTAGAATCCATACACATTTACTCCCAAATTGCCAACCTAAGCTGTGATAAAATAAAATTTTTGAATTTATCTTTCCAGTTCATTATTATCAGGGCAGATTTCTCTGATGTCTAAGAACAGAAGACCATTTAGAATTGATCCATAAATTGATAGCAATGTCATAATAGAATTTCACAATAAATTCCTGGAATGATACTCAAAGTATTCGATATTCAACGTCAGAAGCGTACGTAAGCCCGCTTAAACTTTTTCAGTTATAAAACTTTAAAAGTGTTTCCTCAAAACTACATTTTTTCAAACTGTTGGCATCATGGAAGGATAAACGAAATCGAAGAAGCTATATTCAGATCAACTTAAACATTTCTCCACTTCTGTTTGAGGTATTGGTATATGTTTTATTTTCCTATAGTGCTAATTTACCGGAACTGAAAAATAATATCACATTAAAACATAGCCGATCTTAAAATGTAAACAAATTTTAAATCTAATTTTTCGATTTATACCCTTTATGTCACTTTAAAACATTTATAAAATATAAAAAACTATTATAACTTCCTTAAGAAATTTAATTTGGTGATATCGAAATAAGACGACACCCCATTTAACCATTTTTCGCGACCAAAAATACTTTCACCCGTATAGGGGTTTTACACGGTACAGTCATACCTCGATTTGCACTACCCTTATTTGCGCGTTTTCTGATTTTCTCCTCACAATTACAGACGAGTTTCATACGTTTTCTTTTCATAACTATGATTTGTTTTACATAAAGTTGCACGCATAAAGCGAAATTTCATAAAGATATGCGATTAAAACCTTATTGAAGTTTTCAAATCCCGTTTAATCAAAAAAGAAGTTCAAAATTGCAAGCCTCACAAAAAGGGCTCAGATTAATTGAAAAATGGTTGTAAAAAAGGAAATATAGGCTCTAACTAAAAACATGTTTCTACCAAAAATATCATGCTTTATGCACTGTTAGAGTGTAATTAGGAAATTTTGAGTGAATGAAATAAGTCACCATCTCACCAGACAAGTTATTTAGATTTTATGAAGTCCTCTACTTTAAAATACGAGAAACTGAGTCATATGTTTTCGTAATATTTATGTGTAATGTACAGAACCAACTACTGTAGGGATAAATACAAAACAAATCCTACCTGGCAGAATCGTTATAGGGGTATCTATTAAGGTCATTCAGTTGAATGAATCTCCGCATGGTTAGGTTTTCGGTATTGTTGAGTTCATTTTCCTTGGACCATATGACACATAAGTGACAGATATGTACACTTAATATATATAAAGAGAATATATATACCATATACCTCCTTCAACCCCATAGGAATCCAAAAAACCGAATCAGCGCCTCCAAAAACCCCTGAGCAACATGTTTTCATTGAATTACGTGTTACTAGTTTTGGGACGGAAACTGTTTTCAACTACACCAATTAAGCGGTTAAAAACACCCCAGGTTCAGAACTTTCTTAGTGACCCTGGCAATAAACCACATTAGGAATAGACAGGACTAAGTACACAGTGAGAGAGACAGTTTATGAGCGATAATTTTTAATTAATAATTGTCTATTAGACAATCAAATAATCAGGGAACATATGCATGTTTTATCAAGAAACTAAAAAAACGAGGTAACAAGTTGAATTCAAGGATGCACAATCTAAGAGTTTTAATATTGAAGGCTTAAGGTAGATTGCCAAAGTCGATCGTTGTATACAACTTTCAGTGAAATTCTTACATTACAATGTTTAATATATGTGTTTTTTCTATATGCACTAAAATTTTAATTAAGCAATTTTTAGAATTTCTATTCAAAAATTTACCCCGATTTATATGGTTTTCACCAATACCAAACACATAACTTCGAGGTATTACTGTATAGATTTTCCATTTCCATTTCTTCCTCTATCTTTGATATATGTATGTACATATATCCTGCATAAATTTTGATTCTAATGTTACACACCTATAGAGTTTGGGTGACAATTTTTAAAACAAAAATTTAGTTCATCTTTTTCAGAAAATTACAACCGACGTTTACAACCCCCCATATGAAATTTAAAAAAATTAAAAATAAAATATGCACATCTTTAATTAAGTTTCCGAGTTTTCTCGAGTAAAATTACATAGGCCTACAACGAGCCCGTAGCACGCCCAGAATACAAGAAGTGTCCGATATACACCCGAATCAGGCCCATAGCATTTGGTATAAGAAATAGGATCATAGAGACACTTACAACTCGCCTGTTTATAATAAAAATATATATATATATATGTATACATATATGTATACTATATGTATACTCTGTCTACCTTTTATACCATAATTAATTTAATTTATTAGCGGCAGATATATGCATGATGTCTTCTTTATTTTCACTCGATAAAATTTAATCTTGATATAGAATTGAAAAATTCAATTCCTTACCCTATAATAATTTTCATACCTTACCAATCAATTAAGACATTTATTATAAATTATAGCATTATACCTAGCGAAGGATTATGATAAATTAATATTCAAATCATATTTTAGATGTATGTAAATACTTTGTATGAGTGTCTACCAAACTATGCGTTCGTGCGGAATCAGAGAGAATGAAAATTATGGGCCTGTTTCAGGCACATTTTATAAAAATTTGGAATTGTTACGGGCGCATTCTAGGGAGATTCGGACCTGCTGCGAGCATGATACGGGCGTAATGCAGTCATGATTGCTGCGAGCCTAAAAACAGAACAATATCCGAGCTAACTTCAAGCGCGTTATGGTCGCCCAAAATATTTTTACTCAGGTTATTCGAAAAAAGTTAATTATTATTTTTTTTTTTTTAATTTATTTATTGCAATTTAATGAGTTACAAAATATATACAATAGGAGAAATTTTATTTTTAGCACTAAAATTTACGAATTCATTCATCTATATTATTATTAATATAGGCATAGGCTCAGGCGAGCGAGGAAAAACTAGAATTATTTTTTAGAACTTATTTTGGGAAAAATAACATGGTGGAAAAACTCAATAATAAAACTAGTAATTGTTCTTACATACTATTTAACACGTTTCCTGCCACGTGTACCGAAAACAGTGCACAAATGAAAGCTCTATCTTACTAAATGACTTTTTATATGTAAGTCTCTCACGAAAGCTTTGTTGAAAATTCTGGCAGGGAACGTATTAAGCTTTGGAAGCTATCCTGCATAAAAAAAGAAGTTAAAAACCAGCTAATTTTCGACTTTCTAAATGGTCGTCTGACCTTAAAGAAAATACAACTCCAATATCCACTCTATAAGCTTTTTTCCAACAATAATAAATAAATATGATAAAATTGTTGAGAATCACAAATGAAATAACTTTGGATAAAGAAGGTTAACATCTAAAATTTAAATAGCTTCTTACCACCAAGATTGAAAGCAAAGTTCACAAATAGAATATTATACCTACTAACGAATTCAAAATATATATGTATTTATATATAAAGATAGCATTGTTATGTAATAAAACTGAATACAGTATCAAAGATTGCCTATAACAAGATATGACACTTTCTATACAAGACCAAAATTCTAACCCATATGCAATTTCTAAAAGGGCGTAGAGAAAATTTACCAATTAGATAAAGCAGTAAAAAACTACTGCTTCCCATGCCTTATGTAAATTCCAATAAGAACGAAAAAGATAAGAATAGGCTTCAAACAATACTTACGGTGTAGAGAATATTGTGGAGATTTTTTTAACACGCTTTTCACTTTGCATTTTTAAAGGCGCAATAAAGTTTTAAACGTATTAGTTGCTGTAGCTGACAAAAACGTAATTTCAATTTTCGTTTCGTCTCTATCTAAATTGTTGTCTTTCTCTCAAACATAAGCCCCTTATTACTATCTACTTTTACTAAATCATTTACTCGAATCAAAAAATCTGCGAGGCCGGTCGTCTAACAGGACGAAGGCGAAAAAATATAAGGAAAAATGTAACGAGTGTCACATCTTATCATAGGTAATCTTTGGATAGTATGCTAGATATTTAGTCATCTTCGAACAAAATCGTTCTGTTAGACTTAGCCATTCTTAGACTCAGCTGCGAATGATTTGTCTTCCAACAGTTTATTATCAATCAACCAAATACTGATAATAATACTTTTCAATGTCAGTAGGACTAAATTCTTCACTACTGCTATAAATTGTATAACATAATTTTATTAATTAATAAAACATCAAAGTTAATATTGTTCATTGGTAAAACAGAAAGAAATAGGACTTCCTGTTGGTTTATATTATTGATACAGGCTTTGATATCAGAGGTCCTACCATAAGTATTTAAAAATCAAAACTGTCTTTGCCTTTTCTTAATTTTATAAAAATGAGACAAAATATCTACTTAAATATAAATCTTCATTATAGAGAGCCTAAAACACAAATTTAATAAAGTCATTTTCTTCGGACTAGGAAATCGTAAAAATGTAAAGGATAAAAGACCTACAATTTTGTCTATATTTTCTTTTCATTTACCTGCGTTAGACTATTAAAATCGGTCATTGAGATAGCAAAAATTTCTGCTGATATAAAAATTTTTTTATTTTACAAAAATAATATTTTGAACGAAATTATTGGAAAAAATATTCGTAAAGATATGAATTTATTTATTTTGAAATTTTTAAAATTAAATAATTATTTATTATTAGTATTGTTTTTATAATTACAAAAAGTAAACCATAGACTGAAGGAAGACAATAAAAAGAAACATTGGAAAAAAATAGTAATTCAGTTACAATTAATAATACTTTTTTATTTATTTTCAAAACATCCTCCATATACAACAGATTTGAAAATTTATTTTTTCATTATTTTTGTAATATTTTTGAATATTTGAAACCAGTCACATTAAAAAAATAAAAGAAAGTTTGAATATGTGATCACATCTATCTGAGCGAGAAAGTAACGTTATCATAAGCATACACATAAAAAAAATAACAATTTCCAAAAACAGAAAAGAGTTCTAGGGAAATTTCATTTTAAATAAAAACATTTGTAAGGAAAAGGTACTTTTAGGTATGAAAATTTGTGATCTAGGTATTAATTTACTTCCTAATTTGTTGATTTTTAGATCAATAGTTCTGTTATAGGGGGAAATTTTTTCTTTTTCTGGAAGCTTACACTGTAGATAAAAAAAAAACAAAAACAAAACAAAAAAATAATAATAATAATAATAAATTTTTTTCAACTATTGAAAATCGGCCGGTTTTCCATTTTAAGGAACCAGAATAAAACGTGTCTTCCATTTTTTCCATTTTTACTTTTATTTCAGAAATGTTGTCTCTTTTAATGAGACAAAACGATTCACAACACAAAAGATTTGTACGGATATAACATGTGTTAGTTTCTTATTATCGCAAAATTAGATTTTTCTTCAAAATTAAATAAATAATTCCTTTCTTTTCTTTTTTTTTTTTGTAAATCGAATCCCGGCGACAATCTTTCTATTCAAATAAAAAAAGTAGCCTGCCTAACAACGGCTGTGGCACTCTTCTAGGTATAAGTTGAACGGTAAAGCGTAACGCAATTACAGTGTAATTAAGTCGTCCGCGTGATTATATACTTAAATACTTAATTAATAATTGTATTTACAATTCTTTTTCTATTTTCCCCAAAAAATCATACTCGCTAAATCGATGATCATTTCACATAGACGGGATTAACGATAAATTTAAAAGAAAAACGACTCTAAAAATCATATACCCATTATACCCCGAGCGCACTATCTACAGTGTAAAATTTGTTATAAAATCGTTAGTAATACAACTAAAGCACTTAAAGCAAAACGTATTCAAGCGAAATATTAAATGAAACTATTCATATTTTAACACCGTTTTACGATGAAATATACAATAAAGACGGAATTTTCAAAGATTTTTATACACAAAGGGAAATTGTTTAATGTACTGCAATTAATTTGTTACTTTTTATTATCGATGAGAAATTTACGAATATTGAACACATGCAGAACTATAGACAAAAGTGAAATTCTAAAATATAAAATATTTGTAAATTTTATTATTAAATTATTATTCAATATATTGAAAAAAAGATATGAAGATGAGAGGTCAGAATTAGGTGTTTGTATAATTGGGGCACACCGTGCGATAGACGGCCGCCAGTGTTGTCCGAATATGCCCGATCCGGAGTGCCCGGGTGCCGCCGATCTCACAAAAGCGACAAGAACGAGCAAAAAAAAAATAAAATTAAATAAAAAATAAATAAATAAATAAATAAAAAAATAACAGAAAAAAAAAAGAAAAAAACTTAAACTCGGGAGATAAACATCTGAACGAAATGTGGAGTAAATTAATGAAAATTAAATGTTTAACGAAACTTCAGAAAACGTGTATTTTTATACTGTAAACAAATATTAAAGAGAGGGATAATGGTTAAACAAATTGTTTCTTTTTTACTTTTATCTGATTTTATCTGATTTGTATGCGCCAGACATACAACATGACTATAAATATGATTGACTATTAAACATGGAATAAACTTATATGAATAAAGACATTATTTTAAGTAAATAAGATAAAATTATACATTACAATGAGGAGATTGGAAAAGTTTACACTATGACATAAACGAGTAAAATTTTTCTTGTAAATACTGAACTTTGTCTTTTATTTAAATTCATTCACCTTTTCCCAAAAACATCGATGGTTCTACGTTGTAAAATATAAAACAATTCACAAACTAGTCTTAGATCGATTTAAAAATGAGCGTTTAAATTGAAATAATAATGAAGAGGTAAGTATTTATTAAAACATTATAAAAAACACTTGTATTTGTGGTGTTTGATTTTTTAAATATACCCATTACGAATTGTTGATTTGAATTCCGTAGCCCCGAAATCATTCAAATTGCTTAATATAAAGTCATTTCGGTTTGAATTTGGAAATTTTGGTAACAGAATCGAAGGCAGCATCTGCAAAAATCTCTTAATATTGAATTTCATGACAATCCCTTAAAGTTTAACTCTTTTATTCATTTTTTGTCTGCCATCTTGAATATTGGTATATCTGAATTTTATAACCTAAAAGCCTTCTAAATATTAATTTTCATTAAAATTTGTTAACATTGAGGTATCTCTGTTATCATATTGGATCCACTATTTCGAATATAGAAATTTTGATTGCAAATTCTAAATCAGCATCCCCAAAAATCTCCTAGTGTCAATTTTCACGACTATTATTGAATCGTAAATATATATAGATTTAAAATCAATGGGTCCTTAAATAAATTTCGCTTAAATTCGTTAAATTCCAAACATTTTGGTTACCGTATGGGGTTTGGCATTTTGAATATCCAAATTTTAATAGTAGATTCGAAATTAGTAGCCTCAAAATACCCATAGTACTAATTTTCACTTAAGTTCGAAAATGGTTGATCACTGTATAACACGTTGACACTCATAATTCATAATTCAGCTATAAAGCTATATAAGATGAATGGACACCTACATACGTCATTTACGTCATTACATTCATAAGCGTAATGAACTAAATACCTGTATTTCTTTTCTATTATTATATGTGCAGATCTAATTTATCAAAAAATAAAATTTTAATTAAGGTTTACCTAATCTTTTACTTCATGAGTTTATATTTATTTATGCAGGTAAAAAAAATAATGACCAATCTCAAAGTAATTTTATATCAATTGAAAAAAATTACAAATTAATTGTAATTTTAATAAGTAATACTGTAAATTTATTAGAAATCGTACGTAAATTACGCAATACAATTTGAGGAAGAGGGGGTCTGGGTCTGGCCAGGCGTTGCGGTCCTGGTATATGGGGGAGGAGGAGGAGGGGTCAAAATTTGTGTTAGCTTACAAATTTCGAATTGCCAGAAATAGCAAATTTTCAGCTTGTTCAAGTTTTAAACTTAAAACTCGGTCACAGTTCCCAACGAAATGATTTATAATAATTTGGGTATCCACTTGGTTATGTTATAAAAACAATGACGAAAGTACACTTGAAACTACAAAATTAGGGACACAATTTATAGCAAAAATATGTATATCGTCCTACGAATATATTTTCGTTTATTGTTTATTCATAATACCACACTTTAATTTTTATTAAAAATTGAATTATTATTGGGAGCAAAAATATCTTTCTTTCCTGATTATAAACTCAAAACTTTTCACAAAGCACCCGTTATGTAAAAATTGAATGGACAAGGGATGGATTCTGATCCTGGTATAAATAAATGAATGAATTCGTAAAGTTATACTCGTATACTGGCTTTGTAAACGAATTCAATCAATGCTTGTAAAATTACTCATATTGATGGGAAAAAAATTTTAAGAGTTCCAACGGAAATTTATGTACATTCAGAATGTAGGGTACACATGGTGAAATTTTTTATAGTTTATTGATTTATACTTATTACTTTTAGTAAAAATCAAAATATCTTTAACTTTACGCATATATATTTGGTAGTTTCACTAGGAATTGGCAAAACTACTCCAAAGATTTATACACTTTTACTACTATTCTACAAATAAAAATAAAAATATTCATAGCACTCCGGGTCATAACTGTATAGGATAAAACTGACCCATAAACGATTCTCACCCGGAAGCATTTTTATATTAATTGTTTGTATTTTTATTTTATAAAATTAACAAATCTGCCGCAAAACTTAAAAAGGAAAACTAGTTACTAGAAAATACTGGGGACCAGAATAAAATAGAAACGCTATTAGAAGTGTATCCAATGGAAGCATGGACTTCCATCAGAATTCTACAATTTATTTTCGGAACACAGGCTATAAAAAGGAATAATAACAAAATATGTTAAATGTTTTTGTTTTATTTATTCAAAATAATCTCTTACGTCAATACACTTGATAGAATGATTTAACCCTAAAAGCCTTATCTATTTTAGAAGTACATAAAACCTTAATATATGTCTCAAAGGCATACATGTACAGGGTTTGTTTTTGTTTTACTATTCCAATGTCCTTTCCAAAGATTTCAACAATATTAACCTAATACCATTGCAAGTAACTTACGAAAGTGTAAAAAATGTTCCTCAATTTCCTAAAATTCAGCTTTTCATCACATTTTCTCCGAAATTCATGTAATTAATATACCTATTTATTATTTTTATCGAATTTCATATGTTATTACCTTTCCAACGAGGTACAATATGTTTATGTTAAATAGAGGTAGAAAAATCTGTTCCTTAGAAACCCTTAACTGGTATCTTACTATTTTATTGTCCTGTAATTGCAAAAGCCGTAAAACGAACAAAATGTCTCCAAAAATTATAGGAAATGTTTGTTTAATGTACAAAGGGAAGGTTAATGGAATTTATTTTATTGCCGTAATTAGCTTGTTTTAGCCAGCCATACTTAGGACTATGCCGACGGTCTGTTACTATTACTGACGGAAATATTGCTATAAAAGATGGTCAGTCAGAAAAAGCATAGCTCATAATTGAATAACCAAACGATAACTACAGGTGTTCTAAACTAAAATAATTAAAAAATGGCCGAATTCCCTTTTGAGGAATACACAGATATAATTTATATTTACGGTGTAGTCGACGGAAAAGAAAGAGAGGTTATCCGGGAATACCAAAGGAAATTTCCAAAACGACGGGTATCCGAAAGATATTTTCGCGGGCTCTCCAGAGATTAAAAGAAACCGGAAGTGGAACTTCAAATAGGATAGATCTTCGATCAGGAACATTGCAAGATTCTGCCGACGTCGAAAGAAGCGCGAAACAAACACAAGATAATTAGGATTGTCTTCATAGTACACAGTTTGAAAGGTTCTTCATCATCATCATACCAGTGCAACGACTCCTGGAAGGAAATTCCGAGAGAATATTGCACTTGGCTTGTGGAATGTGACATAGAAAATAGCACGTTTCTAGTCCGAATTCTGTGGGTTGATGAACCGTATAGCACTAAGGATGGTGTAACAAATTTCCACAACCTTAATACCTTCGAATACTAACCCATAGAGGAAAAGAAGGATATCATTTCAGCATAAATTCAGTGTTAATGTTTAGGCTAGTATCAGAGGCAATCATTTAATAGGACTTAATAGGGCCATTCATTTTTCATTTCAACTGCTTAATATCGAAATTTATGCGAACTTTTTGGAAAATACACTGAACATCTCTCTGGATAATGCAAGGTAAATGTTTTACCAACACAATGGAGGAGCATACTAGTAACATAGCAAATCTAAAATTAAATAAACAAATTCCTCAACGCTGAGTAGAACGAGGTGCATCAATTCCTTGGTCTACTAGATTTCCAAATATTACTTTATTGGAAATTAAGGGTATATATATATATATATAAGGGTATTAAGGGTATATATATATATATAAGCTAAGAATAAAACACATCTTTATCAATGAAAACTATAATCATAACAAAGCAGAAAATTATGCTTATAATCAAAATTTCAAATTTTCGATTGCGTGTACGCCTTACACGCGTAAGTAAGGCTTTTATGGTTAAAGATAACTCAAATGCATTTTGTTATACTGCATCTATGGTAGTGTCGGTATTGAAGCTGTTCGGATGATCGAAATATCTTCGGAAAAACATCCTTTCAATTTTAATTTTAATTTTGGCAATATAAAGAAATCTTACAGAGCCAAATCTGATGAATATTGCGAATTATTGAACACACATACTTCATTCCGGGCTAAATAAATATCTACTATCAATTATTGCAGTGTGAAAAGGTGCGTTAGTTTGTAAAAGCGATCAGCAGCCTACAGCCGACAGATCTTAGCCATCAAACGTTTTAAAACTGAAAGATCAATCAGTAGTAATTTATTTGACGAACTGCAACGATTAATTTGGGGATAATTCCCTTGCTATCGAAAATTGGCAACTAAAAATACATTTGTGTACAATTTTCATATCTTTGTCATTTATCAACCGTTTTGCATGAACGATGCGTTAGAAAGAAGAAAGTTGTAGCTTTAAAATATCGATGACCCAGATGATTGAAATCTACTAATTGCTGAAATATGGTCAAAAATTTAATTGTTGTACTGCATATACACCATACAGTTTGGTTCATCCTTCAGGGCTAAATTGCAATGCGTAAAGATTCTGTTTTATTTTATTATTTTATTCCAGACCCTACATATGGTATTTATTTAATTTATTATTATTACTCAAAACAAAATTTATATGTAATCCAGTACAAGTTGAAGAAAAAATAGGAACAGTTTCATTTGATCATTATTTCGTATTCCAGCACTCAATTAATTGAGCTCAGATAATTTAACTCTAAACCAATATTACTCTAATTTAAATATGCGGAAAAAGATATATGCACGTGTAAAGTTTTGACCTTTTTATGAAAAATACCCCGTTTTATGGCATAAAAAAAATATAAAATGGACACGAATTGGTTCATTTACCCTATAAACAAAATTTCATTTAACCACCAAAACTTATTTCGCCGCAGTGCATAATTAGCGAATTTCCTAGTCATAAGCGGGTGAAATGGCAATTCTATTAAAAGTTACTGCGATGCATCAAAAATTTACGAAAATTTTTAGAGTGTATGTATGTGTGTAATTTGAATGATGATAAAAGGTTTTGTGCACCAAAAATATAATGGTTTATGCAAATGAGAGCTAAATAAGCTAATACCACCCAAGTGAGGTGTGCGGTAGAGCGTCTGCCGGTAGTAACCCCAGACAGGAGTTAAGATTAAACTGTTAAAAGCTTTTTGCTTGTTTTGCAGATCATTAACTTCAAGAATCCATCGTAAATTTGACTTAAGGGAACTGAATAATTCGCATGTGAATTTGTGCATCCAGCACATGCAAATCAGCCAAACGTGAACGTATCTGCAACTCGTATCGCCTGGCTGCGGGACAGGGACTTCTATCTATCATCATTTACAAAATTTAAATTCCAGCATAAGGTAGAACTCCGATACGAGGCAAAAGCATTCACACTACCCCTTTAGGCCGCCCCCGCCCCGTTCATATGAAATAGCCATTTTTGGGCCTGAATAAGCCCACCGCTCGTAAATAAATGGAGATGCATCCCCGCATTGGGGTTGCACACTCGCGCCGGGGGTAAATTTCAGTAGCGATGGTACACAGCGCCCCCCACTCGATGGTGCACTGTTCACCTGAATGCGTTGCCGTAAGCGGGAAGGGATTTACTCATGTATGCAAAATAATTTGTTTATGAACCACTTGCTGTTTGTATTCGATTCATATATTGTGGAGTTTAACGCCGATTTATTTATTCATTTTTAAATTGGTCTAACAGACGAATACTGATTGCGACGTCCAATGGCATCAGCATCAGACCAAATGAATACGATTACGTGTCCAAGGAATTTTTGTAGAGACCAAAATCCAAAAAGGTAATGGGAACATACTCTACCGAATGATTGATGAACAGCAAATATTTGCAATTGTTTTGCAAATTACTCAACATTAAAAGCGCCACGAGTCATTAAAAGGCGTAAGGCATAAAGCAAATAAATTGGAAGGCAAGGGAGGATGCATTTAGTCAGGTGAACAACTTTGTGCCGCAGACAGCGACCACAATAGATTTAGTAATTTCAGCCGAAAATTAAAAAGATTAGTGTTTTACCAATATACATATAATACACCATATGTATAACAATATAGCACACACCGAAAGAAAAACATGTAAAATTATTACAAACACCATTTATAATTTTCCATATTAACTAGCTACTCTCTTTATTGGTGTCCCCGACGTGAGTTATAGAGGAGGTTTCTTATATACAAGATGTATGCATATTAATTTGAATTTTAAAATTTAGAAATAAAAAATAATGCATACAAATTTATCATAACATAACTTTTGATTGGAAAATAATGAAATTCAAAGCCTGCATAGATATTTTAAAAAAACTTCGCCTGCTTAATTGTGGTCGCCAGAGTTTTGCAAAATCTTAAGCCAACCCTTGTTTATAACCTATTCTCATCGGTTAGTTGACTTGATTCAAAACTGTCGACATAATTCACTTATACTATAGACCAAATTATCATCTATTGACTTCAGTACTGCTTTGAGATTCGACTGCTAACTTTAAACTGTGATACGAGTACTATCAGTTAGTCATAATCATGATTAATTTAAATGGTCAAATAATTAAGCCGTTTACTTTGAAAATGATTCAAGTCAAAGATTTTTCTATATTTTTTAAAGGTAAAAATGTTTGAACTTTGGTCACTTCAGAACCAACAACTACAATTAAGTGTTAAAAGAAATGTTGTGCAAAATTATGTTATTAATTTCTGAAATAAATTGAAAATATATTGCTTTATGCTTTATTTTTATAAAATCTTGTTTTACTACCATAAAATCCTACAAAAATACTATAGATTGAAATGCGAATGAAGTATATAATAGTAGATTTCTCGTTGAGGCTAGAATCGTGTGGTTTTCATTGATTCTTTCTTGAATTACTAGTAATACAAAGTGTAGCTATATTAGCTACCTCCTAGTACATGTAAAGTAATCGAATGTGTAAGAAAAGGTGTAGCCAATACGGTATCGATGCAGTAATCATATTACCACTATGGTCTTAGCTAGTAAACCTATAACAAAATGTGGGTTGAGTACGAAGATTTCATTTTTCTTAATCAATCATGAGTCCATGAGTCATGGAGTGTGACTGAAACTGATTAAACTTTATTCCATAATTATGATTACATTTTTAGTTATTAGTTTCCAATCATTAATCTGATAGTATTTTCCCCAACATGGGCTGAGACAGTAACTCAGTGTTTTATTTCGTAATGGCTAAGAACACAGATGAGCTAGGAAAATAAAAACCTTATTTTCAGGTACAGGCAGCCCTTTTACTTTTAGCGGTTTTGTTTTCTAGTACATTATTCATTATCAAAGAAGATATTAAACTATTTTATCTACACACTTTTTTAAAGCCAAATTAATTAATTATAGAGGTCAAAGCACACCTACAAAATAGGATATTATAGGTAAAAGGCAGTGGCGTAAATTTGTAATACATAAAAAAATTCACTTTCGTCGCTTGTGTTCCTTTGTTCAAGACTACAGTTTATAAATTTTAACGTTAAAGTATGATAAATCGTTTTCGAATTTGTGGAATATATCCCTTTAATTATTCAAAATGTCTTGGTCATAATCAGAATACAAAGTGTATAGACGTACCCTAGCCGGTTCATATACATCGGCGACTACACACAACTTTTGCGTTTTTAAAAAATCGTATCTTTTTAACCAAGAAAAAAGTTAAGGTTTTTTGATTTTAGTTACGAATTCTTACGGTTACGGTTTCTTCCGGTAAGATTTAACACTTTCATGCCGGCGCTAAAAGATATGACATGCAAATGTGAGCCACCGATGGTACACGCCGGCGTTAATGTGTTAATCATGAATATTACCAGATTTATTATACCAGTAATTTTAAACCAAATTAATTATTATAACATTCAACAATGACTAAACTAGATATTTAAAATCCAAGAAAGAAGGCAACTAGTAAAAAACGGAGGAATATGAAAATATCTAATTTGTTTTTAATATATTTATAAGCTTATATTAAGTATTAACGTACAATTAATTTATAAATAGTATAAGTGTATAAAATTTAAATAAAGAATACATGTTTTAAAAAATAATACTGTTTCATAAGAAAAGACATTCGTTACTAATTTAACAGTTCTATCCTTTTGAACTAATTTTGTAAAAATTTCCAATTTTGAATTGTAAAAATAATTTATTCAAATACAAAATATAATATAATATGTATAATGTAATTTAAAGTAGATTTAGGCTTTCGTATACCTTTTTCACAACTTAAATATATTTAATAGATTGTCCAAATCAACAATACACTTGTTAAATATCCAGGTACCCGGGTATTCTCAAGCATATCAATATATTTACTATCTTAGTATTAAAATATAAATAATAAGGAAATTAATAACTAAATGTAATGAATGAGGACAGGTTATTAAATAAATATAGAAATTAGAAGAAATTAGAAATAATTATTTATGAATTATTATTGATGGATAATGAGAATTGTATACCTGACTTGAGGGTATAATTCCTGTTCTTCAAGGCAAACTAACTAACCAAAACGAACCAATCAAATTGCTGAATCGGCTAAATCACTTATAAAGTGCAAGTGCTCTTGATGTAGTTGCGTTTGCCATTAGTCAAAACATCGTCTGAGTTTTTATCACTTTTTTAATAGAGAAACTTTTCAACTTTTCTTATAATGTTACGCTAGAATTATTGCACACATTATTACAAGTGATTTATGGTTTAGTGCAAACACACAATATTATGGCAACCTGTGAGACAACTGAGACGCTGTTACTTATTCTAGCAATATAAATGGTTTCTGAAAAATTGACTGTTCCTCTTGGTTAAAACGCGCACCTAAAATGTTAGCCGTAGGTTGTCCAACCCAGATAGACAAGAATCGATTTCCAACTGATGTGATACTAATTCCCGGATATCAAAGATTTAGTCCTTTTCTGATAGAAAAGTGAATGTTTTATATGGAACATATCCGCTTTTTGAGAACTGTGATGGATTGTAATACTAGCCTATTAAAAATCAATAGTAAAACTGATTCTTGGAATCAATTTATAACTGATGGAAGAATCACTTCATAAATGATTCCGAAAATCACTTTGTGAACAGTTTTAATGGGACTTGCAGCAAATATACCCTACCAGCTGAATTATGAAAATTCATTATGCACAACTCTACAAACAAGACTTTTATGTGCAAGAAATCAATCTACCGCGAAATGACTAAGAATCAATTTTAAAACTGATTCTCAGCGTGGTTTTTCATTGCTTATAGATGTGTCTTCTAATGGTTAAAATCACTTTTTCATCATTTTGCTTTAAGGTGTTGAATGTGTTTTGAAATTTCAAACTTCAAACTTAATTTTTTATATAATAATACGCAATGAGAGGAATATTTCCTGAAAGTTCAAGTCAATCCGAGCAAAACTTTAGAAGTAAGATAATTTTGAGACTCCTTCTATGCGGTTCGATCACGTAAAATCGTAAGACTTTAAACGCGTTTTTCTTAATACAGTGTTTTCATAGTCAGTAGTCAAGTTATTTCAAAAACAAATCCATTGACCACAACTCATTTTATAAGCCAATATGTGGTCAAATCAAAAGGCACCTGGTATATACCGGAATCTGGAATGTGACTCCTAAACTACTGTACATATGTACGTTCAAGCCAATTAAGTTTCTATTGTAGAGTTACAAAAGGAACGACTCAGCGAAAATCATGGATTTTACCTATGCGGGGACCCAGGTACCTCGGTCATTGAACGACGTTGAAAATTCTGGTTAATGATAGAAGGATTAAAAGTTTTCGTTAGTTTACGATATTTCGGAGAACTTTCAACTGCCATATCAGGTTTTACGAAACCTTGTCTTGTAATATGTATAATCTCGAAAATAATGAAAAACCGTACTTTTAGTTTAGGATATTTCGAAATTATAACGTGATAGAGAAATTTAGCCGCCAGACTCGGATTCAACATCGAAAAGTACGTCATAAATGACTATTCAGATTTCTGTTTGTTGTTTTATTTTTCAGTTTGATATACTTACCTCTACAAATGTTGGTTCTGTAAATTCTGAAAAACAAACAGACAGAAATCTTGAAGGAGAATTTCTAGAGGTGGTTTGTTTACATTCGCCAAATCACCCCTGTTCCCGAAATATCTGCTTTAGTCACCATAGAGTATATTTAATATTTCCGAAATATTCTAATCTTCTAATGCAAACGTGTTAACCGAAAACAATTTAATAAGCTCCAAAAATCTAAATATGAGAAATACAAAACTTAAACAAAAAGCCACTATCTTTCTCACCTATCGTCATGGCAAGGAGAACAAAACCATTTAGATCTTAATAGCAGAGTTGGAAAATATTTCTCATAAATCTCGACCCACCTGTGCCGTTTCATTTTTCCTATCATAAACTCTTAGGTGACAAACTGCTCTCAAACAGCTTGCGGATGTACTTAATTAAGTCTTCCACGTAAAGAGCTTTCCCAGTGTGCCAATTAGTTGATTTTATTGCCGAAACAAAACTCCCGGAGCACACATGGAAGCCCCAAAAGTCCCGTCGCGCAACCCCACACCCACCCACGCTCATATATGAAACTTTAAAACACAACATCAATACAAAAAGTGAAAATTTATTTAGGGGGAGGCCGCTCTCCTCCCCGAAGTTCTCTAATATTTCATCCCGCCATGGTGCACTACAGCACGGTTTACTGGCTCTGGTGGCGTCGTTTTATTAGTTGTGTTTATTTAATAATTTAGGTGCCCCTGCAGAGATGATTTAACCACATAAAGAGATTCATGCCACTGCAGGGATAATAATAACTTCCCCCCGAACGCCCTTCCGCCCGGCTCGGTCGGACCGATTTGACCACTTATCAAGGATACATGAGCTTATGCACCTCCAGGCCCACACGTGAGGGACTCCAAGTCGAAAGTCCAGTGCCTGGGTAGCTCTTCGCACCTCATACCCGGAACTCCACTGGATGACCCTGTGTAGGAGCTACGGAACCCGCCATTGTCTCCGAGCTTTATAAAATAGTTTAGCAGTAAAAGAAATAGGGACCCATGCTGGAAATTCAATGAGTCGAGCTTATTCAGAATTCAGGTAGCTAGTACCGCATAAAATATGCATCAGTGAGTTATGACTCCTCCAGGATTTTCCCCCAAGCACTGTTTATTATATAGTCCTCCAAATATGCTGGCTTTTGTCCGGTTTTAGATCTAGCACAAACAGCTTATCCAATCCCGAAGCTTTCTTTCAGGATAATATGCTCCCCTTAATTTGGTATAAAAATAAAATAGTTGATCACATGTATAATTCAACTATCTAAAATCAAATGTACAAAACTTATTTAAATTTAAACTTTTTTAATGATGTTCATCTCAGCTTCTACTCTAATAAAATATGGACTATGAAGGATTCCAAATAGTGACCGAAAATTTTAAACAACGAACTTAAAAAGCTTTTGCAGTCACCTTTTCCGAAGGTAATAATTAAAACTTTGATTAAAAAATATTGTTAGGGTTAGATACCATCCTATACTTTTTTATAAACCAATTCTTAAGTCAAAAATATGTATACCATACATTTACATAAAATATATATGGCATAAAGTCGAATAAGGAAAAGCTAATAGGCAAAGAATATTATCGCATTCTTTATGTATATAAATTCCAATAAAATTACAAGAATCACAAAATTCTCATCTACAGCGCTTATAGTGTAAAGCTATAATATAATCATTATCTTAACATACATTTTTAAATACGATCTGAACTAAATCCATATGGTATTACATGGATTAGTGCCCTCCTTCTTGCAAATTTCAGGTGTAGGGGAGTTTGGAATCGAAGAAAAGGAAGAGACTGGTAGAACACATATTGGATAAATACGGACGAGTTCGTTAAAATGTTTTCACTATATATTTTAACCCTTTGCCTTAAAACAACGTCTTGGAGACGTGGTCCCCTTTCTGTGCCTAAAATGAGAAGCTCGTATCAGACACATGATTGTTTCTGCACGATAATGTTTATTGTTATTATTTGTTAGAGTTGGAATATAAAAATGTGGGTTTAGTAAATAGTAAATAATCAGTAGACTGCGCAAAATGCCTGCCTGTGATGAAACTGCTTGTGGTCAGGACGAATGACAAAAGCTTTCATCGAAAGTGAAACTCACAATCGTTACTCAATTCATAAGGCAAAGGTTTAAAGCCTACCTGGAACTTAGTATGTCTGTGATTAGCTGGAAACACCGAAATGTACAAGGTGGTCTTGTTAGTTTTACTAATATTTAACAATTTCATTAATTAATTAAACAACGTGCGTTTCTTGCTATAATCTTAATTAACAAAATTTAATTTGTATTAACATTATTAAGGCAAACAACAAAATGTGGGAAATATGTATAATATAATAAAAAGACGCACTCTGTAGAAGTGTGTCAATTATCATTTCGTCTTCTCTCTATTGCATATAGATCGTATTTTTGTATTTTGAACAAAATTCGCAAGATTCATTAGCCAACAGAACTAAGTTAAAATTGAAAAAGAGTAAGGGAAAATGTCACAAGTGATATATGTCATGTTATAGATACTATGGTGATTTTTCAGTTACAACTACTTAACAATTTGTTTTTAATTTAAAAGGTAAAGAAAGTATAAAGTATCAAAATCCGTGGGGAGTTCTCAAAGTAAATTTAAGCCAAAATTTGTTGCCGTATTTTGACGAAATGCCGGTTTAGTATTGTAGATGTCCCTACAATTTCCTTCTCAATTAAGTTTACACCAAAATATGAAAAAATAAGCTAAATAATGGGCAAATACCCCATACATGTAAGGTTAAGTTATTAAGGTTATAATCTCTTTCTTTTTAATTTCTAATAATTCAGCAAAAGTTACATAACAATCATATTTAGGGGATCAGATACCTCATGATTTAGGAGCAACTATTTTAATTAATACGTTACTTCCTCATTTATGTTAAAACATTCGTATTATAGTTTTATTAGCTAAGTTTTGCAGACCTATGTAGTTAAATTAAACATTGTGTGAATAACTAAAAACATATACATACATAACTCCGGAAATATAGAATGTTTTAGATGACATAGATTAAACTATTCACTTTAATTTTCTGAATTACTTTATTTGTTCGTTTTACTTAAATGAAATAATTTTGCCAAAGTAAACTACCACCAAACATGAAATCACGTGATTAAACACAATTTTACTCAACTATCGAAATAAAGTACATACAGAGGTACATAGCTACTAGCTAGAGTACACTATCATACTTTAGACTGTGGTAATTGCTTTGGACTTAGATATTTATTTTATGTCATCAAAGGGACAAAGTGAAATTGAAGTTTTGGTGAAATCGTCCTTCCATTACTTGGAACGCCCATTTACAAAGTTAGTGGACGAAGTTTCCATTACTCCTTGCAACGTGCGTACTTCGTCGCTTTCTGAAACCGTCCCCCAACTCTGAATTGGTTGGTAAAATTCAAACGACAGAGGAATCTCGCATAGGGCAAAAAAGCAACAAACAACCTGCCGAGATAGCCCTCGATGTTTTGGAAACATGGAGAGATTTAATTATCTTAAAATCATTCGAATGCACCAGAGAATTGCAGCACCAGACCAATCGGCATCCTTCGGCCTCTTCCTAAGGCACGTTCCCTTCAAAGCGTGTGAGGCTCGAAGTAGAGATTCTACGGCGTAGAGCCGGGTGGTAGTGCAGTCCGGTGCTAATCCCTCGGTCCCCGCTCGGACCTATTTACTTTACAAATTAATTCCATATTGATTTTGGGTGTTAGTGTTATTACAGTTATTATTGCATACAACCATCCCCTGGCCTGCCACTGTATTACAAAACCGCTGTTGGACTAGGCAAATACAAGACTCAAAACGACGACGGCCGGCATCCGACAAACTCCGTACCAGACCAGATCTCGGTATAACATTTATGTAAATTTGTTTAAAATAATATCGTTTAATGGTCTATGGATAAAGTATGGTTTATGTTTGTTTGTATGTTTGTCGACAAGCTGGTCGGGGGTATTTCGGGATCTGCGAGGGTGTATGCTCGGCAAATTTAGTACTTTATTTAATTTGAATTTGGACTCAGTTATCAACGGTTTTAATCCACTTTCCGTGCAAAAGAAGACCTTCAGATAGCAGATAGAAGTTATGAATAATTCAGGGGGGGATGGCAAGTTTGCCGGAACTTTGGATAGGTTTTAACCAACGAGCGCAGTCTAAGTTATGCGAGAAGACTTATAAAGGTACTAAAGTGACGTCGTCTTCTCTCCCCCCCCGTCCGCCCGAGATATAATTACTTTATAGGGAGTCAGTGCCGCGGAGCTCGTTTCGCTGTCTTACAAATGAAAACAGTTTAATGAAAGCGAAATTTGAAACGATAAATTAAAACGACTACCATCACCACTCGGTTCGTAAAGATAGCTTTGCATTCATATTTCTGTTGGCAATTTTTGAAAAGAATTGAATGATTTTAATCAACAGTTGCAACTTGTGCCTAAATTTGAAACCTTAAGTCTATTTTAAGCTCAAAATATTGTAGTACCTATGCCACGAATTTTGCACTGCATGTTTTTGTTAATTATCTCTACATACATCCAAGGGACATTTTTGCTTTAATTTAAACAAAACTACTTTTAATATTATTCCTTATGTAATAGGTATACGAAATAAATTTTTGGTTAGTATGATTTGAAGAAATATTTCACGTGATTAGGATGGTTACATATCTTAAAATTTGTTAGGCCAAAGATCAGGGTCATCTTATCCAATAAAAAATAAACTGATAGAACATGTAGTTTTAAAGTATTGTTTAAGCTCCTTAATAGTCCGAAATAAAGGAATATTAAAAAATTATATTTTTGTGAGTTGTCAGTTAAACACTGATTTTTCACAACAACTATTATTAGTAAATTTTTGTGTCGACGTTTGCAACCATTTTTCGGTAATTTTATTTTAGCAAAACGTTCTCATTTTCCAACGTTAGAACATTTCATTATGGGAATATTGTGATCAGTCCAAAAATTTGCAACAAAGGTAAGATAATTTTAAATTTATTGTCATTTGTCACACGAAAATATGCAATAAATTGAAATTAATCATAAACTAGAAAATTTATAGTTTGTTAACTTTACAAAAATAACAAAATACACCTAAAAACAGTTGCTTGGTGGTATACTTTAGTCAAACAAAACTAGTATCACAAATAAATATAGCTTTGAAATATTGTCCCACCCGTTACTGTGACTGGTTTTACAGTATTTATGAGTTTTTTATTAATATTTAATATGCTTAGATCTTTTTTTGAAACTATTTTACAATTTAAAATGCTGGTACACAAAGGAGCCCATATAATCGAGCTACGGTTGGAGGCTCCTTAAAATATATATAAAAAAAATTCTGGTATAAATTTGAATAAAAATTGTATAAATGCATTAAAAATGGCAAATTAGATTAGTCAAGCCACTGGTTTGCGCATTATTTGAAATGTCTTACTGATTTGTTTTCTATAAAATATTTTAAATACTTAAATACTGCTATTACTATAATTATTTAGTTAATTACTAATTAATTTTTAAGATATTCAAATGCTTTTGTTCTCATTATGTTTCCTGTTTGTTCTAAAGAAAAATCTTAACTTTATTATTGCACCTGAAATAATTTTAAAAAAACTATACATACATATCATATAACATTTTTTTACTTGTACTACCCGTCCCAATATTTTAAGCTTAATAAAAAATATTTGCATTCAAGTAATATACTAAATTAAGTTCAGAATTTTATATAAGCTATTTGATCTGAATTGCAACGTCAAATAGAATTATCTAAAGAGCGAAGGGATATTCGCACCAGTCTCGTATGTAAATCTATAAATTTAGCAAGGTAGGACAAATATTCATGTTTTTTAGTTATATCATATCATAAAACATATATCTTGGAATGCTATGATAAGTGCAGCTTAGAAATATTTGAAAATTTGTCAAACTACCAAAATATGTAAAAATGTCCCACCCGTCACCATAAAATAACCCCATAGTAATTTGATACTGGGGGCCTCTGGTAGTGCAGTTGTTAGCGCGCTGTCCTACCGTCCCAGAGGCTGTGGGTTCGAATCCCACGAATAACCATGGTCTCCTGCGCTAGTGGTAACACAATGGGCCAAAAATTGGCCTAAGTGTGCCTTTCTAGGCAGCCACAGTTAAAAAAAAAAAAAAAAAAAAAAAAAAAAAAAAAAAAAAAAAAAAAAAAAATTGATACTGAGAAAATCCTTATCGTATTTGACGAATATACCAAACAAAGATTCTATTCCTCATTTTTAAGTAAAAGGTAATACATTGACCAATTCAATAGCATATTGGTAATATTAAAATAATTTACAGAGTGCACAATTGTTGTCAAAACAATTGGAAAAATCCGCGAAATAAAAGTTGTTTGCAATCTTAGAGACAGTGAAAATCTTATATAGTATTTATAATAGCAATGATTAAAATTATGCGACCAGCTATCAGCAACTAGTTCTTCGGGAAGTTTTGCAGCCGTGGGCGCTGCAGCATTTCGGCGAAGAATGATTTCATAATTCAGCAGGTCTTGGCACCAGCGCAGGAAACACCCCGTTTTTGGGACAAGGACAATTGGCCTTCAAACTCGACGAATTTGAACCCAATGGAAGGAGTGTGCGACCATCAGTGTAAATTTTCCAAAATGCCTTCATAAATGTACTGAGATTGAAGGAGGCAATTTTGAACATTTATTGTAATTCGTTTATTCAAAAGTATTGAAAATAGTTTAACAAATGGTGCCTATCGCTAGATTAATTTCATTTACTGAGTCTTTTTATAGTCCCTTTTTCCGAGCTCCTAAAATTTGCTCAGCCAATCTTGTCTTTAAATTGTCAATCCCAGGATATCAATCCAGCCTTCTTCCGTAAAAGTTCGTTACAGAATCTAATTTTTAACCATAAAATTAACTAAAATACTAAAATAAATTTAAAGACAAGATTGGCTGAACACACTGTAGGAGTTCCGAATATGTTGCCACAATCAGCAACACAATCTGAAACGAAATTTACTTCGATATTCTGAATTGCAACTACAGTGCCAGGACATATGTACATATCTAAGATTTATGCTTTTGTTAAATAAGAGGAGCATTAATTTCTTTTAAAATTATTAAATATGATTTCGACTTTGCGAACTGCCAAAATGAAAAGCAAAAATAATAATTTTAAATTGTCTTCCTTGTCAACGGGAACATTTTCTGGATAGAAATGCAACGAGAGCAACGCTGAGTTGTATAAAGCGTGCGCTCGTAAATTTTCCCTGAACAATTCCACATACACAAAAGCTGAAAGTTTCAAGAGCTAATAACTCGTTAATCCCTGAGGACTACAACTGTAAGCCGGCGTTTTGCATGGTCAAACACCTGAAATAGAGGGAGCGCAACCGGGTGCTACCGGGTAACTTTTGCCCACTGGCACCAGCTGAAAAATTCCACCTCTATAACTTTCGATTAGTCGGGACTCGGGAGCAAACTGTGGAGCTCCCGGGGCATCATTAAGTGTGCACTTCCGAAAACAAATTTTCTCTTCATTACGTGAAATTATAGGGAGCCAGCCGTTAGTCCTGGTCTCAGGTTTGGTGGCGGACAGACAATTCCCAAGGCTGGTCGGTCTCCAAAAATTCCTCGAGTAGGTGACCCATGTCTTACAAGGATTTTCTGTCCAAGTGCTAGATCCCAGTGTCTGGGCACTGTTGAATGCCTTTCGTGGCCCGTTCCAGGGCGAATTTATCATCGACAAGGCGGCATGAATTGGACCGAACACCAGCTCCAGCCCGAATCTTCACATGCAGGTGGGGGTGGATGCCGCTGGTGCAGGAAACTTCAGGAGCCGGGACGCTTCCATACACGGGGCTGGGTCATATATTTAAAGTCCTTGTTCAACAACTATACCATAAATTACCGATAGTAATTTCAAAGTTGTGTTCAGGTCGTTTGTTAGTTGCTCCCCAGGGCAAAAAGGATGCTGTTAACTTGAAGGTGTTTTATACCTCTGTGGAGGTACGAAATTTAAATAGACATGTATCAGTGGTTTTAGCATGCTTCTGGGATCGGGTGCTGGACGCCGTTACTTGCTGCATCATTCACGGAATGTCGGGTGCACCAGAACGGAACCTTGTCGCTTTTCTAGGCGGATATTGAGTCGTTTTGTCTTTTTTTCATTTTATACTGTATGTAACTGGATGACCAAAAATTCGTCTACAAAATGTGTTGGAACAAAAGTTCTTACACTTTCCTTGTACAGCTACACGTTTTTTTTCGAGCTTAATTTAATATCGTAGCATAAATTTTAGAACAGGTTTGATACAAGATTTTCAAAAAACAACCAAATAGGAAATCGAAACATTGTTCCATAAATGTAATATACCTTCCTAGAATCAACAATTTTTAATGCGGAGATGTTATTGTATATTGTATATTGTATATTCATGCATTACTTCACTTCTGAATCATTCATTACCTCATTGAAGTTAATTTAAGAACAAAAGTAGGAATTTCGAAAACATCTATAACTTCCTTAAAGTAGAAACCTATATCTTACAAGATATTGAATATATGTGGGACTTACTCAAAAAAGCTACGGCTTTAACCAGAGAACAGGGGTCCAACCTGTGTCCTTCGAATTGGCTCTTCGATGCTCTCTAACCAACTGAGCTACCCATTCCATCGTTGCCGATGCCTCCTCGTGCATATTTTGTTCCGATCCCACATACATACATGTCTGCTATATTTAAAAAACAAAATACCATATAAAAAGAATAGGGCTTGTTTTCTCTATGCTATGCTTATATGAATTTATCCATTATTGTGTTCAGTTCACTGTAAAAGTTTTAAAGTAATTTTCAATTTTCAATTGTTTAGTATAAACATCGGAAAGACCTAAATGGACTTATTCCCAGGCAGCGAGATATATTAAAAAAGATGCGTCTTTTGTAAAGAAGTGGTGTAAGAAGTTTTTTGAGGAAAAAAACGTCGACGACGTCCCTGGCAGGGAGGGGTAAATCGAAAAAATCATCAAAAAAAAAGAAGACATCGCTATTTTGAAGTTTTTTGAAAACGATTCACAACTGACGTTGAGACGAGCTAGAAATAATTTAATGAAAAAGGGTATCAACATGTTTCTCTATACCATACAAAAAGAATAAGAGAAAATTCTAACAAACACCGCAGTACTACAATCAAATCACTTTTATCCGAAAAACACATTGAAAACCGTGTGAAATGGGTTAATGAAAATTTGAACCGCGACTGGACAAACGTTGTGTTCACTGACGAAACATCATTTTGGGCATACGAAGGACCTAAAGGAGTATGGTTAAAAAAAGGACGACATTACATCATACGTACTATAAAATACCTAATAAAAGTTCATGTGTTGAGTTTGCTTCTGCAAGGATTTGGAAAATGATTGCTCTTACTGGAAATCTAAATACAGATGCTGCAAAATTACAAAAACCGTTTATTAAAGTCTACACATTCTTGGTTTGTAACAGGATACCGATCGTGGGTCTTAAAAGGACAACGACAAAACAACACAAAAATCGTCTTTGAACCGAATGGAAAGATCAAGAGAATATCAGTGTCATGGAGTGTCCCTCACAAAATCCAGATACTAATCGAATTGAAAATGTGTGGGCCCTTATGAAGGCAAAGCTACAGCGGAAAAATGGTCTCACTTTGCAACAACTTAATTTATTGGTAAAGAAAGCCTGAAAGGATTTACCACTAAAATATACTGAAAAATTAGTTGAAAATATGAACAATAGATGTATAGATATAAATCTATTGTGTAAAAGAAAATAAAGTAAAAAATAAGGAAAAAATAATATATTGTTAATTCTTTATCGCATTATTAAATTCTGAGCTATACGGTCTTACCAAATATATACAGTCATATTAAATATGATACAAATTTGAATAAATTAAACTCGTCATCCGCAACATAGGCAAAATAAGTGCATGACGAATGTTAGCCGTCAACGTACCCAAGTGGTTAAAAGTCTCTAATTATATGTGTAAAATTTTCAAATCAAAAATCATATTTTATGGTAAGAATATAATTCGTTTAAAGTTTGCAAAGGGACAGTGGCACTCCAGCAAAACTTTCTATAAAATCTAAACTAATTCCTACATAAAATGTTAACAGAATATTTTTAAAAAATAGAATCCCTTCCAAAATAAAATCCTACAGAGTTGATTTCTAACACACGATGCGTAAATTAACTTTTAATGAGAAACTTTCCGTTCTAAGAATTTGAAATAACCATCATTCGTCATTCAAATTTAATCAGGAAACTCTTTACCGCGTAGAGTAGATTAGGAGTTTCGTATAATTGTTTCTTTTTCGGTTTTTCATTAAAAACAAGTCCTCTAGAGTAGAAAACATTTAAAAATAATTTGTTTTAGTATTTTCTGTCCAAAATTCTTCTTCCAAACAAGAAGCTGACCACGAAGAAACCATTTGCCCAGGAAGTTCGTTTATCACAAGTCCAGAGGGGAAGTGAATTATAGAAAAAAAAGGGTTTTTGTTGATTGAAATGCGCTAAGTTAAGAGTTGTATTTGCACGGCCTCCGTCTTGCACCATAAAAGTGGAACAGACTTAAATAAGATTAATTACATTGCCTGGCCACACGTCCTGACACAATACAAAACCCCAAAAGAGGAATTAATGACCTTAAACTGTCTCAGGACAGCTTCTACAGCTCCAGTTTCGCTTCCGCGTTTTGGGAGCAGGTCGATTTTTTTTTTTTTTTTTTTAATACAAACAATCGTCGTTACCACCCTCACTTATTGGCGATTTTCTTCAGTGTCCAATTTTTTGCCGTTTCAAGTCGACTTCTCGAAAAGTATTTTTCCAATTTAAGCTCTGTTGAACAGAAAATGATACTGATTGGGGTAGCTCACAATAAAAACCTGAAATCAATGATTATTTTCTTGATTTCGTAGCAATAGCTTTACAGCAAATATTTTGTGCTTTCTATTCGAGTGTCCTAGTTGTCGAACTGTGTTTTGTCCTCTTTTTCAACGCAGTAATATACTTTGATTTTTTTCAAAAAATACTTGATAAAATTTAAATTGTTTTCAATTAAAACGGAGATTGTACATTGTACGATTTAACTGAATGACTGAAATGATAAAAATATCCTTTTCTCATTTTATAAGATCTGATTCAGTTTTCAGATGATATTATTTCATCTTGGCAGTTTCCGAACGATAAAATTGGTATTTCCGCCTATTTCGTCGCTTTCATTCATTCCTTCAAGACTTCAATAAAGGAAAAAGTAGCTCATGCACACACAATATGCAATTTTGCTTAAAAACTGTATATGAGTAGTTATATCGTTTAGGCCTACTTATTTTTTTTTTTTAAGTTCCGCTAAAAGATTTTTGAAAAAAGGAATTTCAAAATTTATTAAAACAAATATGAGTGGTTTTTTGCCTTTTTCAAGTTTCTTTTTACTAAGCTGAAGTCTTCATATAATTTACCTTTAATCGATCAGAAATACCGTCAACATTTTAAGAGGATATTTTTTAAGACAGGACTACATTTTTGTGCTATATATGAAATTATTTGGTTAATTCTTTATACGTTTTTTTTTCCAAAACAAAGCTAATTTTCTATAATGGTGAGCACGATTACTCAAAAACTAACGAATAAATCAACTTGAAGCAGAATATACTCTTAAAAATACGATTATTCTATGAATCGAATATGAAAGTACTTAAGACTTTAACTAACATTTATTTATCCTTAAATCGCATGTTTTATTTTAAATAAATTTACAGTGAGTCTAATTTACAGTGCGAATCTGTGTAGGGATTTGTATTAGGTTTCCCTAAATTCGAATTCAAATTCTTGTACTTTTCACCGCACGTTACGTTAGTAATTGACTTCCATAGATTAATATCTCCTGGAAATATTTGAACTTCGAAAAGTTGTTGTAAAAAGTCGGAAATCGGAAAAATTTCAAACGAGTATATTCGATTTTTTCTAAAAGATAAATAAACCTACTTTTTACTTTACTATGTATTTACTCTAACATTATTTGAAATAGTTAAACATTTGCAATAACAAAAAATCGATTTTTATAAATAATGGTAATCATTTTACTTTATTTCTACGGATCCAAAATGTTTGTCCAAATAAGTTTGTTTTTGCATAAAAATACACCAGTAAAATCACTTTATCATTATGAAAGACAACATTTGGATTGACAAGAAAAATTTAATAAAGGAAGGCAGTAAATAGGACGATTAAACAAGGTAACGAGGCTTGAATTTTTATAAGGTTTTCTTATTCAATATTGATGTGCATAAATTTTTTGTAGTATTTTATTTATTTATTTTAAACGTGATACAAGGAATAATAATAATAAAACATTAATGAACAACAAAAATGATAAAAACTTAATAACTAAGCAGAGAAATCACAAAGACGGCATTAAAGAATTTATTTTAAGATGGACTATTTTTAATATATTTAGAATTAAGTACCATTCTTAAAGAAGCACGTAGATCATCAAAGCTGGAGCCCAACAGTTTAACGTTAGCAATCACAGCCGCTGAGGTCGTTCTCAATCTGCTTTATGCTACGACGAACATCGTCTAAATCGACCAGAGTCTCCGTAGTTGATAATTTCGAAAAGAGCTTCTGAAGAGGAGCTTGGATTCAGCTATTGAGGCGATATTACGAATTTTTTCTAATCTCACATTGATCAAGGTATGTTCCTTAGAGACGAACTTGGAAGCTGGACCAGTTAGACAGAACGGCTTGCAATGTGTTAGCCAAAAGGAATTGTTCGTTTGCAATGATCTCGGAAATAAGTAGCCACAGCGTGTTGAAGATGGTATGACTTAATATCTAAGCATATCGGTGCACGTTGAAGTGGCAGCAAAAGAGATTGGCCGAACACCGCACTTCAGGTAAACTGCATGGAAAACTTGTCTACCGACACCATCGCATTCAGCAAGATCGCCAGCGAGAGTTCCATTGCATACCTTACAGGCATTCATTGCTCAGAATGAGATAGAACAGCACAATCAACAAGACAAATTAGCCCAGTTAATAGCTATGCGCAGACGCAGTTGACATCGCAATCCAAACAAGTTGACGACACAGATGAATCACAGAAAGCGGCCGATTGAGTGCTACTGATTCAGCTTAATTTCGCGAGCATAGCAAACAATGATAAGAATGATGATGAATGAAGTATGCACGATAGGAGAGTAAATTGATCGCGCAATAAAGTTAGAATAATACCATAATAGGCACATCCAAGAAAAACTGAGAATTTTAACTCGTAGGGTAACAAGATTGGGGTTAATTAATACGATGGGTTAATAATCACAATTGAACTGAACAAATAAAATGCGGGAAGAGAAAACACGACTACACCAGTCGATTTTTTACTTAAACTGACTAGATTTTTACCACAAGCTTGTCTTGTGCATTCCAATGTTTTAGGCAAAGATTGCCTACAACAAGATGTGACACTCTCTATACAAACGGAAATCTTTAATTTTTAAAACGGCGTAGGGAAATTTTTTCCCATTAGACAAATCAGCAAAGAACTACTGCTTCCTATCTAAATTCGAATAAAAAGGAAAGAGATAAGAATAAATAGCCAAATATTCTCATTTACAGCATTTTAAAGGCGTGACAAAGTTTCTGCTGCGCTGTGTGCTTCTGCATGTACGGTGTTAGTGCCGTCGCCACGCAATATTACAGCATAGGGAAAAGAGAAGGCGAACAGCCTGGTAGCACACTCAGAGAAAATATAATATGTATAGTAAATACGGCTTGTTTACATTTTTTCACTGTCTCTAAAAGGCGCAATAAAGTCTTGGACGTTGTGTCTGGCTAACGAAATTTACAGGGTACTATTAATATTCTTGGAAACGTTTTACAATTTAAGGAATTAATTGGAATAGTTTGATAATTTGAAAAACTTATTCTTAAATAAAAACGTGTGGGTCTTTCTATGATCTTAATAATTAAAATTAGGTTCGATTTAATCACATTTAGGCAAGTAACGAAATGTGGGCAATTTGTAAAATATAAAAAGAGACCCTGTAGAAATGTTTCAATATTTATTTCGGTTACCCCTAAATTGTTGCCTTTCTTTCACACATGCGCCGTTTATTACTATCTCCTTTTAACAAAATCTCCAAGGTCGTTCAATTAACAGGACCAAGGTCGAAGAGAAATAAGGAAAAACACCATCACATCACATCTTATTGTAGGTAATCTTTGGTGTTAGGTTGAAACTAGTTCCCTTTTCTTTTCCACCACAACTTCTCTCTCGCTCGTATTTTGTTCAACTTGGCTAACACTTTTCGTGCATTTTAACACGCTGACGCTCATGATTTTAATTCGGTTATAAGCTATATTACCTGACGTCATTTACGTGTTAACCAAGAGGAATATTCCGTACTGCATTGTCCGGTATCAAAAAATCATTCATTTAAAAACTCTTTCTGATAAACCTTTTGTCAAACAATATTTTGACAACCGTATACCACTTACTAAGACTTGTTTTAACACTAGAACTACCGGCGCAAAAGGCTGGAATTTTAACAACTTTCTGCACCTTTAATTTAATACGCTTTAAAATTAATTATTAATAGAAAAAGGTTTTTGAATATGTCGTAATTCTTAATTCTATTAAACTTTAGTATAAATCAGAAGAAAATTAAAAAAAATATACAATTAAATAAAGGAAAGAATTTAGTACCAGTCAAATTGACTGGTTTTGGTAGTTCTAGTGTTAATGCTGATTCAGCCAATTCAGCAAATTGATTGGTTGCTCTCCGCATTGGGAATGGAACAATAATTTTCTGTTCTGGCTCTTTTTACAATAATCGTCAACATTTTTGTGTGCATTTATAAGACTGATGTACAAAATACTTACAAAAGAATAAACTTTAAAAGAATCAAGGGCAAAAAATAAAGAAACATGGACATCTGTTTATCCTAAGATCCTTACGTATGCTATGCTGATATTCGAAATCAACTAAAGGTTTGATAATCAGTAGCATGTATCGTGATTGAGCCCATAATTTCGGAACTGGATTTGATAATCAGAATGCAGAGGTATATGATCGTGAATGCTACCTGCCCGACTAAAAAGATTAAACTTTTGGCCCCATAGCGTTTCTTAGTTTGCCCCGACCATGGGGTGAAATTTAACTTTAACATTTCCCAATAAATATTAGAATTATTTTGTAAAAAGATTTAATTATTAAAATTTAGCAAGTTCCTACATAAAAATATTTCTATTAAACAGTTTACTTTTTTAATATAGCAAACTTTTAATTTATTTATTTATTTATTTATTCAGTTCGCTTAATACAAGCTAGAGTATGTGATTAAAAACTAAAACTGAAACTAAAAGTAGACTAAACTAAGCAACGAAAACAGACAAATATTAAGGGGGATGCAAGAAGGATTAGTTTGGGGGTGGGTTCGGTGAATAAAGAGCTTGCTTGAGGGATTTTTTCTCCATATGGAAGTCGAAAACAGTAAAGCTGTTGGCCTTGCGCAGCATTTTAGTGAAGGGTTCGGAGTAACCATAATTAGTGCGATGATTTTCGAGGCGAAATGTGGGGAAAGATCTAACATTCCGAGGGTTAGTTTTAAGGGATATGCTGTACTAAGTACTCAATCTTGCCAACGGGAGGACAGGACAAGAACTACTTCTAAAAAAAAGGATTAAGACGATATAAAATGTAAATCAATAATTTCATCTCCTAAATTTCATGATAAACCACAAAATTAAAGCTATAAAGTTCTATCAATGCAAACTAAACGAAAACACTGCGTTGCGAAAACAATTCCATTCGTAAGCAAAATGAATATGAAAAAATAAATGAATTTTATCAAAATCATGCCCTAAAGTTACAAGAATTTCAAAATTCTGTAGGTTTTAGAATTCTTAGGGGATGAAAATATTAATTCTCTAAAATTACCTCCATAAAGCCCAGATCTGTCGCCGATTGAAAATGCTTCGACTATTTTGAAACATCACATATCGCAGCAAGCATCTAGAAATGTCCATGAGCTAGAAAATTGCATAAAAGAAAATGGGGAAGAAATTACTGTGGAAGAGTACAAAAGACTTCTAGGAACAATGAGTACCCATTAGATAAAAATGTTGAAAAATCTGTAGTCACTGTGGAAACTTATTTATGTACTATGTACCTTTTGGAAAGTAACTTTTTGTTTCATTCCTAGAAAACAGAATTTATTGAAAATATTTTTAGGCTTTTCTTGGAGATGTTTTGAATTTAATTTCATGGTATAGAAACTATTTTTTCGTGACATACTGTAGGTGTTGTTTATTTTTGTATTCCAAATTGGTTTCAAACGAAAATTGATTTACCGACTTCAAATTGAACGAAAACTGTGTTTAATTTGTAGAAATCAAATACGTTTTTTTTAAAGAACAACTACGGAAATCAACAAAGTAAAATAACCACCTATACTATCATAATTTGTTTACTTTACTTCTAACTCGAGATCCATCAAAAACCCTGATTTTGTAAATGTTGCGGTTGAGTAAAGAGGTTATCTAATATTCTGGGAGCCCAAAATTGTGTGCGCTCCAAGCCCTGATTTTACATGAACACCTCATGAACACAGCCATCTGCTGGACGTTACCTCTAATTTATTTTTGCCCAAGGGTGGAAGAAGGGCCTTGTGTGATTTACAGTTTTTGGGATACTTTCCTTGACAGGTCGTAGAGACTGGCGTCGGACATCCATACAACGTCTACCGTAGATCTATGCGCCATGAATAGAAAGTGTTGAAGAAACCAAACTGCGGTCATTTAAATCACTTATGCGGCTTCCAAGTGCGGGCGTTTGATTTATTTTCAGCCGCTCAGCAATGAATGCATAATTTATGTATCTTGGAAAATGCCCTGAAATTTCACTTTTGCTACTACTCAGCACGCCTTTGTTGTCATAACAAAAAGTGGGGCATCCAGAACACTTCAAGTTGATGAATTACATAATCATGGGTTTGCCTCGAACTGAACATGGTTTCGGTATGGCTGTGTGGTGCAGCATTTAAATCGATTTATTAGAAATTAGCTCCGTCAAGAGGTGCGGCACGGAGACGAAGGGCATTGCAGAACCACTCCTGGCTGATTGAATAAATTACGTATTATTGTCCTAATTGACGAATACAAGTGATTTGTGGTGTACTACAAGAACTACGTGAGTTTCAAATAACTTTACCGCTTTAAAGAATTTAATTAAATTTTACTTATTAATTATTAATTTCAAACCTTATGAGCACGCTACTATCGCTCCAATCGAAATAAATTTGATTTTTAGAATATATAGTACGCCATAATTCATATAAAAGGGAAAAAATAGAAAGTTATGTTTTCGTCTTTATATAATCTTCAGAATGAAACTAAACTTAACACCTTTTATGTATGTTAGACTCGGTTAGGGACCTCTGGTAGTTTAGTTTTCTAGCGCGCTGGACTACCGTCCCAGAGGCTGTGGGTTCAAAACCCACGGATAACCATTGTCTCTTGCGCTACGTAGTAACACAATGAGCTAAACTTGGCCTAAGTGTGCCTTTCTGGGCAGCCACAATAACGTAACCTAGACTCGGTTAAAGTATGCACCGATGTCCGGGCTAAAAAATCCTCTTGATGTTGAAAACGCCAATAGTTTAACATTTGTAAACGACATAATTATGAATATATTCGAAATCAGCGACCTTTAATATAATTGACAATTTTTGCTTGAAAATCAAACTTTTGAGGTCATCCACCATAGTCCATTTTTCAAGTATATGTAGCCTTTCCAGTACCCTCAAGAGTATATATATACATATATATTTGGATTGCAATCGGAGAAACAGTAAAGATTTGTATATCGAACAAATAAATAAAGTCTCATCGAAATCGGTTCAACTTTTCTCAAGATTTTCAGTTAAATTCAAGAACATTTTTTTAAATTTTGCTCAAAAACTTTAAATTTTCAGCCAACAGATTTCTAAACCGAATTATTTTTTTTGCCGCAGCAAATTTCAGAACTGAGACTGAAATAAGTATGTATAAAAGCTGAGAGGGGAATATTTTAAATTTAAGTGAAAAGGGAATATTTAATTCGTTCTTCTTAGCAATAAACGAAAGGTTGTTTTTAGATTTGATACTGGTTGATACCTTTTTCTGATTTTTCACGATTTTTGTATTGCTATATTTCTCATGGTATTGTTTCTATGGTATGGATTTGTTTTTACAATCAATAGAACGATACAATAAGAAATAAAAATGTTTAATTAGTGTTATTGAAAATTTTTTATATTTTTTTATTGATTAAAATTGCCGATTTTGTAAATCATTTATAACATGCACAATTTATCAATCATTATGACTGTAATTTGTAGCCTTTAGTAGTTCAGTTATTACCATCACGAGGCCACACGTATCTATGTCTCCTGGCGAAGCGGGCTTTTCTAGGCACTAAACTAACCTATGATGGTAACTTTCATTATGACACCAAAACCCCGTCATAATGATAGCAACAAAATGACGCCAAGCCAGCATAATTTTGGGAAAATTACGTTTAAATGCCCTCTGGGCTTAAATAGGCATAGCTAACTTTTTGAAAAATATTCGTAGCTGAGTCCGATTTATTGTTGTTTGCTATTAAAATGTTGTACCTGGGTTGCTTTATTTTACTAAAAATACATACGTTCAAAACTGGAAATTGTTGGATGAATAATAATATTAGCTAATGTGTCATTTCGTTATTTTCATATTTGTCATTAAAATGATTACAGTCATAATGACCTGTACTATTTTCTAAAAATTGTATATGTTATTCTCCTCTATCGGAACAGTGAACAAATTTTAGAAATCGGTTCACTACTTTGTTAGATGACCCCCTGCCAGTACATGTACCTATACCTACAGGTACCATTCAAGATTGGAAATGATTAATCCAATATGACAATCGAAATTCCTCAATTTCAAGCAATTTTAATGAAAATTAATATCTAGAAATTTTTTGGTTATAGAATTCAAATCATGATGGCTATCCAAAATGGGTAACAAAAATGTTAAACTGCAAGGGATTGTTGTGAAAATTAACACTAGGAGGTTTTTGGAGATGTTAATTTCGAATATTGAATTGATATCTAGGAGTATTTTAAGCTATAGAATTTAAATATATAATATTACATCGGTTTTGATCAAAGCCAGTTTTTTATTAATTTATTTGCATTGATTATACAATTTTGTTTGCTCTTGCTAGTACCAGGATTGGGGCCAGATTTGTAGCAGAAAGTATAACAACAACTTTAACTTACATCAACTTAGAACCCATCCATTAAAATTTTTCAAAAACTGCATAGAGCCAAAAATCCAGGAAGTTTCAGTATCCAAAAGCTCTATACCCATCCTCAAAAGAGTATCATCATCCTGGACACACATTGACTACATATCTCCATGCAGGTGCCTCGGAAAAACTTGCCCTTATCATAATCCTTTCAATTTCCTTAAAGATTCTGTTCCACTCAAATATTGGGAAAAAATTGCTATCAAAAGTCGATTCGCAGAGCCTGAAAGGGGTTGTATACGACAAACAGAGCTCTTAAAGGGAGCTAACTAGTAAATGATTTGAATCGTCTGCCCCTACAGGATCCCAGGAACCGAGAAGACCCGGCCGAGCGATAAGGCAACAAAGGTTTCAGCAACTTTATCCCCCTCGAGCTGTGCATCGGCGAAGCGGTTGCATGCAAACTTTCCTGGAGCAATGGCATGCAAATGCCATTACCGGGCAAACGAGTGCATTGTATCATCCTCTCGACGTCGCGACGGAGGCGTCAAGCTTACTCTCCACACTCTGATTATATGCAAACGACCATAGAAATATCGATTTCGTTTTAAAGACATCGAGCCCCCGCAGTTTCTTGAGATAGTTCCGCAATTGCGGAGGAGTTAAATTGCTCATTGTTGGGGCTTATATTAATTAAACCGAATACGTTCAGAAGTGGCGAAGTGGAGTTGGGACGGATGACAACGGTGGGCGCTGACGGGGCCCTGTACGCATTCTTCAAATAGCAAGGGCAGCAGGACAAGCTATCTGTAGCCGCAAAATGAGAATAAGGAATGGAGTCGTCTATGTTATTACTTATACCCGGCCATATGCTGCACAGAATTTAATTGAGCTCTGTGGCCAGCTCACCAGATTTGTTCTCCGACGTTCTAACGTGAATAGGTCATCTAAATGAATTCCCTGGTACCTTCTCGCCAGAGCGATAGCCTCCGACCGCATCCGCACACGGTCGAAACGGGACCCTTCTGCCAGATGGAACTCGTTCCGAGTGCATATGAAGGTTCTCGTGCCAAGATTATGCTAGAAAAGGGCCTTTTCCCAGATACCTTTCGAGTATCTATCCATCAAGTGGAGAGCCTCCTCCAAGGAAAGGGTAGTTCATTTGACTTGACGTGCGCAACGAATAAAACAGCAGGAGCAAGATATTAATGTAATTAGACCGAAGGAGCCCTGCAGACGAAGAAGAAAATCTGTCTGCCATTCACCAGCGCACTTAAATACATACCCATTTTCACTATAAGAAGCACACCGGGCTCGGCAAAGAATTATTTATTCGAGATAATCACTACAATTAATTGAGTTTCTTAGGATCACTGGAGCCGGTGAGGACACTTGGGCTCCAAACCCTTAGGTATTTCACTTGAATGACGGGGGTTACTTGAAATTTTTCTCCTTTTATCTGAGGGTTGCATGCCTTATCAACCCTGAAAATTTAATCAATTTAAGGAAAGATATTTAGAAAAACGAATTAAAAAATTAAATAAAAGGGCTTTTCAATATTATCTCTGAAATGTTTTTATATACTTCAAATGAACGATATTAAGTTTACGGAAAGAATTATAATTTTATTAGTCAGTTAGTCTTAAAAATTGTTCATTTATCTTACATTTCTGACCGCTATCATAATACTAGAGACCATTTTTTTAAACTAGAAAGTCGATTAAAAGATACAACCATTTTCATTTTATTTTAAGTTCTACTAGAGAGTACCGCTTTCGGACTCTGTTAATTTGTGATGGTCCTAATAAAGTTTATCTGATCTAATTTTATTTGTTTGTTGTATCATATTAAGTATTTTTACGTTTGTATGTATTATACAGGGTAAATCGTAAAAAAGTATTCCAACATCAATCCAATCGATTCCTTACAGTGTTGTGATCAGCGTTTACGATAAGCAATTTTTTCGTAAGATCCCTCCTTCACCCCTTTTTTAACGGCTGAAATAATTTCGCGTGTACAGGGAGGTGAGCTCATATAAAACGTAATAACTTCTGTTCAAAATACAGTCGGACGATAAGTAAAATTTTGATAAAAAGTATGCATTAAGAGCTAAGAGACTTAAATCTTTAAGATTAGATGGGTTAAAATCACTCCCACCTTTTCTTAGCCTTTTATACATGGGGGGGATATGCTTTAACCTACCTCGAAAAGTTCAAATTACTCATGCTCATACAGTTTAATATTCGTTTTTATAGTTATTTTAATATAATTAAAAAAATATTCTATGCAATATGGGTATAAGATTTTTTTTTAAATTCATGTGCTTCAAACAGTTAACAGTACTGTGAGTACTGTGTTAGTAGTAGTGTGATTTGGCGCCTATAACGAAAAATATCAATTTAATAAGGTTTTATATTTTTAACTTTGAAATTACTAATTTCTTCTATTTTGATAAAAAACGAAAAAATCATTTCGCAGTAAAATTAACCTTTTAGTGCTTTTGATTCAATAGTGCTTCGTTTTTGTAATAATTTACTTCTCTTTTAATTTGACTGCATAATACGAAACATTTGACCAATCAATTCTTTAGAATATATTGAGCAAAGTATTCTAAAATTACTCCTTAACCCTTAAAATCTACCTAAAAGTTTTCTAGGGGATGCACTCAATTAAATTCTTATAGATCATTAATAGAATATTACAGGACTTTGAATTCATTTAAAGAGGATAAAAGTATATTTCCAATTATCTTAGAAAATTCAAAATTTATCTAAATTTTCATTCAAATATTGTGGTATTTCCTGTTTTCTTAAAAATCTTCTATGAAATATGGATTGCTTTTATTTTAATTTGAACTCCCGTAACACCTAGATTTGGAAGCAAACTCTAACAAGTGAGGTGTCGTTCGAAAGCTACTTTTACCCTCTATATTTATAGATTAGGAAATAAAGGTTATATTATTCGTAATCAATTTAAACTTATATGGTTGGATTCTCCTATTATTTAAAATTATATCTTAAATAATGATATTTATTAAATCACGCCTATGGACGCTCTCTATATTTTCCGCATAAAATCAAAGCAAAACTATAATACCCTCATCCAAATAGGTTTTCAACTCCTTTAAGGTTACACAACTACAGTAAACTATTCACCACTTAGTTTTAATTCTACCTTTTTGCGTTGTTGATCGAACTAGGACTTAAATGAACGCTAATCCTGGATGGTTTACAAATACCTGTAAAAATTCGAAAATTTCGTTTCAAGTTTGAATATATTTGGATATGTTCGTTTGAGTTATATGTGGTTGTATATCTTTATAATTGCGTTTATTATGTGCCCTTCGAAATTAACTATAACAAAGATAAGATAAGATGTCATTGTCAGCGTTTCGAAATTTGTTAAAAGTTTTTGGTGAAGATGCTGTTGCGGACAGAACGTGTAGGAGAATGTTAAAGCAGGGTCCAATACATTGTGAACTAAGAAAAAGCTAAATGCGGGGAAATACAGTCAACAAACGAGTTAACAAAGTACTCCAAGAAAAAAGGCTGACAATATTCAATAGGAAGGAAACCATACTGCATCACGATAATGCTAGACCACATGCTGCTTTGGCGACTTGCCAGAAAATCTCAGAGCTAGGATGGGAAATTCTTTTGCATTGACCATACTCCCCAGACCTTAACCATCAGATTTTCACCTATTCTTTTCTTTACAAAATTATTTGATGAGAAAAAAATTCAAAAATGAAGAAAACGTTTACATTTACAGCACTGCTGCTGTAGTTTTTCGTATCCAAAGATTTTCTTCAATAACAGGTTTTATAAATTGCTACCATGCTGGGAAGAAGTTATAAGGAACGATGGAAATTATATCGTACCATAAATCTAGGTTAATATGTTAAAAATTGTATCATTCTCTTCCTCTTCAAAAACGGACAGAACTTTCTGGTAGACCTAATACTAATAAAATAATTAACCAAATGTACCTCCTTTTTAACTATAAAATAATAATATCTCGCTTAATTCCGCTCTAAAACCAATAATTTGAAATGATGCCTGTAGTGTCGCTTTCGTTCAAACGTAACATGTTTAAAATAATGTTGATAATTTTAGAAAAATATATTCAAAAATGTTAAATTTTTGATTTTAAATGTGAAATTGTATAAATTCTACGTTAATTCAACATTTAGCATATAGTAAAATAATATTTAAACTAACAATTATGCCTGTAGAACATGTTAGAATTGTTTTAGATATTATTTTATTGATTTTACAAGGCGCTACAATGAATTTCAAAAACATTATGATCAATAACTCGCACTTTTGAAATTACAATGCGGCATTTTTCTTAGTGTACATGTGTAGGTGAACAGACGCAAGGTGCCCAATTAGAGCAAGTTTATTTTCGAATAAAACCTTAAGTAGGGCTCCTTGTAATTACTACCAGTTAGCCGGACTAGAAGGAGGTGGTGGCTATTCGATATTCAGCACCTCGACGAGCCCGGGAGTGTTATTTAAATAAATAAGGAAATGTTTGGTTTGGGGTTGGGTGAGGACACAACTGGCCCTTCCATACGGACTTGGTAAGCCATTGTGAGCGACGATAACAATATTTTTCAGACAATAACAAGCGTTTTTAGTTGGCTTTCACCGGAGGGATGAAGGACGGCATCGAAATGAAACCGAGACGATAGAAAGACAATTTGCGGAAAGGGCGGAAGATGGGAGGGGCAAATGCCGACATCGACGTAAACTCGCAGAACTCCGGGAAACACAAAGCCCTCGAGATGTGGACGAGGACGGGTTGTTATCGGAGAGCAACGTTTATTGAAATCCAATTCCCTACTGTTTCGATAAAATATCAACTCGGCTAATTCCATTAGTTCGGGCTCTCTCTCCGGAATACAAATTTCTGGTTGGGTTTCCGTAATCCACCCCATACCCCGGCGTCGTGTTGCGAACACAGTCCCAAAACGAATCAATACAGTCAATCAGTTGAGCCCAATGGATGTTGGGGCCCCGTCAGGACGATGGAAGACGACGGCAGCGGCTGCTGCGGGAGTGGCAGAGTCCCAGTACTGATTCTGTGTCCCGGTCCCAGTCCTTGTTCAATTCTACCGGCCAACTTCTACCGCAGAGCCGATGTGCATCGGTACAGCAGTGCAATTCGATTCAATCAAAGCACCCCCTTAAGCCATTATGGGATGCATTGGGTCCGTGTTGCTGGCTGCATTTTCACGTTTCCCGGGTGCGTTTACATTGTTACAATCGCAGCAACTGTGGCAACACGTCTCTTCGGCTTCTTCTTCGGTTTCAGCCGCCGCCAGCACGGGGGTTGGTACCAATGTTTTGCATAACGGTAAATCCAAGTACCATCATTATTTTTGAAAAGGAAAATGAATTCCCTCTCCCCCTCTTCTCCGCTAAGCTTTTCCAACGGAAACAGTTTTGTTTGAGAGTCTGTTTGAGGCTTGTTCGTTTCCACTTTTTTTTTGTGGTCTGTTGCTCAATTCTGCCCTCCTCCGCCGTAGTCCCCGCACAGACTCCTGCTGTTGCTGTGCCGCACCATTGGCAGCACCCCCGCCATCATCCCATCCATCTGATTGGAACTCCTTCGGCTCGCTCACCCAGTCCCAAAGCCAAGCCACCATCTGCAAATGGGCTCCGAGGATGTTTATGGGGCCCCACTTATATCCTCCCATTTGTATGTTCAGCTAATTGCTGTAAGAAAGATTAAGTGCCAAGATTTGTGCGCAAAGTGTGTTCTGATTTAAGTGCACGACTCTGCTTTATGCATAATAAAAAGGAGGAGGATGCAGTTCCCAGAATTAGTAAAAGCTAAAGCGCCGTGCTGTTTCTGCGTCCATACCCCCTCACATGCAGGTGGGGGTGTTCCCCGTACCACCCTCGCCCAGTTGTTGCCGAGGCTCTGAAGGGCAGAAACAGCTTTCAACTCTGATTTCCACACTTTTGCCGAGAGGAAAAGTGTTAAAGGCTGTACAACAAGTACGCCTCTCGCCTGTACGAATTTAATTGGCAGCCCGTCAGCTAAATATGACAAGGCTACATTCACAGCTCCCCTAGCTCTGATTAAAAATTAGACACTTTTAAAAATTTAAAATCCTCTTAATCAAAAGTGACAATGAGTTTTATAATTTTTACTCTAGCTTACAAATTGTGTAGGGTAGACCAGAAATGGTTGATTAAGTTTTTACATAAACGTCTATATTTACAGCGAGATAAAAAAAACCCACAATTAACTTACTACACTATCAAGGTACACTTCAGAATTTCCAATAAATCGATTTTTTTACATTTTTCAAATCCTTAGAATTTCAGAAATCCCTACACACAAATTTTTGAGAGATTTCAGACTTTAAATGGTATAAAAGATGATCTTTAAAATGCTTTTTGATTTTTTTTTTTTTTTTTTGTTCTGGCTTGCCAATCCTGAGATTGTCCCGCCATAGGACAAGCATTTTGACATGAATATGTCTTATCCCTGGGGTCTATTTGAAAGAATGTGCGGAACAAAAATCGTGGCTGTGACTAATTACTGAGTTTTGGGGGCTGGGTCCTAATCTAGGTATGTGTGTAGTGGGGATAGCAGTGGGCCTAACAGAGGCCCGCACTAATGAGTCATTAACGATGGCATGATATTTTGTGCGCAGTAATTATGCGCAGATGTATGCACGTGGTTTCAGAAACACGTGCATTGTCGAAAATCGTCTCAAATCATCACCAGTTATCATTCACTGCATTTTTAATAGTTTTATTATGTAGCGGTTTTCACTTTTAAGCACGAATACTGTGTAAGTATCTTAAAAAATAACGATCTTTATGTTTCCACGACGCGCAATTCAACATGTATCGACGTAGTTTTTTCTCGCCATATCGAAAAACTTGAAACAAAAGCGTACATCTCGTATTTCAGTACCCATCGTCCTCTTCTGTCCACAACTTCACCTTGAACATCACATAACTTTATGTATGTGTTTGTATGTATGTATGTATAAGTTTGATGTATACACGTATGAACTATGTATCTTTGTATGTATATAGTGTATATAACAGATCAAAAAAATACATAAAACCATTTAAATCTTTCTTTTCATTTATTATATAAGACATATTCTTAAGTCTACTGTGCCATCGAGAGGCCATGGCACTTTTTGTTTTCGATACATTTTATAAATTAGATTAAGGTGATCTAAGGTGTATTGCTATAGTACTTTATGGGAAAACTATATCTTGACGTGCTTAAATTTTTGTTTGCAAAATCATAACTTTTAATTGAATGCACCGATTAAAAAGCGGATTTCACCTTTACAAACAACAACTGCTTTATTCAATAATTAATTCAATTAAAAAAAATTCTAGAAAACTGAATATTTTATATAAAGATAAATATAATCTTAAAAATCACATATATTGTCTAAAAGTTTTATGCATCCTTCTATATTATGCTTATGAAAATGCTGCTCAGAATAGTTAAATATTATAAAAAAAAAGTTATATTTTTCGTCATTACTGATTTTCCTGCACTTTTTTACATATTCTGACCAACCCCATAAGAGTTATCTTGATGATACAAAAAATGTTTAATTGATAATATTTCTGCAAATTAGTAATAATCACTGTTGCTTAAATTTACAGGAAGATCTAAATAACCTATCTTCTTGGTGTATCAGAAATGGTCTACACCTAAACATATCTAAATGCCATGTGATTTCGTTTTATCGATCCGTAACGAATACGTTGTTTAACTACACTATAAATGGTCATTTTTGGATCAAGTTGACGAATTTACCGATTTAGGTGTAATCTTGGATAAGAAACTTACACTTTCAAGACATATTGACCATGTGGTGTTTAAGGCTTATAAATCGCTAGGATTCATAAAAAGGAATACAAGAGAATTCTCTAATGTGTTTGTAATTAAAACTTTGTATATCTCTTTTGTAAGGCCGTTAATTGAATACGCATCTATTATATGGAGCCCATCCTATACTCTGCATATTAATAGAATTGAAGCGGTGCAAAGATCTTTCACAAGATTTTTATATTTCAAACTAAATTGGAAGAAATCAAATGTACCTTCTTATGAAACACGCCGTCTTTTATTTGGTTTACCCACGCTTCATTACAGACGTGATGTGGGTTGTGCTTTGTTTATTAAAGATTTGTTATGTAATGATATCAATTGTCCTGAATTACTTTCTATGATTAATATTTATGCATCGGAAAGACCGCTCCGTTTGAGAGACTTGTTGGTTGCTTCCTCACATAGAACTAATTATCGTTCTCAAGAAGTAGTCATCAGATGTATTAATAAATTTAATTTTTTCAACGAAAAAATAGACTTCACGCTATCTAGAGCAGAATTTAAAAATAATTTAATGTATCTAGAAAATAGAATATAGTAAGTTAGATTTTCTTTAGGTTAGGTTGTTTGAATTTCAGTCTGTAAGATTAATGTGTAATCGGTAGGCTATAAATAAATAAATAAATAAATAAATAATTAAAACACATTTAAGTGATAATCTTGACCAAACCTGATGTGATAGTTTGGTCAATATTATCGATTTTGAAATAAGCACACAACAAAATCATCACATTTTGTTTTTTTTTTCAATTTAAAAAGATGTTTTTTTAAGATATCTCGATAAAATAAAAAGTTAAATGTACGAGTATCTTTTAATTAACTCTATCCATCGAGGTATAAATGATATCAATCGGATTTTTCGTTACATAATTATAACCTTTTTTCTTTATAGGCATTTAGTTCAAGCAAATAGAAATGAAATTGGTATAGTACTAGAGTCAGTTTGAAATCAAATGAAAGACATCATTTTCCAATTATTCATTCGTTTGCTATGACTATACTATAAGTATGTAAAAATCAAGGAAAATCATTTTTTCACATCGATTTTAAATTAACCAGCAAGCAATATAAAAATTTATATCCATGATATTCCTCAAGAACAAAATTTACAAGGTCGTTATAAGGGTGGCGACTAATTTTTAAATGTATAGTGCATTTTTTTTTATTAATGTTATAGAAGGCTTCCGCAATTTCAGTACAGGGTTACAACGAAACCATGTTGTAGACTGCTGTCTTATAAACGAGGGTTTCTTTAATTTTCTTTTCGTGTAAAATAGAAATTGTGTTGATACAGTGTTATAAGGGGGTTACCTATACTATATCTATTTCTACATTCTAACTCATTCGCAAAGTAATATTAAAATACCGATCGATGATTTTCTGAATGTAGAATTTAAATTTATATCAGTAAGTTTTCGCGCCAATTTCAAACATCTACTAAAATCTAAAAATAATTATATTATTATTAGCAATGAATAAGTCTGGAGTGAACATTATTTTTTCTTTTTTTTTATATATAATTATGCATTATTTTTTATAGGACTTGAAACTACCATTAACTTTTTATTACCCATGCATTTATCGCCTTCAGAAATATTAACTGGTCTCTATTCACAACTTCAAATAATTGAGCAACTATGCTTTTGGGCGCTTAACTTGCCAACTGAATTGTGGGAATTTTGTGCCTCCTATCGCCGAATTGTTTTCAGATTTAAATGTAAATGAGTTTCAGCATGCATATGAATGGAATAGCCAATTAGAATAATTCCGTTCCGCTATTGAACTAAATTAGTTTTCCATTCTTAGTAGTCAGGTAATGTTTTGCGTTACTTCGATACAGGGCATCATAGAGAATGGGAGCTCATTACTGCCAGCAGAAGACCACAGCCGGAAGGTAGCCACAGGTCCCGCAGGAGTAATCAGCATATGATTTGGTATTACGTAGTAATTATTATGCACCATATTATTGACGCAAGCTTTGCGGCTATCATCGGATTCCTTTGAATTAGTTTTAATCACTTGCAGTGGTAATGCACTAGGATAATTCATTTCTATGCTCATTTAAACATTTTTGTTTTTTCTGTTTTATAATTAAAGAAATAGATACTTACCAAATAACATATGCCGTGTGGTACCTTTGTAAAAGGCTTTCAGATAAAGCGAAACCTCATTTGTGGTAATTAATACTAATAAAAATGAAATGAAATCGTAGAAAGTACTTTTCATTAATAAAAACTTTTCAATAATTTTTACTGCAATTATTGTAGGTAACTTTGTTTCCTTTTTTTATATCTGTAATTCTACACAATTGTGCTTTATTGGGAAAAATTACAAAGTAAAGGTAAAATTATATAAACATTGCGTGTAACACATACGTTTTATAGTATAATTTTACTTTAGATAATATGGTAAACTGAAGGCTTATAGTTGCAATATCTTCCCATATAATGAGTATTTTTTTACTTTTACTTTTTTTGAACACAGTAGTGTATTAAAAACTTCACTAGGCATGCCCTGGTTTTCATTACACTCATTAAACAGAAAAGATTCTATCGTCATAACGAAAATAAGGATTGAACACTTCCCCTTGACACACAGTTTCATCCTTAAACTGTTTCTACCTAAACCTAAATGTACCTGTAAAAATCACACCATTGAACATATTTTTGCTTCATGTGCCCAATACTCAGTTCTAAAAATAAAACACAATATTAAATATCGAGGAACTCCGAAGTATTTAAGGAACTAAAAAACTTAATAGAATTCGTAAACGAAAACGATATCTATAAGGAAATCTAACAATACCATATACTTATTCATTCCATTATATTTAAAATGTACAAAACAATGAAATAACAACAATAACACTATGTAAGTTTTCTTAATGCCAAATAATGCTAGTAATGTTGGGAGCCAAAACCGCCAAAAAATAATTTTGAATAGTAAGAGTCATCGCTGGCTTAAAAGTTATTATTTTTAGCTTCGCTATTCTTAACAAAAGTTAAATTTCTCAAACGTTTAGTATATCGACAATTTTCTCTGGACGTAATTTTTTATTATTAACCCTGTGCACTATGAAGTCACCTCTGTGGTGTGACAAAACTATTTTTCTCTAGAACTCTTAAGTTACCCTTGGGCGCGACACTTCATATATAAAACAAATTGGGAAGAACAAGTGGGGAAAAGTTTTATTTTTAAAAAAATGCTTTGAAATTATGTGTATGCAACATGTGATATCAAAACCATAAAAATTAAATCAAAGTTGACCGAGAACAAACTAGGAAAACAATTATAATGCAAAGGGTTAACCAGGGCATCTTATAAACAATAGTTAAATCCTCCCTCAATACAACTACTAAATAATATTTTATATTATAATTATAATTTATAATATTTTCCTTTGTAGGCTTTAGAAGGCGCAACTCACCTCATCTTGAAAACTTTTCTAAAGCCCATACCGAGTAATACTAAGTAATGCTCATGTAATTAAAGTAATGGCGAAGTATCAGGTACAGCAATGATAATTAAATTTTTTGAATTACCATTACTAGTAATGGTACTTATAAGCCATTTTAAATTACATTACTTGTAATGGTAATGGGTATGGTAATGTATTCCAAAAAAAATTATTTTAATTTTTTTTATTTGATAAAAGTTCTACTTAAAAAATGATTTACACTGTTTTATGCAGTTTTGTGTACTTTTCTCAAATTATAAAAATCAATTTTGGGTGTACATATATCGATTTTGTACATTTCCCTAAAATTTTCAGTGCATGCACCAAAGCTGGTGCAAGGATGGAAAAGAAATGACGTCATGCAAAATTAATTGCAACCCCATCCGCCGTCTCCTTTCCATCTAAACAAATTCAATTTTCCATGGCACCTCCCAGAGTGCCCTCACGACCAGAAAGGTTGGCTGGTAGTCCCTTGGGACGGAGGACGAGCCGGAAGAGGCGACACTCTTAAATTCCCCGTAAACCGAACACTTTAAGGTATTTACATATTGAAAAGCAGTAAAACCAAGAAGTCAGTGGTTCGTAAAGTCTGCCACTTCTTGAGCCGAATCCCCCTGGGAGTCAGACACAGCGCAAATAGGATTCGAATGCCAGAAGGCAGAAGGCGCAGAGCTCTCGGAATGAACTTTTCCCAACCACCCCCCTGGTTTCTATTAATTATAAATGATATCCGTAAATACTTGCCAACTTCTGCGGGACCTACATAGGTTGGATCCGGAGGATTCTCTTTTTCAGGCCCGATGCACAAAACCCGCAGATTCCTCCAGATTTCAATTTGCATTCAGGGTATTGTTCGGGATCTCCTCGAAAACCTCTTGGCTCTGCACAAGACGCATTCGAATTGTTCTCCTCAAGGAAGTCGAACTTATGTACATTACTTTCTGTAACGGGACCGGTTAGAGGAGCTCCGGGGGCAAGCAAATGCGCCCCATAAACATGTTATAGAATAATAGAAATCACTTAGCGCTTATAAAGCGGAAAGCTTTAAAAACTTTCAGGTCCTGGGAGCGGCTGGTGCGGCATCGGCATCTACATTTCCACTTGTTTTATCTCTTCCTTCCGCAGCGCATCCCGATGCCACTGATGCCGCTAACGCCTCCTTATAGTCCTTGGTGGCATCTTAAGTTTTCCTCATAGCGTCGCTCTCAAACGCGCATTATTCATTTACGGTTTTTCAAGTTTCTATTGGGTTTTTGGGGGGCGCTATGGAGGCGAGACCTGTGCACATATGCGACATTTCCAAATTTATAACCAGAATGCGAACCAAGCAAGGGCCCCATAATACTGCCGGTGTGGTAGCTCAACGGCGGCAGCGTCGCGGCGCTCTATGTAGCACTACTGGGAGACATAAGGTGAGTTTCGGTGCAGCTGGGTAAAAGTTTCTTGAAAAAGATGGTTCGCTTGGAATTCGGATGTTATAAATTAGAAATGAACACCATCCATACAAGGGGGAATTTACGGGGCGAAGTTAAACCCAACACGAAGAATATGTGCTTTACGTGGTATCCGCTCAGGCGTACAAATTCCTCAGAAGTTACTTCCTCCTACGAGTGGGCGGCTTAAAAATTTCAGCTGCCGTCATAAATCGCATCTATTATGAGATCGATTGCCTGCCAGAGAAAGCACTGATGAGTTCTGATTATTATAAATGATCACTTCGTTTTCTCGTTCTGCTGCACTCTATGCATTATACTTCTCTTTTAAGTATTGCATCTGCATTCCACAAATTTATAGTTTTAGCATCAAGAGTCTTGGAAAAAATCCACTATTATGAAAGACTAGGGACCCGAGAAAAAAGGTTATATATAAACAGATACAATTAAAATTAAATATAGCATGTACAAATGTGATAAAAAATCAGCAGAAATAGCTGAAATATTGTGGTATTCCAGAAAAATGGTCTACAAAGCAATTAGTATAGCAAATGAAAATTCTGTTTACTTAATTAAAACTATAAAACGAGTACCAAGAGCATGGAAAACTACGCTTTCTATATATAGATAAACTGATAATTCGAAAAACAATTCATCAAAACAGTTTACAAATGAAATAAATGAAGAATATGAGTTAAAATTATCGGACAGACTAGTAAGATTGAAATTAAATGAAGCCAAACTCTTTGGACAGCATAAGTAGAAAAACAAAAAACTCCTATTGAAAAATATTAAAAAATGTTTGAACTTTGATAAAAATAATAAGGATCTACAATTTTGGAAAAACGTGCTTTGGAACATTGAAACGAAAATAAATTGGACCAGATGGCAGAACATACGACGAGCATGCCTAAAAGGTCAAACGTTAAATCTTAAATAGACCCAGAAGACCATCAAGCACGGTGGGGCAAATATAATGATTTGGGGAACTCTTTCATGGCATATAGGACCTATTGTGAAAATAATTGAAAAATGAATAACTTGCAATATCTAGAGATTTTAAAATATAATATGAAACCATATGCGTTTGAGTACATGGCATTCAACTGGACGTATATCCACGATAACGATCCAAAACATTCAGCGAGGCTAATAAAAGATTGGTTATCAAAATCAAAAAAAAATCAATCTTTTGAATTGGCCAGCTTAAACTCCTGATCTTAATCCAATAGAAAATCTATGGAATGATGTTAAGATCAGGATTGAAAGAAAATACTTTAAATATTTTGATGAATGGTAGAATGGTATAAAAGAAGCTTAGTATTCTATTCCGATGGAAAGGTGTCAGAAGCTAGTTGAAAGTATGAGTCATAGGTGTCAAGCTTTAATCGAACATTTTGACTACAGTACGAAATACTAACAACGATTTTTTGGTTTGATTTCATGATATCTCTTATTCAACGCCTTTTCATAGAATTTATCATTTTCAAGCTCTTATACTATCTCTATGAATTCGTTGTAAAAGTTTCTATATGAATTTAATTAATTAATAATTACATTGTCAAATATAAAAAACGATATCTTTGCTTTCACTCTTTTTGTAAATGGAATTTTCATTATGAAATCAAACTTTAGGTCGAATAGTACGCCACTTTAATTACACGAACATCGCTACAACCCTCGAATCACGATTTCATATAACACGGACACAATTAAATGTGCTATTCGAGAGATGCCTGTATATTCGTGTAAAAATACATACAGCAAACTCTCGTGAATATCCAAACTCTCGAAAATCTAGACTTCTGTTGTGTATCCCCCAATACAATTTTTAGAAAATCTTAGATCCTTTTTTAATAACGTACTTTGTGTATATAACCTCGAAAATGGCCATGTCTTACGTAAATATACATAGAAAACTGGATATCAGAAAACTTACAATCATCTGCAATCGTACAATAAAATTTTTTATATTAGTGAGAGAATTCTTTGATATTTCAAAATTAATTAATTGTTCGTTTACCAATGTTTTCATTATTTTTTCTAATTTCATTCTATAATCTTAAGAAGTTAATCTATTGGGAATCAAAACCATAACTTTAATATTTATAAAGATAACTTATAAATTTTTCTGTATTCGCAAGCTGCCCCTAAAAGTTTCAGTTTAAGTGTAAAATATTTAACGCCTTCAAATTTTCGAATGACACTTAGAATATTTTAATATGATGTATATAAAGCATATAATATAAATAAGACCTATCAATTATGAAGTATATTTGATCCTCTCTTGCTATCCCCTTGTTAAAATTAATATTGCATTTTCAGTCCCATAATTCTTAGATTCAACTCAAGACAGCAGCTAGATTGTTGGATTTTTGTAAAGATGAATATATAAATAAAATGAAATCGAAACTCGATAAAAAGCTTTGTTGAGATGCTAAACAAATTAAATTTGTCCCCGCCTTTATATTTTGAGCGCCTGACCCACCAAAACACTTTGATAAAAGTTCAGTTACTCAAATTTTCTCATATTCATAATGCAATTGACTACATTTTAGTATTTTTAAAAAACCTCTGTTTAAAATTGAAATTATAAAATCAATTTTAGAATTATAATCAAAGAAATGAAGATGGATGGTACCAAAACGGAATCAAACTATCACTTCTATCAAAGAATTGATTACGAATATCTTTTATTAAATTATATAATTAGTAAAAATATGTATTATGTATTAGTAAAAATATATCAAACTCTTTATACTATGTATACCTACCAATTATTTATTATTAATTCAGTAAAATACTCGATTTTAAAAAATAAGTATTAAATGAATAATAAAAATAAGCACAATATGTATCGTAAAATTTATACGTTAAATAATCATTATATCCCCAGTACGATTCGTATAGCGATTACAAATCGTATATTTGATCCAAACATAATTTGGTCCGAAAGTTGACCAAAGCTCAATACAATAAAAACGTACAACATCAGTGAAGTACCTCATTTCCATCCTTTCTATAGTTGTAGTTATATTACAAATAAGAGAAATATTTAACAATGCGTTCAACATACCACACTAAAGAAAAAGTTGCTCAACAGAACACTTTACTTTAATTAGAAGTGGGCTAGTTTACCTAAAAAATCACAATCAATATATAATAGCTCGATAATCACTACCTACCTCTATAATAACATTTATTTTGACTGCGAAAATAACAATCCAATAATAAAATGGAATACGGTACCCTTAAAATTTGTTAAATAAAAAGAATTACGAGATCGATTATTATATGTATTTATTATAAGTAGACTAATCCGCTCGTAGATCCACGAGTTAGAAAAGAACCTTTTTTTCCTCTGATCTAATTTGATTTGATTTAAATAAATTAAATATTAAAATAAGAATGAATTTTTATACTATTTACAAACAGTTTTTTCTGTATATGAACTTTCGTGTAGAATCACCTGAAGGGGAAAGATGGGGTAGGTAAATAAAGACGAAATTCGATTTACCCAATCTTGCTCCTTGGAGCAATTCTACACGAAAATTGAATCCTTATTTTATTTTATATTTCTTTCGGTTCTAGAATGTTGATAAATTATGTTTACAAAATTATAATACTACACCTTAGGGGTAACCCATCTTACCCCTTTGGTGGGGCAAGATGAGTTAATACCCCTTGGGTGGGGCAAGATGGATTGTTGTGTTATGTTCAATATGTTAGTTATTTTTTCCCAAACTACTTAAAACACGTTCCTATTACATCAATTAATAAGAAGACTGATAACACAGATCAACAAGAGTCAGCAAACAAAAACTACAATACATTTTTGATGTATTTTTCGTCGCTGAAGGATACCGAGAAATCCTAACTTATGTACAAAAAACACGGCTTTTCGTTATTTTTTGATTATACGTATAACAGGACAAGATAATTTTTAGCCCAAAAACTTGATAGTAGTTTAAAGTTCTAGTATTCTCCTTCAAACCCCACTTTAACTTATAACGTATATAAATTTTGGTTTCTGTTTTTGGTTTTCCTCTTTTTTGTAGGCCTGTGAAATCAAAGGTCCCAACATGGTGCTTAGCAGACAAGCCTGATGTTACTATGCTATCTCCATACTCGACTCAAAGTATAATAATCTCATGGTGCTAAGTTAAGGTTATCTTACTCTGTACCTGACTTGTTACTGAGAAGGCATGGTATCCCTTACAAACGTCTTAACAGGTCTTGATTTATTAATTTTAGGTGGAATATTATTATTGTCCTGATCCATTTGAAGCATACATTCCTGGATTGATCAAGGCCTAATCAAATAACGTGATCTGACCATGATCAATTCCAAGGATTGGAATCCGGCTCTGATTTATACCCCACTTTATACCAAATCCAAACCATTTTTAACATATCAAAAATAACGAAAGTATCCACCAAGTCACCTCAAGTGGCAAGTGTTAATTATGCATGTTAGAACTAAGTTGACAAATCCATGATAATTCGACCAAAAGCCGTCGCCTTTACGTTTTAACTGTTTCAATTATTCTGTTTAAGTTGCGAAGTAATTAACTCGATAAGAGTCAATTTCATCCTTCACTAGATACAAGCCCGTAGCTGGAAAGGCGCCAGATGAGATCTTCATTCAGAGGAAAGGAGCGCTGGAACACAAACAACCCTGAGATAGGGTCCGGTGAGTGCATGCAAGGACATAAGAAGACCCTCCCTCCGGGCCCACTTCCTGCCCCTCGGGCTTCACTCTGGCCGCACGTAGTACCAGATCCAGGGCCTAGGCCACCCCCGCGTGTATGGGTTGCTCAAACACTTGAAAAAGGCACAGAAATGGCAGAGCTTTTCCTCAACGTCGTCGTCATCGTCGTTGTCGGGAGGAGTCCGAGGGCTTTCATAAAGCACAAACAAAAAATAAAGCAATTAACACTTAACTTTTGAATAAGATAAAGAGGACATCTCCAGTTTGCTCCCCAGGGACCAAGTTGGGCGAATTTTGTTAAAGTTTTTGGGGGCGAGGGTACGTTCACAGACACGGCGACAGTCTGCTGCAGCGTTGCCCTGCAGGTTGCCGCGATAAAGAAAGCATTTAATTATTCGGAATGGATAAATAATTTATTTAAGGCGGCTGCAGGGAGATTGCTACTTATTGTACTTAGTGCGCCTTATTCACTAGCCGCTTATCTGCGAACCTCCCTCTCAACTCCTCCTCGCCCGCACTCAACCAGGTGTCGGTGCAAGCAGGTGCTGAAGACAAATAATTAACAGATTAAAGTTTGTCCCATCCCAGTTGGTCTTGCCGAGCCGCCAAGGTAGACTTAGGCAAGGACGCCGAGGGGCGCTTATGGGGCAGCCAGGTTTAACCGGGTCGGAGTATTTTAAATCGTCGAAAAAGGTCTCAAACTCTCCAAGATTAACTATCCCACTGGTGTGGATTTCCTTCTTCCAGAACGTTCGAAAAAGAAAAGGTGCATCCGCGGATTGTTCATCACGAATAAATGGTGCAATGAATCCTCCTGACTTACGGGGGAGGGATTACAGTCCCAAAAATTATTGCACTTTTTAGATTAAGGGCAACATGAATTCTGGGAGCTACGCCCTACCTCTCAGCTAACGCTATACCTACAGTTTTCTTAATTTAAGGTTTCACATGAACTTTATTTTTATGTAGCATAGTGAAGAAAACGTTCCAGTGCATTTCATCCCGTTTGCAATGAATGGTACAGTCGTTACCACTAATAGATTTAAAAAGAAAATAACGAGAATAGCGATCGTGGTACATTTGGTGAAACTCCATATAAATCAAGTGATTATCGAACTCTTTTAGGAAAATTTAAATTATAAATGGAGGCTAATCCATGGAAAGCAGAAATTATCTCAGGAAAGTAAAATAAATCTATTTTCTTGTCCCATAGGTAAAATAATTTTTTTAATTAATTTTAAACCATGACACAAAATACATTTAATAAGTTTTGAAGACTCTGTCTGTCTGTCTGTCTGTGTGCATATGTTTAATCCGTCATAATAGCTCCAGAACGAATGAACCGATTTCCATATTTCTCAAACAAAAACTGTAATCCAAACTAGTACGAAAATAAATAATTTTATATTACGCACGCGGATAAAGTACTAACTTACGGCACAGTCTTCCATGCGGTAATTATCAAATTAAATACAGAATTTGGACATGTCGGATGTAGTTGGTTCGTTCAATTTCGGGACCCTCCTGCACCAACCATTGATATCTCGCTTAACTTGAAAAAGAAGTGAAAAAACACTCTGATTTTAATTTATTTCTTTAACACGCAAAAATTCGAAGGAGATTTTATTTTACTATGCTTTATAAGACTATTTAGAATAAATGTTTATAACACCAATAACATCAAAATCTCATGCAGACAAACCATTTTTTATAAGGTTTTCCAGGCATCCTGCTACTTACCACCCTTCGACTATGTATAAGTTGACTACAGGTGGGTTTGTATCTTTATCAGTACCTATCAGAAGAGGCATAGAATTTGATTATAATTCAATTTGTTCTGGAAAATGAAAGTAAGATTATATTACAAATATGGGAAAAAATAATCACATAGTTAAAAAGTAATATGGTCCCAAACAGAAATTAGTTATTCTTCACTTTGAAATCATGAAGAAAAGCTGATACAAATGAATACCACAAAATCAGGACTGTTTTAAAGCAAAATTATGGAACATATTGGAGAGGATTTAACCCTAACCAGAGACCCTGGTTAAAAATTAGTGTCTAAATGGACCAAAAAAGGGTTTAAGTCGATTAAGTTACCTTACGATGACCGAAACAGCCACATTAGCCTAACCCATCCTTAGAATCCGCACATAAACTTTTTTACAAAAATTATAAATGATTCCCATTGATTTATTTTAATTGAAAGGTAGCAAAGCATCCTCCAACATTTGTAAACTCCCAAAAAGATTTATCTGATGATATATCGATCTTTAAACATTTAACAGCATCATCAATGACCCGAGAAGTCAAACTATAATTTCGGCAAGGGGAAGACCAGCAAAGTACATATTAGAATTTATTTTTTTTAACTGATTTCTTATCACATTCGTGTTTTGTTTCAAACAGTTTATATACACGCCAATTAAGTTATCTATGTAATTATGGATCATTTTCTAAAAAATTTAGTAAGAGCTCAGACCCAATATTTTTTTTATGTAAAAATTTTACTGATTTTGTAGTCTATGAGTCGATAACTAAAATTGATTAAATAACTCATAATCTTAATCAAATCGATGGTTTGTCTAAATTATGATAATAGGAACACCAAATTCGTTCGAATGTAGCGCTGCCCAATTTCTTTTTCACTCTATGGCATATTTCCGTTTATATTATAACTTTTTTTGAAATATGTAAATCAAAAACCCGAGAATGAAAAGAATACCAAGATAGTCGTGCATATGTAGTTAAATTCTATTTATAATAAAATTTCTAAAGTATTATTTTGTCATTAGTAATCTAAACCTTTTTCAACAAGTCTCAAAGATTCCTGATGCAAACTCTAACAAAACATATTGAAAATTAATTATTATTTTTCGCTTTTCAAGAAGTTGCTATCTTGCTACGGATTCGTTTTTTAAATTATTTCTTTAACTTTTTTATGTCCATAGATTGTTAATCTGAAATCGTAAATTTTCCATCATAACACACTTTAAATATACTTTAATCATTTTTAAACTTGTTAACTTGTTAAAAATGAATTTTACTGAATGTGTTGCAGAAAAGTTTTTACCTAGTTTTCTTGAAAATCCAACATGATGAAAAATTTTCAGTTTATTTATATTTAACATATTTTATTTCAAATTAAACCTAGACTCAAGTTTGAAGAGAGCTTGATTTACATTTAGTTCAAAATTGAGTCTAGCCTGATTTACACTCAATACAAGTTTAGCCTAATCCTTCCTCTACCCAGACTAAAGCTTGAGTCAACACAATCCAAGCCTAGATTAAACCGAAAAATATATAACCTATCTTTGGCCTGTAGTTTTGTATTATTTATTATATGGTACTAAACCAAAGGCTTGAAGTGGTATTCCAAAACAAATACCGTGAAGCAGAATTATAAAAGTCTTATAGCAAAGTAAAATAACACTAAATTTCACATACCATAACCTCGGAGTAAGTTCAACAAGGATCAACTAAGTGAACAGGAAATTGATAACATCCTATAGTACTTATAGAGACACAAAATAGCTATAATAATTTTATGAATTAAAAGCAACTAGTCGCCAAGAGCATTTTAATTACATATTTCCTAAACTTACTCAAATTTAGTTCATTTAGCGACCTCGTTAAGAGGGGGGTTATTAAATTTTGATTTTACCCAAACGAATGAGGGTGATATGCTATGATAAAATTACTTTTCCTGGCACCTAACTTTCCTCATAAAATAGCTCATATTCGTATTACACGTCTCCTTGGTTTATGTACACTTGGACTGCTTTTCAAATATGTCTTATTAATATCTCTGAAGGAAACTCGAATTTTATTAATACTATACATCAAACGTTCTTTCAAATTACACTTGCACCTCATAAATTTAAGCTACCAAATGTTGTACCTAAATAAAAAACCTGAAAATATTGTAAAAATTACATTTAAAGAAAGAAGTTACAAAATTGTATTCCTTGTCATTTTATCGCATAATACCAAGTACTACAGATTCCAAAAATAAATTAATTCTTCAAGTATTTCCAAAATTCGTTCATGCATGTACTTGTAAATAGCTCCGGCATCGGATACGATCTGATTTTAATTGGATTTCTACGGCTCATTCCAAAATAAGAGCTAATTACACGTTTGCTCTTATTTCTGAAGGTCAAAGTAAGAATTAATTTCATTTTTAGTTATTTGATTAATTTGAGTTTATTTATAAAACGTAAGCGTATGTCGATAATGAAAAATTTATAAATTTATTGTAAAAAACACATTGCTTGTGGGACTAAAGTAATTATAATTTTTCTAATTAAATTAAATTAATTAGGTAATCCTACTTTGTTAACGAAATTATATTCGAACTATATAAAATCACTACAAAGTTTATTTGGAAGATAAAGGGTCAAACTGGGAATTGATTTTCTAGTGTACTCGTACATGTGAGCATTATAAAGAACTTGCAAAAGTAATATATGGAGCAGGTATTGCTAATTAAGGGTAAAACTTTTTTTAATGATTTTATGTGTATTTTTACTTAACTTAAAGCATATTTTCATCGAAACGTTTTCGACCTGGCGACCACTATTCAGAAAAAACAATTGCATCGATTGGGCACAAATTTTCAGGGATTGTTCACGAAATGCATAATTTGGGCTGGAACTAAATTTATAAAATATTTATTTATACTTATTAACCATATTTTTAAACAACTTAAGTAATAAATAATAAATAAATCCAAAAGTCCATCATTTTGTTAGTTTTCATTGGAGGTGAAAAATTTTTGTTACGTTTTAAGAAAATATTCGATTTTTTTACTTTCAGATGCTCCAAACTCCACGTTGGTCATGGTCGCCAGAAACAAATGGGGTTAATTGCATTTCATGGTCTTTATTACACTTAAAAGATACATATATAAGTATATACTGGGGTGAAATTTCACTCATGTACCCTTAACGTAATTTATTTCGATGATACCCTTAAAATGGTTAATATACCAAAACATAAAAATATATTTTAGCATAAGAAAAAAATTCTAAAAAAATTATACAATAAACCCAAACTGACCATCTAAAGGATTATAATGTAGGTGTAGTAAATATAGGGTTTATTACCGGATCCATCGGCGAGAATGCGTATGCGGATTTCATACATTGAACGTGGATTTCAGAATCGATATGTATAAAATCATCATTCTCGCCGACGGATAAGCCCCTGTGTTTTTGTAAGATTTATTAAGTTATAACATTAAAATCAGCTACATATTTAAAAGACTTTATACAAATTATTACAAGAAATAAAAAGAAAATTCCGTATAAAATTATAAATTAATGCTCTTTGATTTTTTTCCATTTGATTGATTCACCTATAAGACCTTCGTGCCAAATTTCAAAATTCATTACTATGTAAATTGATTTCAAAAGCTCTTTTTATTAGGTACATTGATTTAGAAACTTGATTACTAGACTATGAGACTATAGACTTTATTTGATATAAATTCCAGTTATATCTAAATTTTTGCTACAGTTTTTGTTAAACGTTTCTTACCTCTGATTATCCTCTTTAACATAGTTTCCTATAGTTGCCTCTTTATTATAGTCAAATATGTGCTCAATAATCTGAATTTTTTAAGTAGCACAAGTTTTCACGTTGTATTTCTCCGGTCCCCCCAAATAACACCTAGAGATTTCACAATTCACTTATTTAGTGTAGAAATAAAATTTATGATATCGTTTCATCATTCATTCATATTTTATAATAACTCCTGCATTCGTTTGTGTATTTAATAGAAAATAGATACCCAGGATACTTTGTTACTGCATTCAAGGTGTGTAGAGCACAGATAATTTTATTTGTTTTTGGGTTTCATAAGGCTGCAGGTCTTGTTGCTGTTTGTTATATAAAAATTTTACAATTTCCTCTTTAAATATTCTAAAAATAAAAATTATATAGAAAAACATCAAAAAACTCAAAATATTATTAGAAGGTAAACCGCAGAGTTATTTTTATTGAACTGTGTATTTGTAATGCACAATAAGTAGACAAAACGGAACACCTTTCTAAATTAGAACAAAACTGATGCTAAAATAAGTAGCCTAACTTAGTTTTAAAACATTGATTAAAATGAGGCCTCCAAAAAGCGAACCGAGCAAATCCCCGGTAGCTCATTCTATCACAATTGGTCCGCGACTGGCTATAGAGACCGAAAAAAACTAACGGGCGTGATTTAACAGGTCGTTTATTAGAAAAAGAGGAGATAGTGTAGGAATCTGCATAAACAAAATGTTGAAACAATATTTTAACTTAATATTACGAAAACTTAGCATTACGTAGAGAAAAACATTTTATTACCTCTGCAAATTCGTAAGGGCTGATATTACTAATAGCATTTCATTAATATATTGATACACTTGTGGCTCTAATACAGAGTACGGCTGCAGGACTTTAAACTCCCGCAGATTTTCTATAAGACTTCTGATTTGCATTCGGCATGCAGGCTCCCGGACACGCAGCGTTGGAATACTGAAGTCTTTCACCTTCAGGGATGTTAGCTGACTATCTACAATGTTCATTGTATGGGAAACGCTTGTTACCCTCCTATGACCAGAAGGCTGAGGATATTTCATATCTTCAGCTTCATCAGCCGAATCTGTTGTGCTGTCTGAATCAAATGCGTTGTTCTGACGTCGTAACGCCTCTCCCGGATCCGCCACAAGTGACAAATACTTGGGAATTATATTCCGGAAATTGCATTCATTGAAAATTGTCAAGTCATCATTGTTGCCCGTATAAGCGTCAGATATATAACTTATAATGCCCGAGGGCGTGATCGTTAAAATAAATTTAAAATTTTTACAGTCTAACATTTCTAGCGTCGGACTCGATGGTCGTTGGACCGCAGTCTCTACACACTCTATAAGTGACTGAACATAAGACAACTTTGAACGGAAGGCGATTGGGAGATTTTTATGGCGATCATAGTATCGCTTTCCCTCTGGCCATCTGATCAAAAATTTTAAATATTTCGCCAATTTGCATACGGTCCGAGCAAATATTTTCTGTACTTCTGCCTCCGAATATTCAAAATATTCACCTATAACAGAGAAATCCTCATTCAAACGTAACTTTTTCAGAGTTATATACAATTCAACGAGGGGGATGTTAGCCTTCGAGCAAATTATAGTTTTCAATATGTTTAACCGCTCCGATGTTACACCCAAGTGTAATTTTGGAGATTTCTCTATCAGTTCAATTGTAACATTGCGAATGGTTTTTTTCGCGGGACCCTTTATGAATATTGTCGGCCGCCGGACCGGTCCTGATGTGTTTAAAGCCCCATTTGACGAAATAAATGGAATCGTGTACTGCTTGTTTGGCGTTGAGATTTTAATTGCTGTGCCCGGTTTAAATTTGATAGCATTTCCAGTTCGTATGACCGGCTGATTTTTCTGTACGCTAACCAATGTTCCTGTAAATCCTGCACCAGGCGAACTTGGAGCTACAACTGGTTGCACGGACACCTGCTGTTTGGAAGTCAGTTTTGAGGTTTTTGCCTCCACTGGGCTCTCTAAAATATGTGAGAAAATGTTGGCAAACGTGTGGATTTTTATCAAATATATATTTTTTACCTTCGGCAGAACTAGCTCTCTTCAAAGGCGATGCAATTGCACTTGTGGTTGCCAAAGTACCAGCGTCCTGTATACTTGCTACTTTTAATAAGGGATCCTGAAAATATACGGTATACAGATTTAGATAAAATTTAAGTTCAACAATTTTATAGTTTAGTAAATGAGTTCTACAGAGTTTAAATATAAATTAAAAGTTACATGTAGCTTTTTACTTCATATCCAGAAATCCCAAAATTGTAATAGTAATCGGTAAACCTGAAAACCGCCAGGCCTGTGTATAAAAATTATACTTTAACAAATACTAACTAAATCGTTGGGAAATGTTGACAATCGTCATATGTACTCAAATTGTAACTCTAGCTATTTACTTGTAGTAAATAGAATGTAGGTATTGTAAAGTCGTTTTGCAAGCTTAGAAAGAATTAGTCAATTACTAATTTTTAGTCACAATCGGCAGAGGTCTTAAATATATTTTTCTTGAAATTAGCAATTTATGTGTTCTAACACCAAACCATTATTTCCAATATTTCGAACCCATCCACCCTTAAAATTATAAATCGCATAGAAAGAAATGAATACATTTATCGTAGATTAAAATGATACACATTTATCGTAAATTGAAATTGAAAATGTTCAAAATTATATAAAACTCGAAAAAATTCAAAATGAAAATTAAACGAAATCTTATATACCTTCAAATATAATTACAAAATGTGATTAACTTTCAGCATCTACATTTAGTTCTTTAATAGGTTCATATTTCAAGAGACTGCTCCTGCACTCATATTCATTCGCTATTTATTGTATGAAATAATTTTTTTCCTATGAAGAGTTACTTTTAAAAAATTGCCGTAACGTTTTTAATCCTTTAGTAGTTCTATGTAATAGCTAAATGTCCGAACCCTCATATAGAAACTAGTAACCTTGAAATCTCCTATGATATTGCGATTTTTTTACAAATAAATTTTCATTTTGAGCCTTATTTTTCTAGAAAATGTAACTCAGAAAATATAGTTTATTCGAAATTTTAAAAATCCGAACGTCTACTCTCTTGACTCTTTTCTATATCGTCTTTCCTCATAAAAATCAAAGTATATAACGAGAAATGTGGTTTTTCATTTTTATTTCCGGAGGTGACTTATTTTATTTAAGGAGTAACCAATTCATTTAACATTTTGTACACTAATTGTATAAAATTTAAAGAATAGAAAAAAATATATTTTTAACCAATTACCCGCCACGCCTGAAAACAATGCCAATTTCAAAATTTCATTTCTTTTTACTTACTACTTATTTGCGGTTGCAGTATGCACTATCTATAAGCAAAACTTTAAAGGTACTCATAAATGTTCATAGTTTGTAGTTTTTTTTTGTTGTAAATGATTAATTTTTTCAATAATAAGTAGAAAGTTAGCCGACCACTGCAGTTGTTACAAGCCACGCAACTAGAGCTGTAGTCGTTTTTAATGCGGCAATTATTACTAGGAGCATAAAACTATTTATCTACTTAACGTTTCTGATACTTTAGCGGTCGGCGCCAAGTAAAAAATTGCTGTAATTTTTTGTTAAAAATATATCTCTTTGAAATTTTACAGGGACATTCTTGAAATACGCCAGCCAAGTTTGGTCTCCCTCTCAATCCACGACCATCAATCGCATCGAAGCAGTCCAGCGCAGATTTCTCCGCTTTGCGCTACGTCTGCTCCCCTGGTCTGATCGCCAGCATCTCCCTCCTTACGAAGACCGCCTGATGCTGATTGACCTACAGTCCTTGCGGAAACGGCGTGTCATTGCTGATGTCATCTTTATACATCAGCTCCTCTCCGGTGTGATTGACTGCCCTCCCCTTCTCCAACGAGTTTTCTTTTACACTAACCCCCGTAACCTAAGAACAGCCCCCCTCTTTCGTCCAAATTTCCACCGCACCAACTATGGTTTCTCTGAACCCCTCACCCGAATGCTTCGGACCGCCAATTCTCTCCCTTCTTTTGACTTCCACGTGAGTAAATCATCTCTGAGGTTTGAGCTCAACCGTCTCACGTGACTTCCCATCTTACATCCCCTGCTTCCTTTCCCTTAATTAGTTGTAATTAGTTGTAATCCCTATATTTAAGTATTTTTTATAGCTTGTATTAAGCGAATAAATAAATAAATGAAATGTTAAAATATGTGTATTTACAAAAATTTGGTTTACCCTAGGAGGGTTTTCATATTTTAAGGTATAAATAAAGCACATAATAGAAACTGTTCTTATGATAACATTTCCAGATTTATTGTTGAAAATAAGGCAAAATAAAATCGTGGATATCTGCTCTAACCTTGCTAAATTCGTAGATTTACATCATCATCAAAAAGGTCTTTTAAAGCTCAGATTTTATTTTAGTACGCTTTTTGAATAATTGTTTTCCAGAAAGAGGAAGAGGAGGAGGAGACTGAAAAACTAATAAAATTATTTGAGAAATTTCAAATATTGAGACGGATGGGATGAGTTAACAATTGCATAAGATATAACCGAATTTAGACATAATTTTTGAATTATTTTCTTATTATTTGTTGCGATTAACACTTTTCCTTGGAAAAAAAAGGACATGCCAAGGAAAAATTACAACTTATTACATTTTTTCGTGACGGGTGAGTGATTTTTCTCAAATTACTATGAATCTAAAAGTAGCTTGCCTTTTGTTAAATATGCTTGCACTTATCACAAGATAATTAAATGTGCCAACCTCAAACGTTAAATTAGAATGCTTTCCTATAATGGCCGCAAAAGGCTGCCAACTTTGAAAAAACAAATTTACCAATAATTGTTGAAGTAAAAAATCAATGTTTAACTGATAAATTACATAAAATAAGAATCTTAATTTTTGAAATTCATATATTTCGAACTACTATGGAACTGAAATAATACTTTAAGCCTTCAAATTAAGCGATTGCTTGCAGTTACCACATATTAGTGGTCAGGGTCATCTTCTATGCAATGACCCCCTATTTTAACCCTGTAAAACAAACTATTCTAATTATTTTTACAAATTTACAGCTTATCGTGATAATCCTGTTTATATTTATAAAGAAATAATTAAAATTAATTTGTGTACATTTTATTCACAAGTACAACTTGCTATTAATTATAAATAAAACAAAATACGACGTTTAAATACTGAATTTTTGTTTTTGTTGCATTTATTTTGCTTTAAACTTATTATCATAAGTCCTTAGAAGATTATAATCTTTTGATGCTGATCGGAAATACATTTGAATTTGAATAAGTTAATTGTGTGCCAATAAATTAATGTGATTTTTGTAAATCATAACATACGTTTAGTGAACTCACGGTCAATGACTGCATTTTGTTATAAACTCAACATCATTCTAACCTTGAGCACTTGAAATTTTTGAATATTCTCTATCGATTTCTTCAAACTTGAAACTTTTTGCGTAATTAGTCCAAATAGAAAGCTGAACTTATCGCAACGCCTCTATTTACGAATTTCACTCATGCAGGCATAAAGCTAGAAGGAAATTAAAATGAGAAACGACAAAAATATTTCAAGATTATCGCAAATCCTCTAAATCGAAAAGTAGCTATATTATCAAATCTAATTTCACCTTGAACTATTAATTAAACTCCTGCAATGCTGGAAACTTATCGGAAACGTTTAGATTTCGCGCCCTTTGGCATCGTCGTACACCTGAATTAATTTACTCTCACACTGAATCGTTTTGGTGCTGGTGTGGTACCCCATTAGATAAGAAATTGATTTGGCTGCAGCGTCTGATCTGATCGCCGAAGAAAGACACACTTTCCTCTATTCCTACTTACTTTCGAATGTTCCTCGCAGAGGTAATAATCGGCGAGTTCTTGCACTGAACTGCCCTTAAGCCATTTCTTCTGCCTGCTGTTCGCTACTTGGAAAACTTTCGAACAGTGGTGAACGGCACACTTGCGATACCTTTTCTCCATAAATACAAACGGCCACCCAGCTGCCTTTGACCCAATCGAAAAAATTTCAGTCATAAAAAGCCCGAAAATGCAGGAAATTCAAAATTTCCGATTTGACATTTTGATATCTGCCATTTTTCTTCTTACCACAGCGGAGCGGACGTACGCTACGACAGTCAGTGCACCGCACACACAAGTAGGCGTCCCGTCCGCCACAAAATTTCCCACAGTGGCTCGTAGTTTGTTTTGTTGATGGGAGTTTGAGGACGCAATGTTGCCAAAATGGGCATTTTAAAAAAAAAAGAAGAAAAAGAAAAAAAAAAGTAAAAGAAAAAAAATTTTTTTTTCTCTTTGAAACGTATTGCGGTAATTTATTTTAGCGCCAAAAAATTCACTTCCGCAACACAATGCTGCGACAATTAAAATCCATTAAATTTTAGCCTACCTTCTGCGGAGTAGGGCAGACATTTATATACTTGGGAAGCGATGTGTCCTGGGTCTGAGAACGCTTCAGCCTCACCACCGTCAAAGCCATTTTCTATTGTCCACTGCGCACTTGTCCAGCGTCCAATTTAGAGCTCCACACGACAAGAAATACCGATGCTTGTCATTAGTTTAAATTATTTTTAAAATTTATTTCGCACGTAAACACAACTTTGACAATTCCTGCTACGTGAGTACAATTAGGTAACAAGGGATAAGTCGTGTAATGGCGGAATCTGCGGAATACAAGGAAATTCTTTTCATTTATAACGGGAAATTTTCTGTAATGCCACATGAAGAAAACTACTTTTAAGTTAAATTTTAATAATAAAATACTACAGCTAACTTAAATTAATAAATTTTACTAACGCATAGTAATAACTAGTAAAATTAGCAAACAAATCGATTTGCTTCAATCTAAAAATATCTAAATTACTGACACGACTTTGTAGTGAGGTAATGCTTTCTGATGACAGCCATTTGTAATTAAAAAATTTCCCTCATATTCACTACGTATCAATTCCGTAACAAGAATAAAAATGTCTGACATTACCACACCTAACTCGTAATTTTGAATTTCTTTCCTCTTTATTTAATTCTGATTATAAATATTAGAATTTTTTATTTATTTAGTAAAATGAAAAATAATAATCCTACTTAGTTATTGCAATATTTTCCTCTAAACGATTTTAAGCATACTTTAGTTTGTAATTTTTTGAATTTGTAATAATATAAAGAATATTCGCATTAATTCATTAAAATGGTAATTTCAACATTAAAGTGGATAATTTTTAAAGAAGAAATAAATAAAACTAAAGAGGCTATACCCAGAAAAATCGTTTCTCCATTTCTTTTGCAGGAAATTTGAATGTGTTTTCCTCATGGAATCCGAAGTAATCACTGACAGGAACTGGAGGCAGTAGGCGTTTTGCCTTTCTTGATCTGAACCTCTTCAACTCAGAGCGCTCCCACTTGTTTGTGAAACACATGTAAGAGAATTTGCTATTATATTATGGTTTATGGCAATCATAAGAGATTGGCAAAACACTGATTTCTCATTTAAATAACAAAAAAAAAAAAATACCAGAAAAACCAGCCTCCATAATTTTGACAAAATTGACGGTCTTTTGCTTTCAGCCAACGTCAAATTATCCGTGCTGTTTCTTACTCCAAATGCTCGTTCATGGTGTGTTCTGATCATACTTTCCATTCAAAAAGAAACACAACTTTGAAACTCTAAGAAATTTGAGCTAGAAAAGAAGCACAAGCTTTTTTTTTTTACAACTCGCGTTCTGCTCTGAACTAAAAATAAAACACGCTTAATATAAAAATACAAAGATGTTGGAAAAACATTTAATTCACTATTATAAATAAAACATACAAATTTGTTAAGGCAAAATGGAAAAGTCTGCAGTCTCTACTGCATTCCGGTTTTTATATTATGATAGCTGAACTGCTGAACCCCTGAAAAACGAACCCACTTTAAGCCAAGGACAAGCCTATTAACGCGAATCATGTCATTTAAAATACAAAATGCACAAAAATGCTGGACAATTGCGTTAGTATAGAACTAAATAACAAATCCTTACAACATTAACGGATTTTGAACAGTCAGCTATGAGTTTGAATTATTGTCAAATGCATTATTTGATTTTTTCTCAATTTTAATGATATATGCCTGAAATTATTAAATAACCAATTTTGCACCTTAAGTCGTAATGTGGCGAATTAATTCAGATTTGTTTGCAATTATCTCCTGTTATTATGTCTAAACTTAATTAAGGATTGACTATACCATAAACTCAAAAGCGTTCTAATTACCGATTGTCACTGCTTAAAACTGTTTAATTGTTTAATGATGTAAACCGCATTTACCGAAATGAACATTTTGTCGGTTCGCTGGAAGCTTTCCAATGCCAAATTAATTTAAGAATTATTATCTTTTGGGGCATTTAATTTAAATGTGTAGGATACATTTAACAAATAACTGCAATTTTTAAATTTACCGCCCTTTAAAAGCGCCTATCTTGCGTAAGAGAAAGAAATAGACAGAGCTATACTCTCAAAATCAGAACTCTGCTTAGGTGAGATCATGAATTACTAGATGGGACACTCGTGACGTATTCCCTTATCTTTTTTCTAACTTGGTCCCCTTAGCCCACCGACCTTGCAGATTTTGCTAAAAGTGGATAGTAATAAAGGGCGGAACGAAAATTAAAATCACGTTTCACCACCAGCAGCGCACACATTCGAATACGTTTGGCCCGCCTTTAAAAATGCACAGTGAAAAAATGTAAGTCCGTATACATGCTCTGAGTGTGCTACCTGCCAGTTCCCCATTCTCAATTCAGGATTTCTCTATGCTGGAACATTGCCTGGGCACGGCACTAACACCATGCATGCAGAGGCACACAGCGAGCCCAACAGATTGGCCCGCCTTTAAAAATGCGTGATAAAAAAACGCTGCATTTTATTGCCTACACTGTAAGTGCTGTAGATGAGAATTTTTGGCTGCCTATTCGTATCTCTTTCGTTCTTATTGGAACTTAGATAAGGCATAGGAAGCAGTAGTTCTTTGCTACTTTCTCTAATAGAAAAATTTTCCCCAGGCAGTTTTAGAAGTTGCATTTGGGTTAGAGCTTTAAGCTTGTATAGAGAGTTTCGCATCTAGTAATTCATGATCTTTGGCTCTTCCATCCAATCCATGTAAGTTGAGCTTACTCTCATCAGTAAATAGCATCTGTATATATAAAGTAGAGACACTAAACTAATTAGTTAAATACCTACAAAGGGTTTTTACAGTTTCTCAATATTGATAGTCCTTCAACAAATATTCCTTAGCAAATTTTAAACGAAATTTCTTATCTTTAACATTAATAAATGATTTTTTTCTGGTAAATCTACTGTGATAATCATTTCTTCTTAATACATTTTCTTTCCAATATTGTTTTGTACAAAAATGTTCAACTCTTTGGCTCTTTTGAATTGGTTTTGCTTTACTTTACTGAGAGAATACGTCGTTCATGTCGATCATTTAATATTTTTCCTTGCCCTTGCCTGCTTTTATTTTCTATTCTATTTTCGTCACGATATCTTCTTTTAATGTCATGGATGATAGAATAACTTCGCCCAATGATATAACCAATTTCCCGCACAGTTTTTCCCTCTCCATAAAGTTTAATGACTAGTTGTCGAATTTCCAAAGTTATTTTGCTTTCTTTTGGCACCATTTGGAACTATTTTCTGTACGTTTTAACTAACAAGGTACTACTGAATGCTCGTTTGAACTACTTAAACAGAAAGAAATTAATCCACGAAGAAAAAGCGTTACTTTAACCTGTGTTTTATCATCCTTTGTTTTTTCCCATTATTAGTTTGACTAGAACTTCGGACCTTTTTAATTATGTTCGGTTTTTACATACATCAATTCATATTAAAATAAATATCGTCTAAAAAACACACAGTTTAAATAATGTAAATTTTAAAAGAACTCGAATTTTAATCACGTGTGACAAGACTCTAAATTCGAAATATTTTCTTAAGAACTACAAAAACTACAAAATGTATTTGAGTTAAAATTAATTAAATTGTAAAACATTATTAAATAAATATCATAAAACTGCGATTTAATCTTGTGTCCTCGATAAATTTCATATTTTTACCTTCCTACAGTTGAAACAGGAATCAAATTAAATGTATGTACACTTCCAGTAAAAAATTGATTATCGAAGACACATTTCAGCAGCTTCAACCAATCACCGTGCGCTAGTTGCAGGAACATTAATGAATAGCTGGCAACTTGAAAATCTTGCAAAGAAGTCAACGTCTGAGTGGAGTGTTGATAACTGTCAAACAGTTTGGCTCCTGGGTGGATGTACTTTTAAAATTAGCCAAAATTACTGAGAATGGCGACGTACAACAATCAGCACTGGCTCCTGTCGCATATCCGGAACTCGTTCATTTCTACAGATGACACAGGGCTCTGCGAGACGGTGATGTTGAGTGATGATTTGCCCAAACAGTTCCTACAAAAATGTCAACAGAAGAAGGCGCTGGGGCCGAACAATGTTCGTTCAGACGAAAGCGTCGAGTACATTTGCTACCCAGGGCTAGACTTAAGCGACGACGAAGATCTCGACCTTACAGCGCAATCTTTTGATATTCAGATGTACCCCGAAATCACAGCCCATCGCTACCGTTCTAATACAGCACAGAAATTGGAGAAGCTTGACATGGCGCGCCGGAAGGCGGCTCGTATCAAGACGGTGAAAGTGGATGATTCCCAAATCCAGGATATGATTAGGGAGGATTTATTTGAAAAGAAGCTAGTGCCCAAGTCAGATCAATTTCAAAGCAGACTTTCCGAGCAACTGTTGCAGTGCCCCAAGCAACCACAGAACAAATTCTTGCAATACGCCCGTTTTGATGGCACCTCACAGACCGGAATCGCTACAAAGAGCCTCTTAATTTTTCTTAGTATGCTTCCAGAGGACCAACGAAATTATCCAATGAAAATCTGTGTCTCAGCAGCTGCTAAAATCCAAGAAGTTATCGGTTTCATCTGCTACAAGTGTAGCATTCATAATCCAGATATCCCTCTTCAATCTGTGCGGCACTACGGCCTGTACATTACAGAAGATAACGGTGAGATGGACACTGATTTCCCACCCTTGGATCTACGAGAGCCATGCTCGAAGTTCGGCTTTAAATATTTAACCCTAGCAGAGCGGAGACCGTCTGCTCACATTACCCGAATTGACTACCGGTCGCTTTCCATGACATCAGAAACTGAAGCTGCTGGGGATGCTGCAATCGCAGACGTGCATGCACCAGATAAAAATAATTCTGACGATATGGCACGTATGATCGGACACAACTCGATGATTGAAGCTCCTATGTATAGAACCTATCGCCTGAACATCATAGCTAAGGGAATCTTTAAAACAGAAGTCCAACTGGGTGTTTCTGGTGAGAGAATTGAAATCGATCCCGTCCAACAGAAGAATCCAAAGTTTTGGTCTCGTCAGAAAGCAATCAGCTACAGTATCGAATCCATCGCCTACTGTGAAATGATGGAACGTAAGGGTAACAAAGCTGTTTTTAGGATTTGGTATGTAAACCAGCATTCGGCTCCGAGCAGCTCGAGCCACTTTTATCCCGACTCGCAGCTGTTCCCGAAGGGGCATCCTCTCAATCAAACCATGCTAACTGCCAGTCCCCAGCACTACAGTCAGGTCCAGACACACAGTAGTTTTAAGTACTACGATTTCGAAACGGATCCTTACACGGCTCAGCAGATTTTAGATAAAATCGTCTATATCCTAGACGTGCGATCCAGCGTCGCTAGGCGGGAGTTCCTCATGCAAAAGGAGAAGAAGAAAGATCGGCTACTGCTTAAGAAACCTTTCGGCAAATGAATTGTTTTTTTTTTTTTTAATATATTAGTCAATATTCTTGTTTACTATTTATAACATTGTTTTAAATATATAACTCTATTGGAACTTTTCGACTCTTCATAATTTATAATTTTAAGGCGGTAAGCTCAATAATTGAATGAGTTAAAAATACCTTTAAGTTTTATTTACGGTTAGAGTAGTAATCAGGCCCAATCAATTTTCTCGGCTGAAGAATAATAAATGCAATTTTTACGATTTGTTGTTGCGCAATGATAGAATTATTAATTCTTGGTAAAAAGCCAAAAAAAATTAAAAGTAGTTCAAATAATAAATGATTCTTAGTATTTTTGCAAATAAGATTAATGAACTGAAAATTCTTTATTGATTATAATCACAGCAAAAATTGCTCAATCTAAGATCCGAATGTTTCAAATACCAAAATTTTTTTAACTCGTATAGCAATCGACAAGCATTTTATAAATAATCCTAATCCTGATCCCTTAAATTACAAAGTGGGTAGCAAAAATATCGTCTGCAACTATCGGCTCATTGCCAAATCAGCGGCGGCTCATGGTCTCTTTGGCAAATGAAGAAAATTTAACAATTTAATTTGCAAGCCTATGCCCGTGAGCAACTTTTTTTACATTTGAATTGATAACAAAATTTTAAAAATGTTCTAGATTAAAATTGCTAGTAAATCAACTTAATTCACATTTGATGCATTTGTTGTAAAAACTTGCAATGTAATTTATTACATTATTGTACCTATAAAAATTTGTGTTTCTCAACTCAAAAGGGTTCCTAAACAATATTCGATAAGTGTTATATTTCTACGATAGCTTGTTATTATTATTAAAGTATAATAAACATCTTTATTGACTATTGGTAACAGGAATTGTTATAACTCGCATAATAAATAAATAAATAAAATAAATACCTCAGTGAGTGATACGTGTATCTAGTACCTACATATATAAAAACTGTAATAAAATAATAACTTTCTATAAAAATGCGCTCAAAACTCGATTTTTAAATTTTTAAAATCTAGACCATATGTATGTAAAAAATAATGAGTGAGGAATTGATTTTCTGCGCCACCATCGAACAGGGACACCGGGTGAACATTTTAAAATTCTGCCCGAGTGCAATTTATGCGAGACTGATGTCAACTATAATCAACAAGCCGAGCTGTAACTGTGTTTATTTGCAATTAATTTTAGTGGGTACATTGAGAAACGGCCTTTCTGGTGCACTATCAGAAGAAACCTATGCTTGCGCTTGTCCCTTATTCGCATCGACATTGCGGCGGATGGTTGGCAAAAACACGTCCAGTCACGAACTACATTCGGCCACGATGTCCGTTTATGCTACGTTCGATGTTACTGCTGCTGAAAATTTATGACTTTGATAAAGTTATTTAAGCATAATTGACATATTGTCCATAAATCAATGCTGCGTTAGATGACAATTGGTAATTTATTGCGATTACTTAAGTTTATATTTATAAGTTATTATCTGCTGGCAAGTGCTTCCTTTTTCATTTTTCATTTGTTTTAAATTCCCGCTTGATAAAGTGGTTCAGTATATTTTCAGGTAGGCTGAGAGATTAGCTAATATAAAATATAAAATAAACTTTAGTTGCTGGGATAAATTTTGGTTTTGTAAAACTCCTGTTCAACCCCATGCCCCCCAATTTTGTAATGTAATTCTACAATTTGGTTATTATTGGTAAAATGTAAATTACAGATGTATGGATGAAACTGAAATGCAATTTTTTTCACTACAACAGAAATAAAACGACCTTTGAAATTTTCCTATACTATTAATGCTTTAATACTGTAAGGGATGAATACAAAAGAATTAAGGGATTACCTAATAAATTCAAAAATTTAACTGATTTTTAAAGTGCTCTATCTCTGCGAAAAATTATCATTAGTCATTAACTCAACATTTTATATCATCTCCCCTATATTGTGAGGGTTGAAGTAAGCATTGAAGAAATTATCCTTTATTATTTTTAACTTTAACGCTTCCTCTGAATCAAAATTCTTGAGTAAATTCAATTAATGCATTTCAAAGCAATAACATTTCTCTAAAAAATCAAGTTTAAGAGTGTTTTGAAAAACCTGAAACGATTCTCTATAAAATGCTGCTATTAAATTAAAAATTAAGTTAAAAATCAAATTTTTCATTTTTATCGCGACTAACCGCCACTTCAGAAAAATGGTAGAATTTTTTGATATTACGTTTTTCTTTGGTTTAAAATAAATACCCCTTGAAGATTTCTTAACGTGCAACTTGCAATATTTTGTTGAACGTTTAAAAGAATTAATTGATCGAAAATGCCACTTAGATAATTTATCTTTTGAATTGACTTTACTAATAATTTATTTTGAGCCCCGAGAAAGTGTTAAAATTAAAAACGGATTATTTTTTGTACTTCTCAAAGAGGAGCACCCTACTAATTTTGAGATAATGACTGACAAACTACAGAGCAGTAATTTTAAAATGAGCGCCGAATAATTCGGAAATGATATGATAATTTTTCGCAGGGACACTGCACATTAATAATCACTTTAATTTCTGCATTTTTTGTTTTTTTAGGTGATCCCTTTAATCTTTTCAAAAGTGTAGTAAAAATGTTAGTCTATATTAGTTTGAAATTTGATTAAACAAAAAACGGATAACCGGGAAAAATCAAAATCATTTTTAACCGACTTAAAAAAAGACAGGTTTTATCAATATGCCGTGTATGTTTTATTCATTTTAAAATACGTGAACCGTTTTCATTTGTATTAAAAAGCTTAAATTAATCGAAAAGTACAATAATAAATATGAAAAACCTGAAGAGGTAGTTAGTCGATTTTTATAGACGCTGAGTTTAAGTCGGATCCTTAAATCTCAGAATCTAAAATGAGTATCTCTTAATACTAGAAATAATTAAAATATCGTAATATCGTAAATAGAACTATGAATAGCCGTGGAAAAAAAAGTTCGCATTCATAAAATCTAGTTGCTTTGGCGGCGCCAAGGCAGGTATGGCCTGCAATAAAAAGAAAGGAATCTTTATCCCTAAAGTATTAATTATTTTACCCATTACAATTCGAACCTCCGAAGTGTTAAAACGTGAAAAATTCATACTAAAGTGAGTTGTAGACTGAATTAAAATGGTGAGACCAAGAAGAATATGTGGAAATTAAATAAAAAAAATCCTTCAAAGTTAGGATTTACAGTGGTCCAATAGAGAAATTGTGAAAGGAATAGGATTTAGAGAATATGTTGTGAGGAAAAATTATGATGAAAGTAGCAATTTATTGAGAAAGCAGGGTTCTGGAAGAAGAGGGAGGACGGCGGCTCAAGAAAACAATCTTTTAACACTATTTCTACCAAAGGTGTCAAAAGACACCTTTTAAAATTTTAACTTGAAATTAATTCAAAAGTTTAATAATTTTTTCTCAGTTAATGTTTTGACTTTTCGTATAATAATTGTTAAATTTATTTAGCGCTATCATTTTCCTCCAGCTCATCCTGGATCAGTATAAACGTACATGATATACCTATTTCTACCATGAGGTGTCTTTTGACACCTTTACGATTTTTCTCACAGCAAGAAATAAAAAATATAAAAAAACTACACATGACATAAATTTGGCAACAGTGATGGACTGAACTGTAATTTGTTCTTGTTTTTTTCCTCTTCGTATTATTATACCAAGCCATGGAAATTCTGTGCTATATGATCTTCTCAGCAAGTTTTAGAAAATGCGAGAAATTTTCTATTAAAAATTCCAGCAGTTTGAATATCTAGACCGGCAACACTGAATTCCCCGGTATAATTTTTATATTCGGTTGTTGTTTGCAATGTTGCATTTTACTGGAGATCATTGAAGTGAACATGTTTTAATAATTATTTCCATAATTATTTGCATCCAAACGCAAAGGTGTCAAAAGACACCTTTTGGTCGAAATAGGTATACACAAAACCGTGGTAGAAATAGTGTTAAAGCATCTAACTTTAAAAAATCGATTTACCTCTTCTGGTAAATATCCAAATATCGGATTGACTTGTTCAGTATCAGCTTAAGGAAATGGGGCTTATATTCCGTCAACTGCCAAAAAAATCATTGCTAATTGGATGAATGAAGCCCAAGATCTGATAAATTGGATGAATTCCGATTGAAAAAATGTTGTATTTTCCGACACGTCCAACTTTAATTTTCTAGGGCCAGATGGAATTACTAGAGTTCGTCGTTGGAGAGGAAAGCGACACAGTGATGAGTGTATGACCTCTACTGTGTTATGTTATGATCCGGGGATGCATTACTGTTTTTGGTGTTGAGCCCTTAATAATTCTGGATCGAACTATGAATGCGGAAAAATATAAAAAAAATATTACAACATGACGTTATTTCCGCTTTGGAGGAGTTAAGCTAGATCACTGAAAATCCGATTTTTCAGGACAATTCGGTTGCTTGTCACCGTTCAAGATCTGTGAATATCTACAAACTGTTTCTGTAAATTTTTGTGTTTTTATCAATTTTGTGTTTCTCTCTTATCGAAGATTGAAGCCTATAGGGAGGAACTGGATATAACATCGTTACCTTGGCCTGTCAATAACTCCGATCTTAAAACAAAAAAGAAAAAACCAATAGAGAACGTTTGGGCTACTTTATTAGCACACAAAGTTGCACAGCAACACTACAGCGCCATTTGTTGCCTTTTCATTGAACTAAACCATAGTAAAAAATACTTCTTAAAACTTTAAATTATCATATCTTTTTTTTCCCATGAACCGATTTCGAATAAAGAAAGCTTATATTATGCTCCGAGATAAGTTTTAGTTACCCATGAAAATCCATCCAATAGTTTCGGAGATTAGTGTGTACAAAAAGACAAACAGACACACAGCATATTTAAAAATGGTCTTTTTCTATTCTATATTACTCCCTATCAGTTTTTGGTAAATATTTTCTATGTACAGACAAGGCTATAGTTTTATTATTATAGATTTCTTGAATTAATAAAATTTCAAATTAAAATAAATAAAATCTATTCAACCGTTTCGGTTATGAGAAGAAGGAAATATTTGTAATCTTTCATATAAAAACTTTGCATATTAGAAAATAATGTATTATATCATATCGAAGTTTATTATTAATTAAACAAATAAATTTATCTGATTGTAAAAATATTGTTTTAAATGAATGGAAATAAAAATCGTGAAGATATTTCTATTTAAAATAACAAAAGTAAACTTTAATTAGGAGACCTCAAATGTAAAACATTAAGAGATGAATAGAATTTATAAGAATTTGTAACATAATAATTAAAGAGCAAAATCACTTTTTGCCAGACGATAAATCATAGTAACCACTAGGGATTCAACTGGTTATCGGTTTATCAGTTTATCTATACTTTAAGCATATTCCGCACTTCAAGGAAACAGAGCTGCTCGAATAAATTAATTGCCTCAAGAGAAGTCATTTATGAGGAAACCGGAGATTTGATACGGGTCTACGGATGGAATTTAATATGCACATGCAGGCGGAATTCAACTGACGACGCGCTGGGCCAGACCGCAGTCCGCCAAGTACCCGGAGGGAGATAATGCGACGTTTATGTATCAATAGTTTATCAATAATTTAGGGGCACGTAAGTGTTTGGTAATTTTATTGGTAATTACTGGCGCTAATTTTAAAATCGTAAGTAGAGGAGAAATTTATGAGGAACCTTTATGATTAAGATATTGAGTTTTATTTTTAACACAAAACCGCGGCTACAATTTTGCTCGGTTTTTAACCACAGGATATAAAATCAGAAAGTAGTGCAGAATGGCTGCAAATTCGAATGAGCTAGATCGTATCAATGAAAAATATTAACTTGATGAAATAATAAAAATTTAAAAAAATATATATTTCCTTCAAATAAATATTTGTCCTTCAAAAACATTCAACTACGTAGGGATGTTGTTATTAACGGCATTATGCTGTATTTTCTACTCTTCCAATTGATTAATTAAGAAAATTAATTTTTACTCTCAAGCAAGTAAATTAATGCAGTGCTATATTATTTAATAACTAAACTAAATAGAAGCAATCGAACATATTGCACTTAAATTAAAACGCCTCTTACCCTGGATTCGAGTTTGTTGCCGAATGGTTTTGAGGCCATTCATGCTTTATTTATCAGGTGATTATCTGGAAATTTAATGCACATACGTAAAATTCATTGAGAACGAGATCACATGAAGCACTAAAAGACATCGATATTAATTCCTGATACTGCAAAAAGCTTTAGACTTAATTAAATTCTCGCCGGGATTACAAGTTCATTACGTGATTGCAGGTATTCCGGATATTCTGGGGTAAGTGTCTGCAGATATGTAGTTCAAAAATATTTTCCTATTGATTATAATTAACGCAGTTCATTTTGAAATGGGGCGATGAAATTTCAATCTGCATAATCCTGAGTTATTATATTATGAGAGGTACATGACACAATTACAGGTATACTATATTCTACCATTTAAAATTGAAAATTTAACTAACATCGTCCGCAATGTACCAGAAATTTAAGATGGGATATGTTTTATTAAGAATGTTGCACATGATACTGTCAGACTAAAGGGCCATTAGGAAAATTTCTGAGAATTTTATTTTAAAATTATTTGTACATTTTATAAGGTGCTTCATAGCTCCATACATTTAAAAACTGTTGTAAAAATGTTCTACATATTTTATGTCGTTTTCTTTCTCTGAAAAAAATTAATGAATTTGTTAAAAATAAAAGGAAGTCGCAAAAGGTGGGAGAATAACTTTAAATTAAGATTAAATAATTGTATCAGTTATTTGTAAGGTCTACCAAGTTATGGTTTACAATCAATTCATTTATTTCTTAGACCTTAAGGATAGGGTTCGTAAAAAATGTATTCCATAACCAAATTTTAATAATATTTAAAAATAACTGATTTTAAGTACATACATATGTAGATAGTCCAAACGATTTATTCTAATAGAATTTTCATACTTTTATTTTTACAATAATTTACTTCAATAAAATTTCAAATTTATTTTTCTCACTACCTCACTTTAAACAATGATGACTTGATAAACTTAACTGACCCATTGGCTCTTATTTAGACTTCTAATGATCTTTTGATCTAATCTAATCCGAGAATCAGCTACCGAGATCTAAGTTGATCTGATCTGATCAATATCAGACCTCAACGAACGGGCATATTGTATTCGCTATCTGTAATTATTAGGTTTTAACTATTGAGAAAGAAATTATATAGCCAATATTTTGGTAAGAGAAACAAAATTCCCATATTTCGGATTAAAAATATGTTTTAGTTAAAAAATAGAACACTTAAATTTATATCTATTTTAAATTTATGTAGAAAATATATTCGGGTATGATACTCTGGCAGAATTTATTGGAACAAAACGACTTGGATAGAGTATACAATTTAAAACTGTAATTTTTCTATTTTAGTTAGAAATTGAACCTAGTTGCAGCGTTGTTTCTATTGTCTGTGCTACAGAACTTCTTCCAACGACTGTTTAGTAGATATAGCAAAGAAGTGTTTAAAAATCAAACAATACAAGTGATAGAAATGAAGAATTATTCATTCTAAAATAAATGTAAAGCAGTTCAATTTTAACAGCCTACAAATCACAGAAGAAAGTATTAAAACCAAGTTTAATCTAAAAAGTTAGTGAAAAATGCAAGTGTAAGTGCATGTGTATCCGAAAATGGCCTAAATATCGGTAAACATTTATTTTTATTTAATCCATAGTGCATGTTACATCTGAAAGATTTTCTATAGTTCGTATTTTTTGTTATTTTTCTTCATTGTTTTAACAATCTAAAAGAAGGTTGCATAGTATAAATGTTAAAAATACTGCGTAGAATTGGCTCAATAGTCTTGCAAATTGATGCAGCTGATCTTATCAACATTTATTTGATAGTGTTTACATAAGTAAAAAAAAATGGAAATACACAGTACCCAAAGCACATTTTTTTCTTTTATTTCATTAATTTTAATGATCCAGCACGGATTGTGTTTATGCAAAAGCACAAACTCGCGCAGAAGATCATTCGCCATTTATTGTTGAGTGGCATGATCGCGCTTCGCTCGGCATATTCAAATTTTCTAAACATGGGTCCAAGACGCCCCTTAGTAGGATATTTAGCATATGTTGTTCGTGCTAGTCGGCGGCTAATCTGGCTGATCATATTCAGCGGCGTTCTTGTTTTGCTAGTGAAAAATGCCAGACATGCTGAAAAATATATAAAAAAAAAATAATAATAATAAAAGCATAATAAGACAACATAAGAAAAAGGCGAAAATATGGACTGCAGCAGCCGGGTAAGCAGGGAAGAGGCCGCGCACTCCAGCCCGGGGAGTGACTACCGAGCCCATCTAGAGCTTGGGGTCTCAGACCGAATCGCGGGACTGGCAGGCAACTGCTCCGGCTTACTGCCCACTTAGCCCCGCACTGGCTGTGCACTGTGCAGTGGGCCCCAGTCCGATCGTGCGGCTCTGACACCGCCATTCCGCGATCATTCGTCCACCGCATTAATTGCGTTAATTTAATCAATTTTGCGGTACAATCGTGTAATTTGTTTAAACAATCGAATTAGTCTGGATCGCGGACCAGGTTGTCCTATAAGTGGTCGGTTCGAACGGGTCATGCGGCCAAAGGTTTGTGAACGGGCCAATGCTATGGATGACAGAAGTACAGAGAAAGGTGCAAATCGATCAAGTGATCTTGTGGCATTTACATGATATTTTAAGGTGGTTTATCAGTACAACAAATCAAGTGTATAATATTTTAAATAAAACAGCCCGATTTATTGGTGAAGTGAAAGTGGTTATCAGTGACGACCTCAGCGGGGTTAATTCAACGTCTATCGTTTCTGTTTGGGCAGCATTTTTTATCGGGTGAGTCACTGCTCCAATTGCCTCTAAATGTGATAATGGCCGAATTTTTATCTTTGTTTTATTATTTTTGGATATCACTACACCTACCATGTTTATCTTAATGTTTGCAAGAATAAATCTTGTATCTTTCGGCAACTTAACTAGGTATACAAGTGACTACCTTGCACCAGAGGAGGTGTGTACCTGCTACAAAATGTATGACGTAAAACTTACGAAGATATATCGTTTTATGTATTTATTGGAGATTATAGAGATTGTCTAGCTTGCTAAATGTTAAATTTTGCATCTCATTAATCATTCAATCAAAATAGTAAGGAGAGAAAGACACCTTTTTCTTCAGAAATTTTGAATACAGCGACTTCTTATGATTTTTCTTTATATGTATATAATAAATGTCAATAGTACAATAATTTTATTAGAGAAAATCTCTATTCATTGTTAACTTTTACTAAATTGGCAATGAAAAGAAGTTTTCAAACCTTGGGTATCTTGGGTATGTATATTTCTACAGTAGAAAAAAAATAGACAGATATTACTTTATATTAGGGGCCTCTGATAGTTCAGTTATTAGCGCGCTGTCCTACCGTCCCAAAGGCTGTGGGTTCGAATCCCACGAATAACCATGGTCTCATGCGCTACGTGGTAACACAATGAGCCAAAATTGGCCTAGGTGTGCCTCTCTAGGCAGCCACAGCAACCTAACCTAACCTACTTTATATTGCTATACAATCATTTAACCAGTAACAAATGCTAATGTTAAAAGGTGAACCTTTAAAGGGTTACATCAACCAAGTATGCTTTTTTTTTATTCACCTTTGTAGCTTGCATTAAGGAAATAAATAACTAAAAACACTTATTTATGAGATTTTTTTAACCGCTACTAATAAAGGAATCAAAAAATCGTTTCAAGGGTTTTAGTTTGCATATAAGGTAATTTTTGTTTTTTTTTCGAATTAACATACAAAATGGCAACATAGGCAGCAGGTCGAACAAGTATGGTTTTTTTTTCGGTTCATGGTGGGCAGAATAACAATTTTAAAAGCGCCACACCATACCACAAGTACGAAATAAACAAAGTTTTCATTACCAACATTAGTTTTTCGCGAAAGGTAAGAAGGATTAAATAAAAATTTACCTTAATTTGTTTATAAAAAAATGTAATGGTTAATTAATTGTAAAAATGCGTACTGCTCTATCCTTAGTTACATTCAAATACCCTCATTAATAGTTAAAGAAAAAGGGCTTTAAATTTATAACACTTGGTTAAAACTTGGAAAAACGATTATCCTGTTTTTGGGGACTATTATATATTTTAAAATTAATTTTATTTATTCATTCAATGCATTATAGGTACATATTAAATTTTCCTCGGTAAAAATGCATTTGATATTAATAGAAATACGAATTCAATCATAATTGGAGATAAATATTAAATATGTAGATTAATATTTTTTAACAGAATATCTATGGGTATCCAAAATTAACTACTACTGCTCTACTTTCCACAGCCTGTATCTTAAACAATTTTAATATAGCTATACTTATACGTGCCTATATAAATATTTAATATTTTAATTTATATAAACCACTGTGAAGTTTTTGGCGGATTCTTGAAAAAATTGGAAGAATTATTACTCTCCTTTAAAGAAAAGATATACGCACTAGCTGAGTAACCTGGTTTTGGCCGGTATATCATAAATACTATTTAGTTAGAGACTTCTCAAGAGCTCAACTTTAATATGTACATCACTACTAAAATCTGTGGGTGTGCTATGGAACCATATCCAAAGAAGCTTTTGCGTTTTCTTAAATAAATATATAAGGATATGCACATTTTTTTGTATTTGCTATTTTATCATTGAATTAGGGAAGGATATCCGATATTTTGTATTACAAAGTTTTAGTAGTTCCCGCAAAATACCCTTAAATACCAATTTTTAATGACAATTCAAAGCAACCTTCTTGAGTTGCTATATATATGATTTTATATATGAATCTATATGATTTTATACATCAAGGACCCCTGATTCCTAAATGTCATGAAAATTGATCGAATTTAAAAGAATTGTGGTCGCCATATTGTATCCGACATATTGAATTCCACATTTTGATAGTTAATTCGAAACTAATGTTCCCTATTTACATTTACATCAATCTACATATCAATTTTGTAAATTTAAAAACAATCAGTCGTTTAGAGTATAAATTTTCACTTAAAACATTGAATTTCGAAAAATGTTGGTCGTCATATTGAGTCTGCTATCTTGAAATTCTATATTTTGAGAGCGGATTAACAACCAGGATCTCTAAAAACCTCTAAATCCTAATGTTTATGGCAATGTCTTGATATTTACAATTGTTCGTTACCATCTTAGATCTACCATTTTGAAACTCATGAACAAAAGGTAGCTTATATGTTAAAACGGAATATATAGTACGTCCAGCCAAAAACTGAAGATTACCCAAGCGTTTTTGGCGCAATTGAACAACAAACAAACAAATTCTCGTTTTTACTACATACCTATTATAGAGATTAAATTAGAGAGAAATATTTATGCCTAATTAAAAGCTTGAAGTATCTTCTGTTGAACAAGAACTACTAAACAGTATTCTTTGGATGCAATCTGAAGACATTTTCTAATTAAAAATGGTATGGTTTAGTGTTCCAAAAAAAATAGCCCATGTATCAAATATATGTACATACTATTAAAAAATATTAATTATTACTATACTCATCTTGTATACCTAATTTATATTTTTATACTTTAAATTAATTTCCATCGCATTATTTTTTACTAATTAGTACTTTTTATTGCAAATGTTATGTAGATTGTGTAATGAAAAATTTTCCGGCAATAATTAAATTAGTTAGTTAGCAAATATATTGATGCAATTAATAATTAATTAACTTTTATAATTTTATATTCAAAATATCATTAAATTTCAATAAACAAAAAGAGACCTTGAAAAATAATTTCAATTATCTCAAAAAAAAAAAAACCGCAAACTTGTCAAGTGTTATTATCATTGGTAAGTTTGTGGATTATTTTTGCGGAAAATTAGATTGCAAAAATAAATAAATGAAAAATTGTGCTTCTGTGGGCTTCGTATCAAATGTTAATCACGTTTAATATTACAATGAATTGCTTGAAACGCAAAAGAAAATGAAAAATTAAAAGACTTGTTTAAAATATATCGGAAAGCTCAGCGAAATAAAATAAATTTTAGAGTTTTATTACATCTTCATTTATTTTAATCCACGAGTATTAAATGGCAAAATTTTAAAGTTCTTACAATCAAGTTTAATGAGTCTTCATTAAATATTTGAACAAGTGTGTAATCATTTGAGTATGATCTCGTTTCTCGTTTTTTCACTACAACTCGAGATACATACCTATAAACATATTACATTTAAAGAAAATGCCCGAGTTGAAATATATGTACAAAATACTTTGAACGTTTTACTTTTCACCTCTCGGATATGAAAGTAGGTTTAAATTAAATGAAAAATAAGATTTTACTACTTATACTTTCCAGGCGCTAAAAAAAGTCACATTTTTAGGAACAGAAAAGGACATGGACTCCAACCTTCTTTGAGGGTATAAATCATCTGCAGTAATTGCTGTTACTGCCTTTTATACTCTCTAAAAAATAAATTAATGAAAAACACTGCGAAATAATGGATTTTTACTCGTTTATACCACTGGCTGAAATAGAAATTCACTATTTGTGTGAGTTTTATGACAGCATCTTTAACAAGAGTAAATCCTATTAAACTAGGTATGGCTAAAATTTCAACTCGGGTGTCTAGAGGGGATATTAAAATATTAACATTGTAATTACTGCATAATTTCTGTTTATAGTTTTTACAAGTTTTTTAAGGGCAATTAGAAACAAATTCATTTAAAGATTCTAATTCTGAATCTAATTAAAAATATTTGAACACAATAAAAGTTATTTTTGGCAGCGTTTTTACATTTTATATATTTCTAGAAGGTCCATAAAAAAATAAAACAAAATTTTATGACTTTTAATTAGCAGTTTATTTTATCTTTAAACACTTAAAAGCCATTGAATAATTAATGAACTTACTTTTAGTTTTTTATATACATTTATTACCTCCATTTTATAATGAAATTTAAACTTTAGAGTTCTCAATTTGTGAAAACAATCAAACTTCCATATACACATATAGATATAATAAATTTGGTCGTTTAAGTGATTTTGTCGAAATAATGGTTGAATTAAATTGTTCTGAAAAATATTCTTTAATATCCCGTCTAGAATTTTGTCTAGGCAAGCCGGATCAAGGTGCCCTAGGGCATGCCTCACCCCTATGTCATCTGATCATATTCAAATAGGTTTATTACGGCAAAACATATTTCAACTGATCCCGCCCTGAAGTTGACGCCCTATCCCAACGCTTTTAAGAAGGTTGGGTTCGACTAATCCGGCTCTCATGTCGATGCCCTTATTCCAACTTTTGTACGAAATGACCCAATTAAACATACATAACCCTAGATCTTATTAAATTATAGTAACTTGCATTAAAACTGCCATCCATACATTTAGAGGGATAAATATTAACAATTATAATTATTATCGGAAATAATAAGAAATCCACTTTTTATAAAAATTTTTCTATTATTAATAAATAATTATAAAACTATTATTCGTCTTATTTTAATTAACGAATTATTTAATTATTATTAGTAGTAATTAAATAATATATGCTAGTAATGAGATAATAACAATTAGAGTGGTAACAGTTATAATTTCATAATTATCTTTCTAGTCTATCTTAGACTTAACTTAAATTATGTCAGTTATTTTTTAAATAAATGATTCGGTGACCAACCCAATACATATTTTCCATTATGTAATACAAATTATAATCTTCAAAATGGTTTTATCCCCTAATGGATTATTCTTGTTGCTGATTATTTTTTTCCTGATTTAATTTAATATATATACTACTTTGGGCCTAACTTGATTCTAATCAGTAAAGCCTGATTCTATTTAGTATTTAGTAATGATTTGAAAGTATGTAGTTTACTGTTTTAGTCCTGACATGATGCCTAATGAGGAAAACCTGATATTACTTAGTTATTTACCAGTCAAATAATACTATTTTGGTGCTAACATGGTACCATATTTATCAGGAAAACTTGATGCTACTTAGTATTTTTAACAGTCTGCGCATTCTCTTTTGATCCATACTTGGATCTAACTAGAGAAACCTCATAGTGCTAAAATTAGGTTATGATACTCTGGACCTGACTTGTTCCTGAGAAGACTAACATTAAGTGACATGGCTTACAGGTCCTAATATATTCTAAGGATTTCCTGATGTTAATTGTAGTCGGAGAGATTGTAATAATAATATAATTTACATACTATTCTTTTCCTGATCCTGCTCAGATCGTTTGAGGATCAAATCAGGTAATCTGCTTAGTACTATGGACAGCCTGATCTGGCTCTGATTCTGGCCTTAACAAAATACTAGTCGAATAACTTTCAAGATAGAACATTTTAGAACCCTGTAAATGTTGTAAAGTCGTAAGTGCAGAGCATAAGAGTTCAAATTTTATAATTGTTAACAGCAATATCTTTTAAATTTAAAAATCGTCAATTTTGTACATAATACTCAAAATTTCAGAATAATCGGCCAATGCAAGGTAGAGAGGAGGGAAGCTAAATAAAATCGTAATAATAAGCAAGAATCCCACTTAATATAATTTCGAATTATGGTACAATTTAAAATGTTAGTTATATTGATATATCATACTAATTTTAAGCGTTATTAATATAATTAATATTATTCAAGTTAAAATATGGTACAATATTAGTTTAAATTTTTCAAAAAATCGGAGGTCAGTCTTTGTTTTTAGTCAAGGTTATTCATTTCCCACAATTGAAATAAATCAACAAAACATCTTCCTCTAAAAGATATAAAGTCAATTATCCAATTAATAAGAATAATTTGCATAATAACAGAGCGTTCCACTATATAATAAAAAGAGAGATGAATGAAATCTGTTTGAAATCACCTGACCCATTAATTTGCCTTGAACCTTTTGGACCCAGTGAAAGCAGTACGCGAAAAATCGAAAGTGACAAAGGTACTCATTATTCTTTACTTTATTATAGCTTTTCAAGATCTACAGATAAAGGACCGATGAAATCAGGTAGACTGTACTAAAACATTGTGAAACTGACACGTATAGTGACGCAATATTAAATATTCAATTAAATCGAAAAAGTATCTGCGTATCGTGCAATTATGGAAAAGTAAATTAGGTGGAATTGGCTTGAAATGAGATAATTTTGTATTAGCTGACAGGTGAACTGAATGTTTACTACGCAGAGCAGATACTTAGTATGGTTGTCACGTAACATCTTCAACAGCAGGTGCAATAAAATAGCACAGTACGAGTATAAATATAGTAGAATTTTTTTGACGGTGAGAAAAACGATCATATCTTTAATAAAATTGAAAATACCAGGCATGTTCAAGTGCAATGTATTCTGCACTTGATGCAATGTTATTGTTCTCTTGCGCAAATATGTTGATGTGGCTCATCTTTTATCATATCATGAATAATTAAGAACTTCTTGAGAATTTTATTAGCACGCTCGAAACGACCGTTGAGATTATTTAAACATTCCAAACGTATGAACTCCTCATGAATTAAATTGTGAATGCACCTTGCGTTTCATTCACTGCACGCTAAATTGCCTTAATACCGATGATGAAGGTTCACGTTAGACTTGCACGATATAAATATATATTTTTTTTTTTTAAATTGCATAGCACGTAGTTTTATTGTAGGTAAACATTAAAGAAAATTATACAAATCTATCATGCTGAATGTCTAGATCAAACAATCAACAATAGGCCTACAATTAATAATGCATGCCTGATAAGTGTTGCTTGGAATGAATTTAATAGTAACATTAACATAAAAATTATAAGTAATCATGATGTCATTGCGTCTATGTTACCTATGTCCGCACTATTTACTTTCATTCATTTTTTCAATACTTCATTGTCTGATACATTGCGATTTTTATACATATCATAGAAAAGGTTAATTCGTGACTATTTTTATAATTTATAATAATAGCAACGTAACAACTGGGGTAATTGACTTAATTTAAATGTTTACTGCAATTCGCTGAGACCCAACTTGAATTTATTAAATGCATATCAAAGCAATGCCTAGTAGAGTTCTCTAATTTCTGTTTAACAAATTATTAAAAAAATGAATAAATGAATCCAATGTACATGCAGAACTATTTTGTATTTATTGGTTAAAGTAATATCTAACTGATCGTTCTTTTGGAGTTACGTTTTCTCTTCCATTCTATTCGATATTCCAAAAGGTACACATCTTGGGGCTTAATTGTTTGCAACTTTTATTAACAATTTATATTTACTAATGCCCAATTGTAGAGAACTTATATACATATCATAATGCCGTTGAAATTTATGAAGACCTCATTACTTTTGCAAATTGGTGGCCAAAGAATCAAGAATTAAATGTTAATAAGTGCAAATTTATTTTCTTTTAGTAGGAAATGTTCACCCTTGTGTCTACTTAAAAGTATTATTTGATCAACACTAAAACTTTAATAGTAATATGGTATAAGAGTCTATCTTAGTAAAATAGTTTACTTAATTTTCTATGTAACTATCTTAATTTATTATTTCTTTACAGCATATATCTTTATTTTCATTACAATTCTAATGTGGGATAGTCAAAGATTCACATCTGTTGATAACAATAAATGTATAAAGAAAAGATAAATCAAAAGCTTAGCTCGACTGATATATTTATTATAGTAATACAATTTGTTGATCTTTCTAATGTTAATTCAATTATTTTTATGGTAGGACAGTTAGTATTTGGAGGTTTTCAAAATTTACAATATTTTCGAACTTATAGTGTTCTTTGTTATAAAAATATTTCGTAAATATTTCGGATTTTTAATCTAGGGAAAGGTAAAAATAGCTTTAAGCAAAAATATTACAATTTCTCCCTAAGGGAACCACCGCCTAAAAGATAATAATGAACTCAGAAATTGATAGATAGTACATAACTCGTATTACACGCACTTTATTTCTCTGAGGCAAGTTTTTGAGATTGTTACGAGGGGGAGGATTAGGGCAACTTTGACATCAAATTGGAAATTGGTATTAAATTCAGTTGCTGTTGGAGTCCCTATCTAAACCGATGGTCGAAACGAGTACTCCAATTGAAGTTTATTTATTTTAATTTGCGGTACCTGCATATTTTGTTCGTGTATACAATTTATAATTTATTTTTTAAGTGTTCACTCTTCTATTTTCCGGCAATCAAATTCAGGTGTGACCTACTGTACCTAGGAGAAAAGGAAAGTAATATTCACTTAAAATTTGGAGGCCTGTTGCACAAAACTAAATTTAAGTTAAGTGTGAATAAACACTCTTAAAATAGGTAAGCATGCAACGCCATTACCTACCAAGTAGATAGTCGTGTTTGATGGGACGAAAACTTGTTCGTGCATATTTTTGATTTGAATTTTGTAAAACTATGTTTATAGGCTTTTGTTTTCTTTGAGGGAGCGCCAACGGTCTATAGTGCAGAAATAGACGTCGTTTCAAAAGTAATGAAAGTTTTATATGCCCGGGTCTCGTTTGAAGCTCGCTCCAACATTTTCTGAGTAAATAAACATTCGTTCCGCACGTTCGAAAATCGATTACAGGAGGGGTAATGACTATTTAATCAATAAAAGGCACATTTACCGAGATATGAATGCCAGCTAGATGGGCTCGTTAAAATATATGTTGTTCCGCATTTTGCTTGCTGTTGAATCTTTTTTTACTAATTTAAGAAATTTATTTAAAGGGCAATACAATTATCTAATAGTTATGCCATTAAAATATTTTTTTAATTATAAAACAGATAATTTTTAATTTTAAAATAAGATTTAAACCTACACTTTAATTTCATTTGTTGGAAACGTTTCTGAAAATGAAATAATGCCAAAATACGTAAACGATGCAAACGATTTCTAAAAGAACTATACTTTTAATATTAATTTTATTCGATAATTCTGTTTCTACTACAATAGCTTTATAAATAATAAAATGTATAAATTATAAATAAAAAAGAACAAAGATTTATGATACTTATTTGACACGAACGAATGATAACATCAAACGATAAAGGAAACACACCACAGACGCCACTTACCTAATTTTCAAATTTATAGTTTCATAATGCCACCGATAATAAAACTTTGTTTTTCTCATATATAAGCTATTATCTAATAATAACAAACTAAATGAGTTACAATACCTTCCAGATGTTAAAATAAATTTCTATTAGTTGATAAAATCATCTCTATAATCGATAAAAGTTTCTCGAAACAATTTCTTCTGCCTTTTATCTGATGTTTATTCCAAATAGCAAATACCTACCTGTCTATAAATACGGGAAGAGAAACAAAGTGCATTCTTTAAAAAAGTGCAAGAAATTATAGTTCTCGAATTCTTTCTATTTAAAAAACAACAATTTATTAAACTATAGAAATACTATACAATAATGTTTTTTAAATTTCCTATTTTCAACACATTATTTATAATATAAAGTAAATAAAATTATAACGACAAATTTTATAAAACACTATTCGGAAACTGAACAACCGCTTTAAATAAAAAGAAAAGCTTGCTTCAATTTCAATAAGTTTTACCATTTTTTTAAACTTCAATGTTTCAATATGAAATATTGCTCCTTGTCTAATACACTACAACAATAATTTTTTTAGACTAGTTGATGTTAATCAAATTTTGTTTACAATTATTATTTGTAGAATAAAAAACACGACAGTAATCAATATTCTCTTGCTTTCATACAAATTCTGAATTCTCTCATCTCATCATGTGCTGTTTGAAGAACAGGTGAAGATTAGTATTTTTTCATTTTGTCATTTAAATTCTTTTAAGTAAATGTAAATTAATTTATTTGATGCTGTACGATAAATAGCTTTAACCAAACTATGCAGAATACAAAAAGGGGATAATGTACTTAACGTAAATTTATGTGGATGTGTTCTCAGCTATGGCCTAAGTACCTTAACCAATTTATTTAAGATAGTGTGATTAGAATCCTATTAACTCTGAGAGTCTCATAAGGTATATTACGTCATGCCTATCAAGATGTGTATCAAAAGATATAAGTATTAAAAATAAAAAAGGGTTGAAAGTAATAAGTAATGCATTCTGATTAAAAATTTGCAAAAACCATTATTTTTCTATTGTTAAAGAGTCTGCAATTCATTTTTGTTATAAACATGTACCTAATTTTTCTGTATTACCTTCGCCTACCTACTCTATAACGATTTGCACCACATTGCCCCTTGGCTCTATGCTGGACCTTTTCCATTAATCCTAATAATAACAATATTTTAATTGTTATTTTTTATTGAAGTTGAATCCTTACTAACACACTAAGCTACTAGTCAAAAAAACAAAACTTAGGTCTACTAATAGCTAATCCAATTTAAACTACCATAAACATAATCCGGCTTGAGCCAGCTTAGTCTGGCTTGAATTAAACTGTTTGCTTTGAGTTACGTGTTTAAGCTAATCTTGAGTCAACCTTAGGCCAGAATTGAATCATAACTAGTAATATATTCAACCAGTTTTAAACAAATTATGTACGTTTACAGGATTGTTAGTCAAAGGATAGGGTATTTATTATACAGATTGAGTTCAACTTATATCAGTTTGCCTTAACTTAAATTTAAGCTAAGCTTAAACTAAATTTAGCATTTAGATCTAATGGTAATAGACGTTTTCAGGGTTACTTATCAAATATCAAGACTAATTAATCTAAACATTTGTTTAGGTAATGTGTTAATAACTTGTATAGCAATAACGCAGCAACTACTTTACTTACTTTACAAAAAATACACTGTAAAGTAATTCTAATATTAATGAAAGATATGAGGTATGTACCTACTTATCAATCCTACAAAGAAAGCAAAAAAAAATCCAAAGTCAAAGCGATTATAATTCACTCAGGTTCTTATTACTTTCGAATATGATAAATATACATGAAGACATGAGTAAACATCAAATAACATTTAATGTTGGCATACATGACTCAAGACGCTTACAACAAGTTTATTTTTGCAAGACTTCTTTACTGCCTAGTAAAGCAGAATGTAAATGCGCGCGCGTAATATTTGCATAAAATTTTACCAGTAACACCACTCGTCGCCTCTTCATATATCTTTTCGTAGAAAATTCGAATCGTGTGAAACATCTCAGAGACCGAAGAATGAATTCATCATCGCGGTCCACATTCAGAAGATGGAATTTGATCCATTTGTCGTAGATAAAACTGTTTCGAAACAATTTGCACTTCCTTTGAAGTAATCATGAGAAAAATCTCTCCATGGTGGCGCAGTGAAGTTTTTAATAGAGAAAAAAGCGCACGAAATCTCAACTGGTTGATCATCTAATTATCATTAGATTTTGGCCAACGGTGACTGATTTGCGATGATAATTGAATGTTAATAAATTGTGCCTAAGACCAGTCCATCCAAGTGATCGGCATTTAAAAAATTTAATAAAACGGCGACTTGGACGCGATCAACTTCAAATATCGCACGATCAGTCGTTTTTGTCTCCCTTCGCTGCATGATATGACTACTGTAAAAGGTACGAATATTTTGTTTTGCAGTAGGCACCCTGTTGGATAGAATCGTTTAATTTGGTAAAAAAAAAATGTCAATTTATAGAAAGGGGACACTATCAATGCTGGAGATCTCTCAGTAAATTATAAGATCAAATGTAATAGCAGTGTATTGAAAAGGCGGCGTATTTGTTATAGCGTTAAACTGACACAATTTTTTCCAATTCAAGGATTATGACAATCAATTTTGTTCGCTTTGGGTGAACGGAGACTTAAATAGTTATCTTTTTACAAAATCAAGAAAATATCGTGACTGAATATGATCGTGATTGAAATTGTTGTGATCCCTGAAAGATTCTGATTCATAGCTTTAAGATATCAATTTATTATATTTAAATAATATTTCTAATCTTTATTAAAATCAGATTAACAAATAATAAATGCACATTTTGCTTCATTTTCTCTGCTTAAAATAAACTATAATTGCAACTGAACTTAAAAGGCAAACAAAAGCAAGAACGCTTCCTATAAAAAAGTATGCAGTATTTATTTTATCACTATAATTCAATTTAGATGCTTGTGGCATTTCAACACGAAAAGAAATTGTAGAAGTATCAAAATATTCAGTACTATTTTTTCTCGTACTTCGCCTTGATCTCGCTAAACCATTTAGCTGATCGCGATGGTTGTTTTCGCAGGCTCCAGTATTTATGAAGCAATCAATTTGATCCATACATCCAGCTATTTTTATAGTCATCAACATTTCGTCTCCGCTCCTCATACCCTGAAACATTACAGCCTTGAAGATCAGGCGGTGATCTAATAGAGTTTCTAAAACTGGAGGGTATGGGCATATGGCACGCATTGATGGATTAATGCAACCAGATGAAGTCACTAAAACGGCTGAATTTAATATATCTCCAGAAGGTGAGATACGTTGAAGTTGAACATCTGATAATCGTGTAAAATTCCAACCTAAGAGATATTTTTAATTAATTTTAAATATTTTCAAAAATTAACTGAAAATTGATAAAATTAAACAATTCAACATGCTGGAAAATCCCTTAGGCTATTTTTAGTACCTATTTCTTATACCCACATAGGAAAAAGTGGAACTTTTTTGGAATCACTTTGGTGTTCACATGTTCGATAGTCTATAACGGACGCTTTATAGCAGCTATTTATAGTACACAGCATAATCATAAATTAGGAACAAAACAAATATAGAATGTTAAATTCAAAATTTTAAAAACAGAGAAACAGATACAAAACCTTCAAAATTCTTCATAATTGTTGAATATATTTTTAAAATGTAGACCCATATTTTTAATTTACCTACAGATCATATTTTTTATCAATTATTTTCATTACAATTCAATATTTGAAAAATAGATTTGCCTCACTCAATTATTGTCTAACTATCTTAAAAAGAGTAATAGTTTATATAACTTGGTGTATAGAGAGAATTCCAATATTTTTATCATAATAATTACATAAATAGTAGAGCATTTTCTTAAGAACCAAATTTCTGGAAAATAAGATTTTAAAAAGAAAATTGATTAAGAACTGCATTAAAAATTAATAAGGTCTAGCATCAGTCTACAAAAAGTTATCCAGTTATAGCTATGTATAAAAGAAAAAAATCAGATTATTTAATCGTAGTTTAATACGACAAATCTTATATTTTCTTATTGTTATCAATTTCCCATATAAAAATCAACTTTTTTCTAAATAATTACACTTTTCAGTTCACTCCAACTCTACTTTCACTTTAAATTAGTTTAGATGATCGCGAAAAAGTAAAATTGAAGAAATTATTGTATTTAAAAAATTCTAGATTTATTTCGACGAATGCGATATTTATATGTAAAAAAATTCAATAGAATAGCAATATTTAAAAACCAGTTCTAACTTACCATCACCAGCATGCACGTGAGCTCGTAGTTGAAGTTCTTCACCAAGCTGAACAATACCGCTCCGTTCTATGGTTCTCCATCCATTGGATAACTTTCTTAAAAGTTCCACATGAGTTCTAAATGGTTGTTGATTACCGCCTTGAGCAAATGTTCCAATACTCCTTCCCTGCCTATTAATAAAACAAATCAGTCTTAAGAATTTAAATACTAAAATAGAAACATCCTCACAATTCATTATTCAATACACCCATTTTCAATGAATGTGTTTTAGCTACAATTCGATCTTGTGTTTTACATTTCAGCGTCAGAACAGAGTCGCTAGAAGTTTTCATTCCTTTAATTGCAGGAAAACGAATCTTCAGGCATAAATTACTTTGCCCACAATGAGTAACCCCACACCTCTGAAAATCTTCAGAAGCTATATTGACGATGAGATGAGATCGATGGAGCCGAAGATCACAACGAGTATCAATCACATCATTGTCTAATGTAGGGACAGCTACAATGAAACTGTTTATTTTCAATGATGACTTGAAGTACCCAGTCTGGCTGACAAGACACCTCATCTCAATCACTTGTAAATGGATAGGGTTTTTTAACTGATCACTGAAGAGGTCTTTAGGTGATCGTTCTGCTTCTGGTGGCAAATATGAAGAAACTGGTGGTGTGGTATAAATATATCCAGGGTTTGGGTCTGGTATCTGTGGTATATCAGATCCAGGCGGAAATCCTATTGGTCTTTGAGTAGTCGAAGTTGTTGATAATGTAGGAGCTTCATAATGGTATCCATTTTCATTACTATTGTCGGTTTCTGGATATGATACCACAATATCTGGGTGATGGTTTTGATTTGGTGGAAGATAATCTTGATCAGGTAGATCAGGATGCGCTGGCGATGGTTGGGGTATTTCTAAATCACTAACGACTATTGGTGGACTTTGCGAAGACGAATCTGGAGAAAAATGGTTTTCCGGTGGTAGATAGTGATCGTCTGGGTTTTCGTAATAATATCCTTGATTTTTTGTTTTCCGATTAATAATCACTTCAGGTAGAAAAGGCTGAGTTGGATAAGATGCCGGTATTGAAGGAGTATTGTAAAGATTATTCACTTTTCCAAAAAATAAATGATTTAGATGAGAAATATCACTTTTTACACTATTCGCAATAAAAGATAGTATAAATAGAATCACACACATCTTAGCCTCTACTTCTTTACGGAAATAATTCAAAAATGAGACTAACTTCAAAATCTTTAGCTACCTGTCTTATATATAAAAATAAAATTCAAATTACCTAAATCGATATCGATCGTGACACGATAACGTATTTATATGTGAAATAGTAATGAAATTGGAATTTTGTAAGGCAACTACCCTCATTTTTCTGCCTAAATGACATGAGTTCTACTTAGACTTGATCACGAGTCCATACCTCTTCCCTAGACACTTTCTCTGTTCCCAGTCGTATGCAGTATCAATCACGACATCGTTGTAACGACTTAATTAATCGAAAAGGCAACTAAAATGGTTCATTTAATTGACTTTCAACTGAATTTCTCGCACAGTCGCGATCATGTTGGGTCAGTTGACATATTGAAATCGTTTCATAAATGGACGTGAGAAATTATGTAGCAATTATCACTTAATCTAGCTGATCTATTTGACTTCAAACAATTGATTCGTTGAGGTGCCTACGCAACCATTACTGAAGATTTTCAATTGCATGGCACCTGTGCGTGTTGTGGCTGTCAAGACTTGTTATATTTGATAAAAAGGTGCACTGCTTAGAACAGCCTTACAGTTGCATGAATATCATTGGCTTGTCACTCAAGAATTCTAGCGTGTAAATTACCCGAGAGACGTGAATTTATGCGGTTTTATCTCAACTTTATGTCAGAGGAATGTCTCTAGAAATTAACTATGTTTAACCATTTTGCACAGAAATGCTTTTGGGGGTTTTTCTATCTCTATAGTAGTAATAGTTACTATAAAACATTTCTAAAAAAAGCCCTAATTAATTGTTTATCCCAATATACTTCAAAATAAGATTAATCGTCTCAGTTTTCTTTTATTTTACAAATTTGTATGAATTGTACTTCAAATATCATATTTTTATATCACTTCGAATATTAATTCAAAAGTGTACTTATTTGTAGTAAGGCAAAAATTAAGCGAAATATATTTGAAACAAACAAAATTCATTTAGTAAAAGATATATGATTTGGATTGAAATTGTAAACTCAATACACTTCTCAAAAGAATTAAAGGATCACCTAAAAAACTCAAAAATTTAAGTGATTTTTAAAATGCTGTATATCCGCGAAAAGTTGAGGTATCCGAATAACCTTAAGCTCATATTAAAGCTTATAATCTGTAGTTTGTCAATGGTTACATAACAAATTATTATTATTATTATTATTATCCTCCTACTTAAAGAGAGAGGGGAAATAAGCATTGTAAAATTATCCTTTATTTATTTTTTTTTTTTTTTAACTTTAACAATTTCTTTGGGCTGAAAAAATAATTATTGATTAAATTCAATAAATTCATATAAAAGCACAAACATACTTCTAAAAAGTCGTTGTTGTAGTATTTATAATATAAGCTGTAAAAGGGAAAATTGTGACATTCAACGCTTATAACTCCTATGAAAATAATCGCACACAAATTTAAAGAGTATTTTCAGAAAGCTAAAATTACTCTCTACGAAATGCTGTTATTAAATTTCTTTCATTTTTTCATTTTTTATATAACTAATCGCTTTTTTGGAAAAAGTAGCAGAATTATAGATGTTATTAAATTTTTCTTTGATTTAAGATACCCCTCAAAGTTTCCCAAAACGCGTAACTTACTGCAATTTATTTTTTTTACCAGTTTCTTCCACTGCAGAAAGTTGAAAAGAGTTAAGGGATCGAAAATACCACCCAAACGTCTCTTGTCTTTTAATTTTATTAAATATTTGTTTTTCCCCAGAGAAAGAGTTAAAGTTAAAAATGGATCATTTTTCTATGCTTATTACATCCCTCACAGAGTAGAGGAATGATAAAAAAAATTTTATCATTATTTAAATAAAAATAAAAATATAAAAACATTTAAAAAAAAGTTTGGAACTTTTTTTTTGAAATTTACAAAACCAATTATTTCATACAATTAATGATGAATAAAAACTATAGAATGCGAACTCTCATAAAAAACTTGTTCGCTAAGATGTTAAAAAAGAGTTATAGGATATTAATGGTATTTCTTAAATTCCAATTAGTATTCAGGTTGTCATATAAGTCGTGTAACAAGTTTTTAAAAGAAACGTTTATATTTTGAGCTCAATTTTTATCAAAAATAAGTAGTTATTTACAAATTCGTAATCTACTGAAAAATGTAATAGAAATAAACTACTTGGGCAACAGCGAAAAATATTAAATATCGTTGTTATTTTATTTTAATTATCATGATATATGATAATGAATGTATTACACTTTACAGAGTTAATATTTCAATTTAAGAATTCAGCTATTTAATAAATTTTTCTCCACATCTTACAAATATTTACTTTAAAATTAAATGAAAAGTTTATGTAGCTTGTTTTTTAGATGATGAGGAAAAACAATAATTATTAAAACCTAATGATTATTTAGAAAGTAGTTAAACTACACTACCCTGCAGTTAAATTATAATATGTATAGAGTTAAGGAATTAAGGTTTTAATGTTATATTCGCTTTCCCACTTATTTTATAATAATTTTGACCATTTTTCTGATTTTGTTTTCTACAAATTTAATGTCCTATCATGATTAATTTAGAATAATCGTAAGTATTTTATTTTGGACAATTTGAAGTTTATTTTTTTTTTTTTTTTTGTTATTTTGTACACCTATACCAAATTGGAGCGGCTTATGTAATTTGGATTTAAAATATTACTTTATATATTAATAGTTTATTGTCGAAATAGGATGCATAACAAATGTGTAAAGTTGGGAAAAGTGTGATAAAAGAGGAGCGAGTACTGTACTTTGAGATATACCTACCACCTATACCTACCTAATACCAAAACACTAAAAATGTGTATAAAAAGGGGATTTCGTGAACGCTGTAATCGCCTGTGTACATTATTTTGATACAGTATCAGATTATTAGTTTCATCGAGCAGCTCTTTTAATATTTTTGATTTGACTGTGAATAGAAGTAATCATAGAAATTTTAAAATCAATGACTAGATAAGATTAAAAATAAATAAATCCGTTTTTATATAAAAGAAAACAATCAGAAAATTAATTTTTCGCGTTTTATCGAAGATTACTTCTTTATAATAAATAAAAATTATTCTATGGTATAACTTTCTTTCTTTCATTGTCGTCTTAAGTTATGAAACGAAATTATAACCAGTTCTTCAGAATTTTATATTTTTTTGCTTATAACTAACTTTTTTTTACTAATTAAAAAACCTACATATTATCAGCAAAAATTTTTTCATAGTGCATACGTGGAAAATTAAGTTGAAAGTCAAATCAATCAGACTTTTCTTTTAAATTTTTCTTATCATTGAGTGCACAACTAATATTTTCTTAAAGAAAATTTTTTAGTGTAAAAAAACTGACAGAAATATTTAAAATCTATAATAAGTACTTTGCTAAATACCTTTCTAAGTTTTCTTGAAAGTGAAAGCATTGAACTAAGACGGTGTAGGGTTTCCCTTAAAATATTTACATATATTGACCCATTGTCAGTCAAATCAGTGAGTAGAACATTACCTTCATCGTTTCCGCAACTTATTGCATATTTAACGAAAAAAATTTGCATACAGTACAAGTTAACTAATTCAAAATGATATATAAAATGGGTATTACAAGATACGACTCACGTGATAGTGGTAAAAAATCTTCAAATAAAGATTCAAACGATGCTAATAAAAAAATTTGTTCAAGCGGTGAAATTAGCACTTTAAATGAAAAATTTGATAATTTGGTGCTGAATGTTAATAAGTTTAACAAAGATGTTGTAAAAAGAATGTCCACTTTGGAGTGCATAGTTATTTCATGTGTTGATGTGATAAATAAGTCAGTTAAGACGAATATGGAAACGATTAAAGAAGATCAAGAAAAATAGCTGGTGGTATAGCTAAAAGGCTTTTTGGGAAGGTAAGAATTTTAGAAATTAGTTATTCTTTTCGAATTATCTCTGTGGTTAATGTGAATATAATTATTTATGCATAATACGGGTAATAGGCATTTAATGTTACTACCTTCTACATAATTACTCTATCATACACTCATACATAACTTTGTAAAAACTTCATTCAATAAGTCTAATTTTATACAAGTTAAAAATATGAACTAGATTGAGCTAAGTCTTAAATGTAACTCAATTAGAGTAACCGGGAAAATATAAGTTACAATATTTAAAATTTTAAGAAAAAAATACATAACAAAAACAAAATAATATGATAATATTATTTCAAATTTACTTATGTACTATTTGTAATAAAAAAAATTTGTAAGGTCTTTCCAACACGTCGTTAACTTGTGTTGGGTATATTCCTTTCGGTTACTGGTGGGTCGGGTTGTCTTGTCTGTGGGTTTGTCGCTATGGTGTTGCTCGTATTGGGCTTGTTGAAGTCATCTTGAATTGAAATTTAGAGGGTTATATGTTTAGTGTAACTTCCATTTCAGGAGTTATGAGTACTTTTGTAGGATTTAGGTTAGCATTTTTGGATTGTGTGTTTCCTCGTCAAACCCTTTCATTTGATGCCCAGGCTGAAGAAAACGATAATTTACCATTTTGAGGCGTCCGCTATATTGGATTTAAAAAAATATTAGCTATGTATGCCACTATATGCATCGTCACCGGATTTATATACGTATGCAAAGTTCTAAGTCTCTAAATTAATTAAAACTAATCGAAATTTTTCTTGTAAAATTCCACCCAGACAGAGAAAATGTTATAAGAAAATCAAAACAATTAATAAGGTTTTGTTGCCGTATTTAACGTACCCCTTAACCCTTTGGGTGTAGCCGTTTTTAAGATTTTACAATAATTGATGACAACCCATTCTCATATCACATATAATTCATTTTCCAGCTATTTACCACTAATATGACCGGAATACCACTAAATGATAGTCCTTTTAATGAAAGACTGGTAGCAAAACGAAAATTGAGCTTCCCTGCAACACTACATCAAGCCACATTACTCGACGTGAATATATCTGCAAGAAGAAGATTGAGCAATGTTAGCGATGCGGTTACCAGAAAGTTATCATACACCATTGGATGGAAATCAGCTCAGATACCAGCACAGGACATCATAACACAGGTAAACGTAAAATTAAATTAAAACTAAAACAAAATCAAACAGCTAACACTAAACTTAATGTTAAAAAATCAGTTCTTTTTGCTCAAAGAAAAGCCAATTTAGAAAAAAATGGTAAAGGAACAATATCAATCAATTAATTTAAATAATACTTTATAAAGCAATAAATACATATATTTAAAAACATTAGAATCTGGTCTTATACTATAATAGATATAACTAAAATGGTAATGGAGCCTACTATATATTCGGATTCACAAATAAACAACTCAAAACAAACCTTCAACATTTGCAATTTATATCACGCATTCGGGGAAAGTCTTAACTTACCGCACACTTTTCCTTGAGGTAAATGACAAACAAAACACACAACGTTGACTTGTTGAATTGAGATTTGATTTTTCTTGGAAAAGCTAATTGAATCAAAGGTAACTAAAGTAAATTTGGGAGCATTTTAGAAAATTTTTTTTTAAGATAATTTTAACCAAAAAATTGCAACTCCTTCGGTCATTCATATTCATTTTTTATTTGTGTCTTCCGTACTAGTAACATAAAATAGCATACGATACTGGAGCGGCACCCGATTACACACTCATGTGAAATCGATTCCTCTGTACTTGCACCGTAATATGCTATTATTGTAACTAAATATTTCTTGAGAACCATAGTCAGTTCTATGTGAGGAAGCAATCAACAAAAATCTCGAAAAGATCGGTGTTCAGGACAATTGAAATCACTGCATAACAAGTCTACAATTAATAAAACACAACTTACAACCCATCTATAAGAAGGCACATTTGATTTCTGCCATTTTTATCTGCAATATACAAATTTAGTGAAAATCCTTTGCACCGCTTCTATTCTAATAATCTGTTGGGTGCAGAATGGGATATTTCGATCGTATTCAATATTTAAATATTATGAAGAGAATCATGAATTTTAAGAAATATATTTCTTACACCTGCATATATTGTACACTTAACATGTAAAAAACTTTTAACAATGTCACTTATGAATAATATATAGAATAGGATCATAGTGGTTTCCCTGCGGAACTCCAATAATAATAATAAAAAAAATTATAATAGAAACCCATTTTTGAAGCTTAGAAAGGATATAGGACTATATGCATAGATACTTGAATTTTTTAGAGGACCATAAAGCTATAAACTTTAGTATTTGTTATTAATTTCAATTCAATACCGCCAGTCATTTGTTTACAAATTTATTCTGATATACTACAAGGTATCTAAGTGGATCATTTAATATTATTCATTTTGTATAAGTAAAACTTATAGTTGGTGATTAATTAATAATAAATGTAAACAATAAATAAAATATTTTCTCAGTGTATGGATCAATCTGTATTATTAAATACAGTGTCTTATTAGTATATTTTCTTTGATATTAGGAGTTATTACATAAATAAATATATTTAAATAACTTTTCTACGCACTGAAGCCCCTAAAACTAAAAGAAATAATAATCACAATTTCTTGTGCTTTCGGAATTAAAATGAATTAAATTAAAGTTCTAACCGAATATATGTAAAATATTTCAATTATTTTCTAGGGAAAATGCCTTTGCGGTCAATATATAAAACGGAGGTTGCGACGCTCAGGACTATTCAACAGAAAGTTGGGATTGCAACGAATACGAAGTATCCTTGGAACTTCATCAATTACAGTGGTGCGAGAAGTATTTCCCTCTCTCATGGTTGTAAGTCCTTAAGAAATTTCACAAATCATTAAAGAAAGGGTAACAAAAAGTCAAGTAGTTAGGAGACGAATTGGAAAGAATGCATCCCAGATTGTACAACAGTGTCTCCCGACAAATATGTCGTAGTCCTGGCGGTGAAATTCAATCATCAGAAACTGTACCAATTTTGATGAGTGCAGTTGCAAGAGATCTCTTTCGAACAGATATCACTTGGGGAAAAGTAATATCCCTTTTTGCAATAGCTGGCGGACTTGCTGTGGACTGTGTAAAACAGGGACATCCCGAATATCTTCCAAAATTAATAGAAGGCATTACGGAAGTTATAGAAGATGAACTAGTCCCTTGGATAAATGAAAACGGTGGATGGGTAAGTTTTTCTTTATTTTTGTTTTAAAAATAAAATCTCTTACCGGTAGTTTCCATATTTTTCTATCAAGATTGGACTGAATAACCACGTTTACCCTGCCAACAATGAATTTACAGCCATGGAATGGACAACTTTGGCCGTTGGTTGCGTTGTTGCCTTATTAGTGATAGGATTAGTTACACGATTAATTGCTGTGTATTTATTACCATATATGATTTTTAAGTCATCATAAATTTAAAATAAATTTCTAAAATATTTACATTCTGCTTTGATTGTTGGGTCTAAGATCGGTCTTTACAAATTTCTAGAAAAGTAAATATGATCTTATAGTAGATTTTAGGCTCAAAATGAATAAGTAGGCTTAAAATTAATGAGTTGATAGCTAGTCACAAACGCAGCAATTTTAATGGGTTAGATCGCGTTCCTCCAAATTAATAACAAGAAAAACAAAAATTTCATTTCATTTTCTATTCTGCAAAGTATCCAATCGACCCAATTAATATTTAATTGTGAATTACAAATGTAACTTCTAGGTATATGAAATTCAAGTTCACAATTATTTCATGGAGAAATTTCGGATACATTTTTAAGATTTATAATTACTTAAAACCGATAAATTTGACTCTTTCGTACTCTCTCCTAATAATAAAAAATGTAGGTTCTTAAGAAAACCCCCTCATTTTCAAATCACTGTCTTTGTATAGCATAACTGCCCTAGATAAATTTTTGCCATCTTTAGAATACTCCAGATTACAACACCATTTAAATATGTAAGTCCTTTTAGTTTCTTAATTGCAATATTCCCAATGTATTTTCCATCTGGATCTACATAAGTATTTCTCTGTCTGCTTACATATCTAGTAGAAACTCTCCAAATTATTTTATGTTGTCCTCGATATCCTTTCTATTTAACTTAAATATTAAGTATCCCAACTAATATAATATTTAAATGTGAGGTGTAATGGCTAATTACATTTACTTAGTGAGTTTAAGTAAAAAACGACCATTTAAACCAACTATTTGTACCTATTTTATTTGCTTCGTTGACCTTTCCGAGTATCCAAAGAACATTTGAGAAATTCGGTCTCGCAAGACACAAAATACTTCCCTCCCCATTTTCTTTTAAATCATTTCTAGTTGAACACTTATGATCGACATAATCATTTAAGATTCAGAATCAGTGACTAAAGCTAAAAATTTGAAATCATACCCGACAAAATTCTTTACCTTCCAGTGAAGGTCCCATCAAAATTAATTTAACGCAAATTCTTATAATACTTATTTATCGAAATACTACCTGAGTAACCCTAACCCAGTTTCACCCGGTGTATCGTAAATATTATTTCATTAAAAAATTCTCAAATGCTTATGTTTGATGCTTGACCCAATTTAGGAGAGTTACTAAAATCTGTTGACGCAATATAAAACCGTACTCCAAAACTTATTTTGTTCATATAGGAAGAGTTTTTTTTACCTCATTCTATACATTTTGATTGTTAAGTGTTATATGTATGAATTTGATTATAATTAGTTCGTTATATTGGATCTACCACTTTATATTTCGGAAATTTTATAGCATATGCGAAAATATTTCCCACAAAATACGTATGTAAGTTATTCACTAAACTTATATTCGTTGTAAAGTTTCTTCCGATAGATTTATAATGAATGTTATCGAATTAGTTTTACTGCAATTAAAAAAAAAAAAAATAACTTGAATTTTAAAAATCCTGATCACATTTTGAATTTCCAAATTGTAATAGAAGTTTTCAAATATTTGGCCTCAGAATGCTCTTTACTTTTCGTTAAATTAGACAAATTATAATCGCCGTATTCAAATCAATCAATCTATTTTATTCTCAACGTTATCACAACAACGGAAATTACTATTGTCGTACTCATATGATTGCGCCGCGTAATCGTGTCATTGAGGTAAACTTCTGAAAAAAGTCGTTAAAACGTGCTTTAAAAATTAAGAACAGCTCTTTTTGCTGCCTTTTCGATGAACTACACCATAGCAAAAACAAACACTTTTTAAACTTTAAATTATCATATCTTTTTTCCCTTGAATCCATGAAAACCCCATGAAAATCCATCCAGTAGTTTCAGAGATTAGCGCAGCGATTAATGCAGAAAACAAAGAATGAATTCAATTTTCTTACTTTAATCATTCTTATATTTTCATAATTGGGGTTAACCTTATATCTGTACGTTGCCGCGGCCTTTTTATTATGATATAATTATTTAAGGAGAACAATATGTTCTTATATCGTTTTTATATATCACCAAAAGTTTACACAGCACAAACAAAAATTACCTCATCTACGATTGCTTTTTTGCGCGATCTCATCTATATTTATTGTCATAAGTTGATGAATTTAGACAAAACTCATTTAATTGAATGTCTAAACCTTTCTCGTGAATGAATCCATTTAATCATGAAAAACGGAACAAAATCCGTTTAATAGTTACGGAGAAAATCGCGTACAGACAGACGCAGCGTATTGGTTATAACGACAAAAATAAAACCCTTGATTAGAAAGATTTTGGATTTAAACAAATGGTACAAGACTGTGGTTTTGGATTTGGTTTTTATAATATATATGTACGAGTATACGTTCCCAAGCAGTAATTCTTCTCCTGTAACATAATAAAAAATATTGTTCCATGGTTACGGTAAGGAGATTTTGCTAACTCTTTGACATACATGTACTTAACATTGTAATTCAAATTAACTAGGTAATTTGAAGACTTAATTGCAATTAGTACGATTGTACAGAGTATCGACTATATTGTTGCAAAACAACAAGAAGTGTTCATGGTATAAAACTAAGGAATCATAAACAATAAGTAAAATAAATTGAATTCAATATTTTTTCATTTTATCTTAACAACTAAACACCGAATGCCTCACCCACGATGTTTTTTTGGAATATTGTGCCACACATTATTAATAACAGCTTTAAACCCATGCAAGTTATTATATTTGTAAAATCCTTCTGTTTCTGGAACATATAACTTCAGATGTAAAAAGCTAACGAATTTAAATTTGCTAAGCTAGGCCATACGTTTTTTTGGATAAAATTCGTTAAATTATCTTTGTACCAGTTTTACATTCGCAATTTCGACATGAATCTCGTGATTGATTTCTGTGACTAAAAAATCTAAAAAGAAAGCCTGCATACAAACAGATGATATAATAATGAATAAGCGGATGTTTCTTCTTAACAAGATTGATCTAAACTTTTGTAACTCCAAATATTTGTCACCCTGTATATAATACACTAGCTCTTATAAAGCCTTCGATAGATGCATAGAATGCACAAAAAGAATCTGAATTGAAAAAGTTACAGACTTAGGTGTAATGTTTGAGAAAAAGGCTATCGTTTATATCCTAAATTGAATTGATGGTTGCAAAATGGTTTTTCTGCCTTTGTTTTATTAAGAATAACTCAATGCCCTTAAAACGTTTTATTATTTATTGGAAATAGCGTCAATTATATGCTTCACACTTTAAAATAATAGGATGTCTGCTAAAATTATTACTTACAAAATTTCATCTTTCAAAAGTTTTCATAACTTCATATACACACCATCCTATAAAAGCAGATATTTGCTTCTTGCTATCCAGGATCTAACATTAAGACATAAAATTAGTTATGCTTTATTCATAAAAAATATTGTCTTGCATGCAATGTTGATATACTTTATACTTTATATTTGAAAATTCATATTTTATCTTTGGCTAGATAGTTAACTAAAGTTTAAGCTCGGCAACTTAAGCCAATACTGCGGGTTCATATATACAAAAGTAAAAAACACTTTTTATATAGATCACGAATGCGATCGTATAGTGATCGACATGGTGATTTAAAACGCAAATACGAGTGCAGTCGCAAACGTCTCTTCATTTTAAAATCAGGCAAACCTCGAACTCACCATAGCAGTTAGATTTCATCGCCACCAAAACCTTTCACCAGTGGAGTGGAGATCTTGGTTCTTGTATCGGCTCGACTTTGGTGCGACTGTATAAGTACGATCGCATATATTCTAATCAGCTGGGAGAGTTTCTGCGCATGGTCAATCCGCTTGTATGCCGCTGGACGAGGAGACAAGTTTATACAAAAATAGTTCGGGATGGAAGAATCGGAAAAACCCAAATCTTGCAGAGTACAAAAAGGAGCTAATATATCAGGTAAAAACATTAAAAAATCCCCTGACCATTAATTCTCCTGTGATCTGTTTACAAAATCAATTTTTATAAGGTTATGTTGAAGCTGAAAAACCCAAATATGGAAAGTGGTGAAAGTACGCCTTTCGTGTTTTGATATAAATTTCTCAGATAATCCCTCTTTTGGTCAATTAGAGGCTACATAATCCAGCTAAAGTGCTACGTCCTTCAGATACAAGTCATTAACGGTGTAAGAGTGCATGGGAAAAACCATATTTTTTGTAAAACATGAACCCAAGGCGGATGGCACTTCGTTTTGACAAATTGAGAAAAACTGGCATCCATTAGCTGGCTGTTGGATAACTTTGCATAAGCAACAGGTTGTGATTAAATGGTTTTTTTCGTAATAATGTGAACATTAAATTGTCAAAAAATCAGAAATCACAACCCAGTTATTCCACAAATATGGCGCATAACTTGATCATTACAAATTTTAAGTTTCGGGACATTAAAATAAATAAACATTTCTTTTTCCACTGCACCTCTAAGTATTAAGTAAATTAACACAAGAATATAGGTCAAAACAACTTAAGTTCTTCGCTTACTCTTAAGCAAATTCAATGATGTCGGCAAAGGTCATTAGCAATCGATCTATTTCGCAAAAAAAAACAACATTTTTCATGATATTTAATTCCTTGTCGCTACCCAAACTTATTCAGTGGATTCCATTAATAAATAAGATAAGATAGAAATTAAAAAATAAAAGCATTCAGAAAATGTTATAAAACTCAAAAATTTGAACTTTTAAAACCAAATCGTGCATAATGCAATTTTCAATTGAACATTTCAGTTTCTTTTTGTAAAGACCACTTCTAAATTGAAATTTAGTAAAAAAAATCTAAAACAATTAAGCGAAATAATCGATTAATATTACTTAATTAGTCAAATAATCGAGATACTTTATCTTTCGATTAATCGAAAAAATCGATTGATCTACAAATCAGAAATCGATTAATTCCAGCTCGATTAATCGATTATTGAAAACGTTTAAGTTGCTGATTTCAAGCATGGCACTGAATTTAATATAATTTTTTTGAAAATTCATTAATGCGGCTTCAAAATTTCAAAATGCTTAATTTTCTTTAAATTTTACAAAACATAATTTATGTCTTAACAAGTACGAAGTAAATAATAAGCCAAATAACTTACAGGGGAAATGTTTATGTGGGCAGTACATTAGAGCTCGTCTGCGGCGTGCTGGCATGCTAAACAGGAAGGTCACCCAAAGACTGCGTGCAATATTAGAACCATCATCCAGCGTTGTTTATGATGTTTTTCCAGCTCTAAATTGTGTAAGTAATGAATTTAAAAATATATATTATTTTTTTAATATTTACGTTTTCCTATAGATGGGGCAAGAACTGGAACGAATGCATCCCCGCTTATATTCGAATGTATCACGCCAATTATCTAGTGCACCTTTTGGTGAACTTGAGGATGCCGACACAGCTCCGATGCTTCTTAACGTAGTTGCCAAAGAATTATTTAAGACAAACATAACATGGGGCAAAATAATCTCAATTTTTGCGGTTTGCGGGGGCTTTGCAATAGATTGTGTACGCCAAGGTCATTATGATTTTCTTCAATATCTAATCGATGGAATGTCCGAAGTTATTGAAGATGACCTCGTCCAGTGGCTGGCCGATAATGGGGGCTGGATCGGATTACAGGAACATATTCGGCCACATGGAACCCAGTTCTCACTGTTAGGATGGCTCACAATTTTTATAATATGCATTTCAGCAATTTACTTAATCTCAAGTATAGTTAAGCACATTGGTTGCCATTTATATTCGTTTTTATTTTGATTTTGAAAATAGTTCGAGAATTTCACAAAATAATAAGAAAAAAAAAAAAAACCTTTTTAAAACATAGATGAATAGGGTCTTTTTTTGTTCTATGCAAACTATTGCGTTTTGTTGTTGAAGATATATTTTTATTGTTAAAAAATTTTTTATTTTTGTAAATTTTATTTATTGTCATCTTCGCCGTATTTAAGTTTGAAAAAAAGAATCTGTGCATAGTTATTTCGTTTTTTATGTTTTCCTTAAATCAATTTCAGGTTCGTGAAGTAATATGTTTTATTATTTAAATCAATACTTCATTTATGTTAATATAAAATGAAGAGGAGTCAATGCAATAGTAAAATACGAATGGCAATTTGTATATTTAAAAAGCGGGACTTTAAAAAGATATTACGAATTGCATTTACTTAATTCTGCATATATAATGCTATGCATTTCAAACAAAAATGGAGTGTTGTTGACAATGATCGAAAATATGTACATATATAAAATTATGTTTTTTTGCTATATATAACAAAAAAATAATAATAATAATAATTTCCTGTTTCCTAGATTGGAACGTTCGTAGTACGAGCAAAAAAATAATCTTTCGTTGTAGCAAGCAAATATAAACCTGTTTGTTTTCTTTGAATTTTGTGTTTTTGTTTACTTACCAAAAAGGTCTAGAAACAAATGAATGCACATTTAAAACAGAACAAATTTCGTACGTGAAAGTTTTTTTCTTACAAATAATTACACATACTGTTTTATTTAAGAAATTTCAGAAATTATTTTACATAAACAGAAAATCCACAACATGATTATTTCAACCAGTCTGTAACAACTTCCTCCGTTTGAAAGTGTTCCAAGTCACCTACAGTTATCTGAAAGAAATTTATTCAAATTTTCATTATTCCTGAATATGCAAAGCAGCTTACCTCATCATCATTGTCCGGCATAATTGACTGTGTAGAAGTAATATTTTCATTCTCCAACGTAGCTCCATCCGAAATTACCACATCTGAGGTTTCAGATTCTTCATTCAAACTAGTCTGATGCTGCTCCCCCATATGTAACCGTAATGCGAAAATTCTGGCATATATAGCTCCACAAATACCGCATCGATGTTTCAAATTTGTGCTTCCTTTTTTATGCGTTTCCATATGCGCTTTAACAGCATATAAAGATGCAAAGGGTCTATTGCATTCTGGGCAACTAAAAGGTTTTGTGTGGCTATTTTTGTGGCCACCCAATTGAACTGCAGTTTTAAAAGCTTTCGGACAGTAAGGACACTTGTAGGGTCTATCCTCTGAGTGAGTCATCAAATGATGATTGTACACCGAATATGCTTTAAATCTATAATTTCATAAAATAGTTCTATATACATTGTAAGTAGTAACGACGCGTAATTTATAGTCCAAGTCGCATTATCAAAAAGAAGAGGCACATAATACTTAATTCGGCCTAATAGATTTTCTTTCAGAAAATTGTAAATCCCAATTGGCGCTTCATAGAGGAATACGCTTCAGTTGACCACTTTAAATTATGGTTTTTACTTAGTTATCTAATAAACGGTTAACTCTGCATTTAAAATTTGACTATAAATAGAGATGGTATTAATTAGAATAATTGATTAATCGTGTCGTAATAATTATATAATAATTAATTAATATAGAATATTTACCATCTCATTTTTTTCTAGTGAACCTATAAGTTTACGAGGCACTTCGTAAAAGCTAAGTATTTGTTACATTTGATAGAATTTCTATAAGAAAGTTTCACATAAGAATTATGAGAACTTAGTGCTCTATGAAAACTGTCACAATAATTTTTATTGTGGGACTAACGATTCCTGAAAGAAAAATCTTTATATGCATAATTATGGAAATTAGAAGTACTTAGCTCCTGGACTATTATTGCTTAAGTTTTTGAAAGATCTACGCCACGGTTTGCTATAAATAAATTATACCTTTTGTTACAATGTGCACAAACATATGGACGCGCTGCAGTATGTGTTCTTAGATGAAGTGTTAAACAGTAGGATACCCGAAAACATTTACCGCAAATTTCACATTTATAAGGTTTTTCGCCTGTATCAAAAGAAACAAAATAAGATTAACCTCTGTATATAGTATAAATCTAAACAATAAACCTGTATGAATTCTTTCATGTTTAACTTTTTCATGAGGCCTAGCGAATTGTCTTCCACAGTAGGAGCATTCGTACGGTAGAGTTATACCAGAAGCTTCAGCTTTAGTCGGCGTTTTAGATTTAACTTGATCCTTATGGATTTTCATATGCATCCCTAGATTAACTTTATTAGAAAATTTCTTATTGCATATTTGACAAATAAGCTTTGGTCCAGATTTATGTGCCTTTTTGTGAACTTCTTGAAACACTTTATCATAGCTGTTAATATCAATAAATGTTAATAAATTAATAAAATAATAATAAACATTATAAAAGTTAACCTTTTATTGCAAAGTTCACAAAAGAATGTTTCTTTTGGAGTTCCGTCCCTTGAAACGGATTTGATTTCGTATCCCACAGCTTCTTCTATAGCTTTCGATTTAATTGGACCATGCATACGCCTATGCAATCTGTTGAAAGGAAACAATTTTTAAACATGAAGTCTAATTCTAAACAAATATTTACTTACTTCAAACTTTTCACTGTTGGGAAAACTGTATTACAAACATCGCATCGTGTTTCTGTTTCGCGTGTAGGATTCTCTTTACTCTCATTTTTATGGAGTTTTAAATGACTACTTAAAGAACGATGAGTTTGAAAAAGAATGCCACATTCGGGACAGGCGTACTATAAAAGATTTATATTTATTTATTATGAATGAATTATTTTTAATTATTTAAATCGCTTACCACTTTGGCTTCACTACCATACTTAAGCTCTTTAACCGGATTTATCTGCGTATTAATAAAATATTATAAAAATATATTGCTATTAGACGGATAATTTAGTTTTCTTTAATACCTCACAAATATGATTTTCTAACTCTCCAATTGAATTATAAGTTCCCAAACAGTTCTCACACTTATGAGTTTCAGAATTATTAGAAGAGCCCACATCAAAGATTCGTAATTTCTGTAATAAGTTTATTTTTTATAAATGTGATACATTAAAATGGTCTGACTTAAACGTAGAATGAATAAATCGATTAATTCAGTTTTCAAAGCATCATACAACTCAATTTGAGTAATATTTCATAAAAAATGTTTAAAATTATTAATATATCGGCAGCCAAAAGAAAGATGCGTACGAAGTTTAAATTCGAAAGGATTAAAAATGATTGCTACCTATTAATTAGATGCGACTCAAAAGTCACACTTTAAAATTCAAATCTATTTCATCAAAATATCTGCTATAGGATACTTTAAAGGATTCAACCGGACTGAACATTACAAACAGGTTCGCTAACTCTCAAACTTTAAGAAATCATGTCTTCGAAAGTTTCTCATTGGCACATTAATGCTAAACATTGATAACAGCTGAGGACAGTTCAATTCTCCTCTAAGCAATAAATGGATAAAAACAATCCTAGATATCCCACGGCGGCTCTCAAATATTTGGAAATCTATTAGCCTCAATCTGTGTTTATAAAGCAGTTCCAAATTATTTCCACCAGGATGAATGGAGAAATCTCTTTTTAACTAACTGAATCCTTGATATATGTACCGAAAAATATAAGACTGTACGACACTTCTATATTTAAGAATCGGTCTAACCAAACCAATGTGTAACGATTTGAGAACATAAGCATGCCTAATTTCCTTAGACATCGCTTTATGAAGGTTGCGACAGAATCACTTTTATTAGTTATTTAGTAAAAATGTTGCCTGAAATCTAGTTTTTGGTCAAATACTTACTACAATATATTTAGGTCCGTGTTATTCTCCAATATACAAAAATATAGTTATATATAAAAATAAAAATGTATAAGCAAACTTTCACTCTAAACTGCTATCGTGGTTTAAAAATTAAAATTTAGTCTTAAATAAGATAAATTCACACTTAAGTCGGCAGCAAATATTTAAAAACCTGAAGAGTAATTCACAAATTAATTTTCATATTTAAAATTAGCACATTATGTTTGTACGGAAATCTACATTATATTATGTATTAGATGTTGTTTTAAAAACTGTTAGATTTAATCATAGACCCGGAGAGAAAACCCTATGAATGTTTTATGTACGCTTGATAACCTCTTCAAAATTAATCAAAACTGTACTGTATAAAAATGAAATAATAAGAAAGAAAAAATCATATTACCTTTCTCATATAAGGCCTTCCATTCGAATCGATGCATTTTTCCTCACTAATCATTTCAATTTTTTTACTTTTCGAATCTTCAAACAAATATGAATAAGGAGTATTTTCTAAAAAATTAGATTCCTCAGATTTAATAGTATTAGCGTCAATGCTTGCCGATGAATCCTTATCACCAGTATCAACAAGCACCGATTGATCTTTGTGGAATTCATTGATGTGATCAACAACTGAATGAAAATTCGTATCACATGAACTGCAATGATAAAGCTCCATTGTATCATCTTGATTCAGTAACTCCTCTTCTCCATCGTTTGGCTCTACTTTAATAATTACATCCTTTTCATTAATGTAACCATCTTCTGTATGATTACTTTGTTCCTCGACTGTAATTTTTTCATCATCGCTATATTCGATATATTCAACAACTTCTTCGAGACCATCTTCTTCAATTATTTCAATAAAATTGTTACTTTCAGCAAAGGAAATTTCACTTTGGAGGACATCGCTAGAACTTATATTAATTATTCTGTTAGCCGGAATTTCATCCTCGAGGTCTCGAATTTCTGTAATACAAATAATAACCTTATTTTCAATATTGTGTATATAAATGTAGTAATTAAATGTATGAGAAACTTTAGCATTTGAAGCAAATGTGGAAATTTCAGCATCTAGGAAGATTACCTTTGGCAACATAATTTTGCGTTTTAAATTTAGTATTATGAAAATCAGAAAAGGTTCAATTATTTATCATTTCATAAATGTTTTTGTTTGTTTGTTACACAGTTGCAAATTTCGTTCAATAAATCATTCATTTTCATAAAATTCTATTAGTTCTTTGATTAAAAATGGTATTAACGCTTAAGAGTTGTTTGCTTATTTCGTAAATTTCAAAATGTCTATTTACTTATTATAAAGATGTAATACTAAAACTTCTAGTAGGATAGCGCTCTTGAAAACCTACCCATTTTGAGCACGCAGACGCACATATATATTAAAAAAAAATAAATAAAAACATTTGTTAAATTCTAACTTTTCTCCTTAAAGTATATTAGAGTTGGGTACGATATCACAATTTTTAAAATACCGCCTATGAAAATCTCGGTAGCCGAAAATGAAAATGGTAGTTTTTTTTTTTGTGGAAAGGTTCATTTACAGTCAAAAGTAACGAATATGCAAAATATTTTATTTTAATTATGGAATCCAAGAAAAATATCTTTTATCAATGGTGGTAAGGTCTTATTAGTGATGTAAAGTAGAACATAGCATTAATTGTTATATATTTTGTCGATATTGTCGAGGTATTTCTAATAAGTACCAGATCGAGATGTTTGCTCGGCGAAACTTTTTAAGTGGAGAGTTTGTAATTTAAATAACTTAAAATATCTTGGTTTAGTACCGGTATTTTAATTTAATTTAATTTATTTGTTTAATACAAGCTACAAAAAAAAAAAACAAATAAATAACAAATAATAAATAGATGAACAAAGAGCACTAGGACAAAAATAAAATACAAAGAATAAATACAAAAACTAGATGACAAAAAATAGGGAAAATATAAGAGGAGCGGAAAGGGACGAGCATTAAGGAGAGGAGATGATTAGAGACAAGGGCTGGTAAAGGGTAGACTTGCTAGGGAGGTTTTGTCTAAATGGTAGTCAAAGGGGTCGGAGTTGTTGACTTTACGTAACATTCTCGAGATGGGCTTGAAATATCCGTAGTTGGTGCAGTGACGATCAAAGCGAAAAAGTGGAAATTATCTCAATTTGCGGGGGTTCGTACCGAAGGAAAAGTTATGTAGGATTTCAGGGCAGTCGATAGAACCATTAAGAATTTAATGGACGAAAATTATATCGGCAACGTCTCGGTGAGTTGCTAAAGGTTGCAGCTTAATAAATTTTAGCCGATTCTCATAAGGAGGAAGGTTTAGAAGGACACGTAACATAAAACAGAGGAATCTACGTTGCACAGATTTGATCCGTTTAATCAGTGTAGACGGGTAGGGAGACCAGACCTGACAGGCATATTCGACAAGGGGACGGACAAAGAAGAAGTAGAGAGATTTCGTAAAAAGGGGTCAGAGAATTCTTTAGACCAACGGTTAATAAAGCCTGTAGTTGAATTGCTTTGCTGATAATATGCTCGATATGAGAACAGAAATTGAGTTCTGAGTCATGAAGGGAACTGGCAATTGAAATGGGTACTCCGGAGAGAAAATAAGTCCAAAGGGCGGGCGGGAGGCACTTACGTGAGTTGATTGGCACTTAGAGATGTTCAGGTCCAGAATGTTTTTCCAAGCACCAGGTTTAGAAGCAGTTGAGGTCATCTTGTAGGAGTAAAGAGTCAGATGAGATGAAAATACGTTTAAAGATCTTCATATCATCAGGATAGATTAGAATGTTTGAGTGTTTAATAACCTACTCAACATCATTAATGGACAATATGAAGAGAGATATGACACTGTGGGCCTAGATGACTTCCTTGAGGCACACCGGAGTGGGATTTGAAAGGGTTAGAGACCGCAGACTCAAATCAAATCTTATATTGCCAGTTATCGAGGTAAGATTTGAACGAGGAAATGAGACATTGTATATTACTATATACACAAAGTTAAATATTACTAGTTAATTTACTATCTAAACTATTTAATTAAAGAAAAGATATATAATGAAATAATTTTCAACCCTGAAATAATCATATCTGGAATTATATTTGTGGTCTTTTATAGATAATTAAATAAATAAATACTCTTTTATGTTCTTGAGGGGAACTAAAACTGAGACATCCGGAAACCTGCCCATTTATTGCTGAATATGATACATCTATTTATTCAGTTTAAGCAACCACGAGTATTTTTGTCGTTAACAGAGAATGGGTTAAGGTAAATAGTTATCATATGGTAGGCAAGTATGTGAAATATGATTATGCATTCCTCAAGCTTAATTTGAGGTATTCAGTAAATCTCAAATAAATTCCATTTTTCGTTGCGATATCGCAAGAAATTGGGCAGTAGGTATACAAGAATTGCAAATTTGTCTCAAACATGAGATTTTTGCAATGTGTAAATAGGATAATTCTTAATTATTTTTTTCTATTTGAGTAGGTACTAAAACATTTTAGTTTAAAGCGGGGTAGTTTAACTCCGCAACTTGAAGCATTGCAATGTACTGACCCAGTAAACCAGCGCGGAAAGCACTTTGGGATTTTCTAGATTTACTAGAGCTCAACTAGTCCCAGTACCCTGAGCGCAGCCCTAAATAAATGAAAGTTCGCAAAATGGGTGCATTACCAACCCATGAAACTTTAGTTTTATACCTAAAGGCTTCATTGTCTTCCAAATCCATCTCTCAAATTTTATTAGAATCCAAAGAGCCCACAGAACCCACATGAATTGCATATTTTGACCATATTTGCAAAGGGCAAAATCTTGATTCACGCAGGTTGTTGGGCTAGTCAAAATTGTTTGCCCAGAGCGGTAATCTCCTAAGCGTAACATTTCAATGTTGTAATTCATTACCACAGATACCAAGCGCAATAAGCAGCTTATTATAATGGAATTTTATCAAATTAACCAACGATTGCGGCCGTTATTTACAATTTTTCTACTCCATCGTATGTCAAACTTTACCTGACATTGTTTGCAAATTTTAAGCAATATGCGGCTAATTTCGCGTTTATTAAACGATTTTAAGATCACTTCACACCGTATTGAAACACTACGTACAACTTCACTGCATCCAATGTCAAAATATTCAACGAAAACTGTGTCAGGTATTTCGCTCATAATTATCGTCTGCACATTTCGTTAAGTTTAACTCAAATTATTAAGGGGTTTTATATTGAGTCGCAGATGACGCCACTTATATTTTTACTTTCTTTCTTGTTTGATAGAATTTTAAACCTTTTTTAAATAATTTATTCGATAAATTGATTTATCAATAACACCTTAATTTCAAACAAAATTCTATGATTTTAGAATTAATTGCCATTTTGGTTTGAAACGATCGTAACGTAAAAATATTATAATTGTCTTCTCCTCCCATAAGAGGCGCTGTTATAATTAAAGTGTATTGCGTCATATGGGGTGCGATCTGTCAAATAGAAGCTGTCAACAAAATTCTTGAAAGTTCACAAAATTTTTTTCTGTCCTTGTGAAATGGCTGACCCAAAATTTGCTAATTTACCAGGAATCGTAAGTAAAGAAATATCAAAGTAAACTATCATTAACTCAACATTATATAACAGGCCTACGACCAGCCCGACGTGTACGAAACTCCGGATATCCCTGACGCTGACACGTCTGATTATTATGAGGAGGAGCCCGAAAATGAAAGCATCGAGCGTTTGCACATCTCCACAAAGGACTCGTACAGCAAGTTTAAAGACAAACAACTTTCTGGAAATGTGGACTTTTCCGACCGATTAGGCAGACGCTTACGGAAGGGGTATGACGCATGGGCAACTGAATATGAGCTAGTCGGCGAAGGCGAAAAGGAGACTCCCATCCAGAAGTGTAGGCGGCTACAGTGCGAATTGAGCGAGTTCATGGATGAGATTTCGGCCCTCCAAGCTGACAAACAGATCTCGAAAGAGGAGAAAGAGTCGTACCAGGCGGTCTCTACCGTTGTGACGACCGCAAAAAGGGTTTTGGAAAGCCTTCGCTTGGAACAAGTTTTTGGCAAGGAGAGTGTACCACCTTCCGCAGAAAACGAAGTTAAACAACTAATAACCCAAGTCGAAGAGTTTAAAAAGACTGGCGCTTTGACCCCATTCCCACCCCAAAAGGACGATTTGGCACAATCGACTAGAATTGCAACATTAGAGCATAGACTACACGAATTGGAAAAAGCTGTGGGAGCACGTGAAGAGAAATTAAGCCGCCTCACAGCATCTGTTGGCACTTCGAATTTATTGGAAGCGGTCCAACAACTCAGCACTAAGGCTGCGCTCCTGCAGCCTGGGCAGCTTGATCTTATAGAAGCACGGCTTAATAATTTAGTTACTAAAATGGATTCGATCGTTGAGAAGACGAGTGGCTCCAATCAGGAGGGTCAGCGTGATCAGAAAGTTCTCGAGCTATATGAAATAGCCAAAAGAACTGAACCCATCACCCAATTATTGCCAGATATGTTGGAGCGAATGCAAGCGTTGGAAGCTCTCCATAATTATGGTAATTAAATTTGTTTTTAACGTAAAATACCTTCCAACTTACAATCCTGAATCAAGAATATTCAAAAAAGCATATAAACTACTACTACATTTTGTCGTATTTTAATTTCGGAATAATTAAACATTTAATTATTGTTCTTTTCTCTTTTTTTTTTTAGCAACCAATTTCACGAAGATAATTGCTGACCTAGAAGCTACGCAAGCTACAATTATTAATGGAATTGGAAATAATAAGACGCTGCTGCAGGGAGTTCAAGAGGCATTTGCTCAAAATCTTGAAAATGTTAACAAGGAAATCGCTAAGTTAGAGGGACGTATTACTAGCCTTTCCACAAAGAAATGAAGAGTTTCGCAAATTAAAACGCATTATTACACTATATTTATTGTGATTCTATTTTATTATTTTTATTTAACTCCATTAAAAGCTTCATAGGCAAAAATTGTATATTTAATTGCTATCATTTCCTAAGATAACTATTATTAACTTGAATAACAAATCATATGTTGTCTATTATGCAAAAAGTGTCCGAATTAGTTATATTTTAAAATAATTTTTTGTACTCGATTGAAATTTCTTGTAAGTTGGAAAATGTTGACATAAATTGAAATTTTAAGTATTGTAGAATTAAAATAAATAGCGTAGTTTAAATTACGTATAACTCTAGTTCAAGTTTTTCTCAGTCATTTTTTGAATTGCTGCGAATGAGAATATAATTTTCTTGCACGCATTTTTATGTAAGTTTCAAATTCTTAAATAAAAAAATTGATATCAGATATGAAAAAAAGAAAGTTCCAATTCTTTGTTAAAAAGAAACCTTTATTTAGCAACTATATCATATGTGTATAAGCTACGACGTTTGCCCATATTTCAGGCAATTTCAGGATTCCATCCCTGAAGAAGTGCTCATTCTTGGAGGCGATCCAATCATGAAGCCAATATCTTTAATTTCCATAAGAATAGGACCGTTCTCCACTAAGATCTGACTGCATCGACCGGAACAGATAGTAACCTGAAGGAGCAATGTCTCGTAAATACGGTGGATGCCGTAACACTTCCCAGTTCTGTCCTTCTAAGTAGTTTTTAACCGATTCAGCAATATATGGTTTAGCATTGTCGTGTCGATTCTCCCATTTAGATCGTTTTTCTGCAATAGCTCGCTTTAAACGGATTAGTTTTCGTCTGTAGACTTCACCAGTAGTGGTTTCAACCATGTCACAATGAATACCTCGCTTTGACTGCGTTGGTCCGGGTTCACCAGGCTTTACCCAAGCTTTTTTACGTTTAGAATTTTCATAGTGCATCCACTTTTCACCACCTATAACAATTCTATATAAAATATCCTTTTTTTTGTTGTTTTTGCAGCAGCATTTCACAAATGGTCTTTCGCTTTTCTTGTTACCTTTCGGTTAATTCAGGGACCCATTTTCCTTGTTTTTGAAGAAATCCCATTGCTTGTAACCGTTTTTCAACAGTTGATCGTTCAACATTTAATGCTGCTGCCAATTCTGCTTGAGTTTAGCATGGATCTTCATAGAGGAATGCTTCCAATTATTCATCTTTAAACTTTTTCGGTCTGCCTTCACGTTCAGCATCTTCAACATCAAAAATACCTTCTTTAAATTGCCTAAACCATCTTCTGTACATACCATCAGAAAAAGTATGTTCATCGTACACCTCTAAAAGTAAACGAGCGACTTTCAGCAGCGGATTTCTTTAAATTAAAAAAGTAACGGGTGTTTTTTTAAGCGCTTGAGAATTTTAAATAATAATACAAGACAGAAATATTGTTGGAATGAATTTTTTATTATTATAATTTGGTAGATAATTACATGACATTTATTTTTTAAATATGATTTCCGGCATATGTCTGCCGCGGCTATGAGTAGTAGTCCATTTGATCGATTGATTGTTGTAGTCCATTTGATTGATTGCGTCGTCTTGTTGGAACCAAATGTCGTCCGATGTTTAGCTGATTAATTTTTAGAAACACAAAATCAATCAACATGGAAAAAGATTGAGCACCTACACAATCACTCTATATGTCAGAGATAATAATAAAAAAAAAACCCACGCGGAAAGAGGTTGAGCACTTACACAACCCCCCTCTAGGCCAGAGATTAAAATAAAAAAAACCTACGTGGCAAAAGATCACACAATCCCTTTTAATGTCTCAGCCAAAACCGAAGTAATAGCTATGTGGAAAGAGATTAGCTTAGTGGCTACATCCGAGACACTCACCATCATATTTTCGGACTGCCACAATACACTCGGCGCTCGTCATTCACCGTAACGGCAGCTGCTTCCTCATTTCGAAAGAAATAAGGACCGATGATGCCGCCAGCGTGCAAACCGCACCAAACAGTCAATTTTAATGGATGTAATGGTAACTCGTTAATGGCATAAGGATTGCTTTCGCTCCATATACGGCAATTTTGCTTATTCACGAAGCCATTTAACCAGAAATGAGCTTCATCATTAAACACAATCCTTCGATAAAAATGCTCATCTTCGGCCAGTTTCAAATTAGCCCAATCAGCAAAAATGCAACGTAAACGATGGTCATTTGGCTTTCAATTCTTGCACAAGTTGTATTTTATAGGCACGTAAGCCAAGATCCTTACAAAAAAAAATTCCACGTAGTTGAAGAACAAAGGCCAACAAGTTGAGAACGGTATCTTCGGTACGCACATTTCTTTGTCTTGTTAATGGGTTTGAATCGATCACGGAAAAACCAGGGAAATCCCGTTTAGTCTTAAATAAGTAAATTAAAGATAGCATATCTTCTCAGCAGCACGGGTGTTTGTAAGGACGAGCAGCAGTATGATAATCTGGAAATAGCGTCGAATGTCTATGGTGATAAATAACTCAGACGGATCGGCACAAACATTTTTGTTCGTAATTAAGTGCTGAAAGGGAAAAACAATAACTGAACCCCTTTTTACAAGTACGATTCACATTTTGTGCAATTCTAAGAAGGGAAGCATAGGTTTCCTGTGCATGGCCATAAAGTCCTTCGCACATGTGCAATGAACAAAATAGGAAACAGGCACCTTCTTAATTGAACATGTCCTAGCATGGGCATAGTTTAGGCGCCAAAGGATTTAGTTATGACCAGGTTAGAAGTATAAAACGTTAGGCAAGATTCGGGAATGGGCATTATTATCGCGGGGTACTCGTTACTTGGACACCATCGGGCGTGCTGCTGAGTTGTATCCTGCTGCAGTTTGAATTTGAGAGTTGTAGTCTTTACAGTATAAAAATAATTTATTTAAAATTCATAGTCTAATTTTAAAAGTTTGATATAGCGGACCTAAAATAGTATCAAATTTTTACTTAAATCTCTCAAAAACTATCAATCAAATACTAGAGAATTTATTAAACTTGCTAATTTTATATTTGCCGCTGAATTTTAAAAATTCGATTTGTGGAATACAATCGGAAGCTAGTAAGTACTAAAAAGTGTGATAGAAAAACTTTTCTTAAAAACTGCTTTCAAAAAAATTAGAAAATCGACATAAACGGAAATGTGTTTTTCACAAAATATGCGTTCAGTTTTATTAAATTTTATCTGCTAAATTGTTTTAAAAGCACATCAATACATTTACTTCATCTAATCATAATTAAGTATTTGAACTGTACTCAAGATTTATAAATTTATATTTATTAAAAATCATTATGAGGAAAAATTCATACTCTGGTATAAAATATATCGATCCAGTGAGCTATAATAGATGGCGTTGTGAAAATAAAATCAGATGCCAATGTGACAGTTTTTAGTGGTGGTCAACAACAAAACGTAGATTTGTTTTTTTTGAAACTCTTCGAGAAGTTCACTGTAAAAATTTCAATAATCCCCAAGAAACAGTGAGAATGACCCTAACGAAAGCAGTGGACCAGGCGACCATTCTGCAAGGGGATCGTGCTAAGTGAGTATGAGCCCTAACCATTCTGTGAAGTGAACCCCAAAACAAAATTCGATACTCGCAAATATTCCAGACTAAAGGACTTGCTGCGGCATCGCTTAACTGAATGCGGTTGGCGGGAAGAGGTGCGGCTTATGTGCCGAAATGTGATAAAGGAGAAGGGTGGCAGCGTTAATGTCGAACAAATTGTCCAGGATGTCACCCCCAAGGCGAGAGCTCGGGTCCCCGATGCTGTCAAAAAGGAGCTGCTTATGAAAATCAAATCGAGTTTAGCCGCCCAGGAAGGTATCGAATTGTGAGGCGTTTCCAAGGGCTTAGATTTAGGATCTAGAATTGTTTGTACACTAAATTAACTCTGTAGAATAAATTAAATTTTTTGTAAGACTGCTTCAGGTTGTTAATTGCTTACAAGAGTACTCCTAATCTTAATATATTTAGAAATTTAGATGCTAAGTACTATACTTACACATTTAGTGCTCCATGCTATCAATCCCTCACTTTAATTACACTGGTCAAGATCAATTTTAATCCGAAAAATTGGCAAATCATTTCTATAAACTTTTGTCTCTAGATTATGAATTTGTAACTGAAAATATTCAATTTGAGCCCCATCATTGAAAATGATCCAATCGATTCGAAAAGTGAAATCACAAAAGCCCTTTTTGAATAAAAATTCCTTAATAAAGCTCCTAAAGTTTTCATAAATTCATTCTAGTAATCTTTGAGTTTAATTAATTTTTCCGCACATAACTTCAAAACAATTCGCTTGGACTTCTCCAAATTTTGAACCCAAAAATTAATTTAAGTCGAAGGTTACTAAAAATAAATTATGAAAATTTTAGTAATTTTTATCCAAAAAGGACTTTTGTGAGGACCTTTCGATTCGTTTGAATCATTTTCAATGATAGGGCCGGCCCTTAGCTCCCATTTTCGAGAAAAATAGGCTTGTAAAGTTCAAAATATCTTATTTTAGCCATTTGTGAAAAATCAGTAAAATAAAACGGATTGCTTCAAGAAATTTTTGTATTACTCAAATCATAGTTTGAATCTTAAGCTGTAATACAGTGTGGAAAATAAGCTTCGGAACGAACAAATATCTTGCGAAATATGCAATGACACCAAACTCGAACCGAAACTTTTATGCTTAACTTCTCTAAAGTAAAAAAAAAATTAAAGATTTTCCAGACTATCACCAAAATAACGATTAGCAGTTCGAATATCTGAAAATATTTCCTCTTAGAACATACAAAGTGATATGAATATTAATTCAAAGTTTAACTTGAGTAGGCTCATCCCTATTTCCAAAATCAAAATTTCAACCACCGCTCTACGTTAACTAAATTTGGGTGAATCCAAAACTGCAAAAATAATTAGGTTTCCATTTAAGATGTGGTCCCCGGCCACTCCATGACCATTTCTATCAATATCCCACTTGCTATCACTATGAAAATCATTGTCATTATCGTTAAAAACCAATCATTATTATGCACTCTAGGTTTGCGAAAACTAAAATAACTTCTGAAATAAAAAGGTTTTTTAAAAGATATTCTAGAATTTTTGAAGAGGTGAGAGTCGGCGTTGGCGTTACTCGAAAGCTCAAAAAAAAAACCTTCTACACTTTGTAATTTAAAAAAAAAGTTTTCAGGAAAAAGAATTAGGAAATTTAGTTCTACAAGAAAACAAAGATCTTTAATTTTATCGGTTTTTCCAGATAATAGCGAAAAGTTGTTACCCGTATAACAAAACTTCGCAGACAGGCAGCTGTTTTAGTTTACAAATCATACCAATTCTGAATATTTTTATATCCATTTTTACTAGACTGCATTGTTTACATGTTTTGCAAGACCTCTGAGCTTTAAAAATAAAAAAAGAGCAACACAATATTAATAATATGGGTCTTGCTTAACTGCCTTTTCTTCCGTGAATGTTTAAAAAATTTTGCAAATTTTCAAAATCATTGCATAGAATCGGAGAAAAAAATATAGCGTATTGAGCAATTGTTTAATATATTTTTTGCGGTTTGATTGTCATATTTTGGTAATTTTGATATAAAACGGAATATGGAGCTTCACGGTTTTAAAGAAAAAAAAAATTCAAAATGCGTCAGTGTTTTCTCTTTTTGACCCTCGTTCAATTTCAATTTCTGATTATCAAACTAAGGAAAAAAAAATTCTTATATATTTTCCAGCGGAAAGTATCGTCGGTATCCAATAGACAAAATTAAAAAACATTTCTGTCTCAACAGGTGAATTTTTTAAGTTCAATAACGTGACTAATTTGTGAAGATTTCAATAAGGTAAACAACTTTAATAAGATTTATTTTCTCAGTGATTAGTTTATCGGAACTGTTTGTTTTTAAATTAAGTAAACTTTATAATCCTCATCAATTTGACCATTAAATAGTTAAGAATTCAGTTGGAAGCTTAGAAATTTTCCCATTAAATAATAATCAGGCTTATTGGGGTGCTTTAATTTGATTTAATTAGCAATTAAATTGGTGGATGGAAATTAACAAAAACTAACCCTACATTCTTTTAAGAAGTTATATTCATATACATATTTATCAAATTAAAGACTTACTAGTTCCACTAAGGTGACTTGTTTCTAAAACGAATATTTCACAAGTATATGCGAAAAAACATAAAGCTGTAATTAAAGATGTCTCTAATTCATACCAAAATAAATCCAAACCAAACCATTTCAGTTCTTCACCAGAAACACCGGAAAATTAAAAAGCAGGCATCAATTTATGTCAGATTTCTCCTTTATTAAAATGAATAAGTTCTTAAAAATCGGTCCGTATCCTAACGCGAGCTCTGTTTAGAATCTCAGCTTCTGGAAGAACCACTTACTTTTGCCTGCTTTGTATTTTTCTTCGAACTTAACTCTGGTCTGGAAACGGTGTGTTTTCCTCTTGACTGGATCCTTCAAGTCTTTCGTGTTCATCTTATCAAATGAGATATCCTGGACTTGGTAGCGGGTCGGCATCAAGTGATTGTAATTTAACATCTTTAGGAAGGGCTTGATTTTGGACTTCTTCTTTAGCTTAGCCTTGCCCATACTTTTGGTCACCTTCCTTGGGTACCTATCGATACCCGCAACAAGAGCATGTCCGAACTGCTTCTCGGAGGTCCCATCGTCGAAACATTTGACAATGATTGCTTTGCGTCCTGCGTAACGTCCACTCAGGACGATTACGACTTTCCCAATTTTCATAATCTTCCTCATATTGGATCTAAAACAAGAAAGCAGAACATGTTAAATATTAAAAAATTGAATGAATGGCACACTTTCGTGCACCCACTCCCCCGTAGAAATTTAGTTAAAACCCAGAAAAAATTTATAGTCCCTTTTATCGTAGTTTTTAACAATATTCAATAGCAAAACCTGCCAAATAATAGTTTTGACGTAGAAACTGTGCGATAAACAGAGCCATGAAAAACCTCTTTATACACCAATTTTCTCAAATATTTCCACATTCACACTCCCCGAGCTCTACATTTCTAGGTAAACATTTTTCAAAGCACATAGAAAAATTAATCGAGGCTCCAAGATAACTGCAGTAAAGCTAAAAATGTTCAAACATAAAAACATTTGACACACAAGTTAACAATACATTTTCGCGGGGATGTTCACAAGATATACGCAAAATAAACGCATAATCGCATGAAGGGCATTCTGTTTTGCTGTTTTTCGCACAATTTACATGAAAGTTGTCATTGTTTATTAAAGATGACATTAAATTACTTTCTACAATTTAATCGCACAACTTACAGGTCTTATGGCCGACCGGAAAAAGAACAAGTGACAGTTCTATGTCAAAGAAAATTGTTTTGACAGCAGCATGTGTTCAGAGAAGACCTTCATTTTAATTCCGGTAGAGGAATTTTAAATAGTTGTGAAGAAAATGCATTTGAGCCGCAATTTAAATCTTTAGTTTTATGCTTTTTATGATTCAACTACAATAATAGAGAAATAATTTTAAAACTTCCATTGAAAGAAGTTATTTAACTTTTAAATATGAACTACACGATACCAATGAAATATATTTTATTATTATTATTATTATCATCAGATGGCTCTGCTGATTAGTTAGTCGCCTGAAATCCACAAAACTATGGGCGGGTAATTCAAATAAAAGTAGAAATATTCAAATTATTCAATTATTTTTAATTAGTTAGTAGCATCAAATAAAACATTATTTTTAAATTTAATATTTGATACTTGGTAATGGATATTACCATTTGAAGCTCAATGCTTTTAAAAGACTTTTATTTCATTTAAATTGAAGATAATTCTCAAAAGGACATTCAAATGAAAGGTCTTTTATGTCCTTTCACTGATTTTCTTCCCGAAAGAATGTCTATTCTATTAATCTTTTGTGTTGCCCAATTGAGTTACTCCAAATATAAAAAGGTAAAATATTACCAGAACATTTCCAAGGAGGAAAGGCAAATCCTTGATAGAATGAAATCTGAATATTAACACCTAGGCAAAGGTTAAGGGGGAAATTAGAAACACTTAAAATGTTTACTAAACAAACTATACTTAAAACTTTCAAACTATAATAATAAAACTGCAGAAACAGAATAAGGAATTGCTGAAATGTATTAAAGTCGTGTATACACGCGGGATAGGATACACAGATACCCTTAATACAAAAAGGATTAGAAAAAACAGAACTCATAGCGAACGAACAATACTTTGTCTCTAAATAAATAGGTATAATTTATGAAGAATGGATGGAGCTCGTTTAATATAAGTAAGCTTAAAAAAAATCTCGATTGAGATAACAAGTCGATCTCATCAGTTTTAAAATCATTAAAAGTACGTTTTTCGTTCGATATGAATTTAACCTTTTCACTGCGGCGCAGTCTCGGAGAAATCATCATCAGCAGGCACAGCGTGCTATGCACACCAGTGACTAGTAACATAACTGGAGTATCGCCTTTCGTAGTGAAGGATTTAATTATCTTCCACAAAGTTTAACACGATACTTCAAAGGTCTTTTGCCGAACTCAACATATATGGAATTTTACATATTAAAAATATGCTTCCATATAATTCATATTTACAATTTTAAAGTAAGTAAAACTGGTTGTTTCGGCCCATTCCGGCTATCTGTGGCAGGGGCAGCAAGTCATAGCCTCGCTGGTAAGATTAGCTCGTTGCCTCAATCGAAGTATTCTGCTGATGCATTTTTCGAAATTTAATTACTTTAAGCTCCATTATCAAAAACTTATTTCTACTTATTTGAGGAAAACACAAGTATATTCCGTTAGCTATGATTTTAACTCTTTTTCTCCAAGTGTAGTATGATAGTTCAGAAAAATAACTCTTTAACAAATAAGAAAAATACCAAAATGAATAATCCTTTATACTTCATTTGATTTACAAGACTCTGGGTGTTGGTCTAGTATACCCTAAACAAAAGGTATGGTGGATCGTTCCTCATTTTAAAAGAAAGCCCTTATTGCACAAAATCTATAGAAACTATGACTAAGATTTCCAATGAATTATGTACCCCAGGCAATCTACTTAAAAGCAACCTTAAAAACTTGGGCTATAGATTGATTACGTTCACAGCTACATAGGTATATATAAAAAAAAAGAGATTCACTGTATTCCAGACAGAAATACTTGAACAAGCGAGTCTATGAATCCAAAAATGAAAGTTCTAAATTGATTCCAATTTTCAACAGTAATCGAATTAAATAGTAAAAAACATACTGTTTTTGTGTTTAATATAATTCAGTAATATTTGAAAATTCGTTAAGGAATAGAGGTGTACTATAAAAATTTGCAACAAGCCTTAATTAAGATCTTGAATCTAGAAATATTAAAATTTTCCTAAACAATTAGCGAAAAAGTTTTCTATGATAAGGCGGTTATGATTTTTAGTCATGAAATATTTGTTATATGGGAAGAAAATCTAATTGTACGGTATACTTCGAAAAGTTTTAAGGTTTTTAGAATTTTTTTATAACTCAAGATTCAAGCTTTTATGTAAGCCATGTTACAAGCTCCTAGAATACTCCCTTAATTTCTGATAATTTTTCATAAATTGTACAAATACGGCATAGAACTTTATTTTCCCGAAAACAAAAGCTTCGAATATTTTTTGTTTAAAACTCGTAACCTGTTCAGAAAAATTCTACAGAAATTATCAGCTATTTAAAAGTCAGTTATTAAAAGCATATTGTATTAAATAAATTATTGTAATCCCAAACAAATTACAAGTCCGATAAGAATCGTATAAAAATAAAGTCTTTTCGGACTTCCTTACGTTATGTTCTAAGGACGGATCTCGTAAATTCACGTTTTATAATTTTATTACGATTTTGGAATGCATAAGACCTTTACATTATTACCTTTAAATTTAATAATGTTTGTATGTTATTCATTTCATGGCAGATCCTGAAAATTAAGAAATATTTTCTCTAAAGAGTTGACATTATAAACAAGTTAATAAGTTACTTATTATTTATTTCCGTTTGCGTACTTTTGATACATTAAAATATATAAACAGTGTTTTATTCGTCTAATATTTCTAGATGTTATTTACATATTAATTTTCTTATAAAAAGACGATATTTATTAAAGTTCTTAACGCTTTACATGCGATAACACAGCCGTTTCATGAATAAAATATTGGGAAAATTATTTACAAGTGGCTACTTCAGATTTGGAAATGTAAAACTGATCAACATCAAAATTCTCTATTATGATTATTTCAAAATCTAATGAAGCCTTTAATCGGGAAAAAAATATAATGTTATGCCTTAAAAACGCCCCTTTATATTTAGTAATTACCAGCGGGAAATTCTATTCAAATCGCTTAATAACTGTTCCTTAACAAGCTAATCGAACACATTCTATGTGGTTTGGTTTGTTAAAATACTTGAAACTTACTTAATTATTAACATTTAAACGAAAATTTACTCGCACAGGAAAACAGAAATAACCAGCGAATTTTGTTGTGAAACTACAAAGATGAAAAACAAATATTCTATTCAATGTAAAAATAAAAAGACGGTTGTTATTATATCAATCCTAGCCCTTGTGGGGAATATCTTTAAATTCAGGGTCGTTTTCTGGACGAATGTAGATTTCACCATATTTTGCCATGTATTTCTTGATGAATTCTCTAGATTTATTTTTAACAGACTCTGTCACTTCAAGCACTTGACCTGTAAGATCACAATGCTTTAGTTCTTTGATCATCACAAAATGCGTTAGCTGCAATAAAAAAAAAAAAAAAATTAGTAAATTTATTGGTAATTCTAACTACCATACTTTTCGAGCCAAATGTTTAAAGTCTTCATTATTTGTAATTCTACCAATTTGGCAGGAATCCTTTCGGTATGGTGTAAGATGATGGACAATAACCCCTGCAATATCCGAACGGAATTTCTCCTTTGCTCTTCTGGCCAAATACTTGCTGCTAAGTTTGCTCAACCTCTGGCTAAAATAAATTAAGAAAAAGAGACAAAACAAATTAAATATATGAAACAATTGGTATTGATCAAATAGCCAAGATACACAAAGGAGCTTTTATTATTAGTTTTACAAATGTGAATAACCAACGACGAAAGAGATGATTTCATCATAAAAGATTTTTAGGAATACTGTACATATCCCTACTTCAATAGTCTGGCTGCCATCTCAGTAAAAAAACATCCTAGAAAATAAGTCCGAACAGTTTGGTTGCAGGACCACGTTATTATAATTAAAATTGCTACAAAAATGTATTTTTCCATCTTATGCTGATGATCTTGCCACAAATTAACACTTCACTTTTGTTGTTATCAATTGTTTAATTTCTATTGCATTTTTCGATATAATGACTTTTTAAGAAACTTTTTATTTGCATGATATAATTTTTTTCGAAAACAACTATATAAAAGAGAAGGAACCATTATCTTTTTCTTCCAGATCTAAACGTACACGCAAAATTTTAATTTAGAGAAGCTGATTAGCAAATATGGTAAGTACGAGGTTATTTATTAAAACAAAAACAAAAAAAGACGGACAAGTGCAAGTAGAAATCGCGCCTTGGAGGTTCCGTGCCATTATATTACTTTACCCTACCTAGTTAAAGTAGTTACTATTTAAATTTATCACGTAATAAGTCTATCATTTTGACTTATTTATATAAAATATGTTCTCTTACAGGTTTTCCTGTATTCTATAAGTAAAGAACTATTTTCTGTATTTTTTCAAAATATTAGACTCAATAGTTTCAGAAATCGGAGATAGGGGAAGAGAGTTCTAATTTACCTCTCAAAAGTGACCCCCTTTATTCAAAATTCATTTATATACATTACACGTCCACAGAAATTCATATGTGTACCAAATTTAAACTTAATCGGTGCAGTAAAATCAAAGCAAATTGGCTGTGACAGACGGACAGACACACGAGTGATCTTATAAGGGTTTTAGTTTTAGTTAAACGAACATATTAAAATAAATTGTCCAACAAAATTTCAAGAACAAAAATATAACCACAAAGGCTAAATTAATTTTAGTAATTGAAAGGCTAAATTAATTTTAGTAAATTAAAGCATCTTACCTTTTACTTTCCTTAGACTCTTCAGACCTTTTTCTTTCATCGATTTTAACACGTTTTCTTTGCTGACCATATTTTTCTTTGATAGGAAGTGATCTCTTAAGAGGCTTCTCCTTTTTAAGAGCATCAAGTTCGTCAACAATTTTATCACCTTGTACAAACATTTCCAACAGAGGACTAGTACAATCCGCCCGTAATTGTTCTTCTTCGTCTGAAGAGAATAAGTAATCTTGAATTGGAAGTGGAAGCATCTCGTCTGATGTTTTATCGATTTTTGGAGTAGGTGATGATGTTGGAGTTGAAGTTACATTATCTTTTATTAATTGAGCCTTTTTTCGTTTCATTGCTTCTCGCCGTTTTCGGATCTTTTCCTTATTTTCTTTGTAGCGTTTCATTTCATGTTGATTGTAAAGGCGATCCTCTTCACGACGAGGCTGATGAAGAGAAAGGGACGTAATAAATTTGTTTATTAAAATAAAAATATTCATTAGGAAAGAGAGACGTTAGTTATAAATGTTAGGGTAAAATTAAGAATCACAATAATCAATAAGCTTTGAAATAAATAACTGAACATCAATTATGAAACCACATAGATAAAAACTGTTATGATCATAGGACTTTCCCACAATGCTCAAATAATATTGTTTGGGTATATTAGGAGAATAAAACCTACCTTTAGAATAAAATGGATATTTTTTAAAGTAGCGATTCATTGATTATGGAATTGCGGAAAGGAACTTCGTTCTATTCAAAAACTTGGTCCTGCCTAATATTTTATCTTAATGGCCCCTTTCTCGGGGATCGGCACATCTTTATTATACAAAATTTGGTAGTTTCCTTGAGAAAGGAAAATAAGGAAGAGTGGAAGGCTTATTATTGTTAACCACTTTTGCTGATGAAATTTTATGAAAAACTGCAGTTGTTAAATTTACCATAATAACTGAATTTATTTTCTGAGTACTTTTTCAATTGTATATCTTTTTAAATTTCGGAGCAGAGAATATTTCTAAAAGATAGACAATGATGGGCGTGCGTTAGTATAGAATTTTTCGTTTAAATCCGTGCAAAACTATTTGTTGATATACGTGCTGTTAACAAACTGGACCAATCGTTAAAAACACGTTATACTTACACTAATTGGTCTCTCTTGCACCAAAAGCTTATACCGTTCCATTTTACGTTCTCGCTTTAATTCTTGGCCTTGTCCACTTGTACTTGTATCATTATTATCATTTTCGCCGACATTATCATCTGGAAGAAGTTTAACTATGTACGACGTTAAAAACCAGAATTGCTACATTTTTACTAGATTTAATTCCTACCTATTTTCCTTATTTTGCTTTCCGAAACGTCTTCATCCGATCCTGAGGTACTTGATTCATCTTCTTCTTCAGTATCACAATCGATAATTTCATCGACAGCTTCTTTACTCGTGCTAGGAACAGGTTCATCTTTTTGCTCGGCAGATCCTACGAGCGGTTCTATTTTGATTGGTGGCTCCCATTGAGGTATTCTAATTTTAACATGATAATAGTAAATTCGACCTTGTGGATCAATAGCGAATTTCCAGAGAGGTGGCAGATCCATCGGCAAAATTCTGTAATCTTTGGGATCTGTTGACTGAGGTTTTGATGGAACTGCAATGTGTGCCTGAAAGTGGTTTATATTTTTTTTCTCTTTTAAATTTCTAATATTAAAATAAATTTGCTTACATGACTAGGAGGTGTTTCAATTGCGTTTTTATCAGTTGAAAACCACTGCCCCGTTGCTGGATTTACATAGAAAGGCATGTCTGTTGGTTGGATTTTCGCCGGATCTAAACCGTAAAATTTACATCTAATTTCAAATTCGCGACGTTCCTCGGCTAAACGCTTTTCTTCCTCATCCTTTGCAACCTAATAAGAATTTTATTTTTTTTTGGTAAAATACTTTAGAACGCCAATCAAAATCTTAACCAGAATGAACTTACCTTAGCAGCAAAAAGCTGCCTTCTTTGAAGTTTTGTAAGATTCATATCAATATCCGTTAATATATCACGCTCTCTTTCTTTAGGTTTTTTCTCCACCTTTTCACGAACCCATGTATGAATATTTGTGCTTACATTAATTCGTTTATTTTTGCCAAACCTATCATTAGATCGTTTACTTTTATCGATATCTTCATCGATTAGATTTAGAGCTTTAAACATCCGGTCAGCTTCCCTTTCATGCTCTTTCATTTGCTCGATCCTTTCACGTTTTGGTATACGGAAGACTTCTGGCAGACCTTCCCACATATCAAGTAATTTACATGAAATACGGGCAATTTCAGATTTTAAAGGATGTGCAATTTCTACTTTCTTTTTTGCAGTTTCTACAACTAAACTACTTTCAGCGTAACTGCTACTATTCACAGGCGTAGCTGAGCCACTGTCTATTGGGGAATCATTGGGACTTGACTCTGGTAAAATTTCTTTATCGTTGGCCCAATTCTCTATTGTTTGATAGACTTTACTATCTTTTAACATGGTTTTGTTGGGAATTGGAAGAACTTGTAGAATTTGCACCATTAGAAGACGCACTTCAAGTTCTTTTTCAACGTCTTTTATTTCATTTTCATTCATCCATCCATGGAGCAACCGTAATCCATGATAGTCTAAGAAAAGTCGTCTACAAGGCAATTCTCCGGTCCGAAGAATTTCTAGCAGGCGTACGCGCGTTGCCAGCATTTTCCCTCGAACCATCAAACGATTTAGACGAAGAGTATGGGCTTGATTCTTGAGACCAGTATGAGTAAGAGACTCTATTTCTTCTTCAAGATCAGGATCTTCCAGGAATTCTGCCTTCTTCTTGGCGAGTCTAAACTCTTTTCGGTGTTTCTGTTTTTTGCGTTCAATCAGAGGTGTAGGCAGTGCTTCAATCGTCTGTTTTTCGTTTTCAGACTTTTGAATTTCTATTTCTTTGGACAATGTAATAGGAGGTGGTACCGGTAAAGGAATCAATCCAGGTGGAGGTACAGGCATAGGAGCGCCAATCGGTGGTACTGCAAGAGGTCCTGGTACAGGCGTTTCGATAGATTTATCAATTTCTTTCTCAAGAGAAGGTATTTCCTTTTCAGGTTCCTCTTCACTCTCACTACTGCTTTCTTCCTCCTCCTCATCAGAATCTGGTTCTTCTCCTATCCAACCTCTGCAATTTGCTGATTCGCAGTAGCATTTTTGAGCTTCTTTACCATACCTTTGAAACTGATAATCAAAAGTAATTTCTTCTCCAGGAGTTATCCGTCGTCTACTAAAGAATCCAATTCTTAGCTCCCCATTAACTGTCCACTTTTGAGTTTCAGCATTTGGATCACAGGAGTGGTTAATAAATCGAGAAATATTCCCTTTACCAGTCGCATCGATAATAGCATCACTTCGAAGTGCCATAAAATAGTAATGCTTATTTTTATCCTTAGAATATATTTCAGCTCTTTTTCTGAATTGTTTATCGTTAAGAACTTCTCCAATATACTCCATAATAAACTCCCCAGCCAAAATCTCACCATCAGCCATAATACCAAAACCTTTCTTTTCTGTTCTGAAAACTTTGCAAGGCGCATACAAATTTTTCTGAAACCGGCGATTTGTACAACGATCTCCAACTACACATTTCGGTCCACATTCAATCATTAGAAGACGATTTAGACAATCCTCACCACATCCAAGCTCACCACGATCTTCTTCCTCACGGGTTAAGAAGCAGTCACAGGTCATCTTTTTCGCCTCCTTACTGATCACCCTTTCGCATCGATATTCATTTTCTTTAATGACTTGGAACTGGCTTAGACGCTCTTCCATATCTTTGAGGAATTTCGCATTTTCTGCTTCAAGATCAGTTGAGCTGATGTACAGCGGCGTTTTATCATCACAGTCAACAAAGCGCTCTTTGTCTCTAACTAATCCTCGTCCCACCGCTTGTTTAGTTTTAGAAATTGACTTCAAGCGATGAGATCGGCGAATATTGCTACTATTTGGATCCTCCTGAGAATCTTGACTATCTTCCTTGGAGGAGGGTTGCTTATCGCTATTTGGACTGTTTGGTTTCTCCTCATCAGGCTTTTGTTTATCTTCTTTGAACGAGGTTTGGCTATCTTCATTCAATTTTGGAGACGTTTTTATTCCAATTTCAGACAATGTTAATATATTTGTGGTAGAATCAGGCGGTGTAATTTCGCTTGTAGAAATTATTGGCGTTATTTCTGTAGTAGAATATGCTGGAGCATGTTTTGCGACAGCACAAACTGACGAATCTTCGTTAATTTCAGTCGATAAAACATTTGTAATTGAATCAGCCATTGTGCTGGTAGTAGAATCGCATGGTGAGTTTTTTGTTGTAAAATCGCATGGCGAATTTCTTTTTCCAATATTTTCGAATTGTTGTGCTACTGTTTTCGATACGATAAAACTGATTTCTGCAGGATAAGCTTTTAAGGCAGCTTTTGAAACTAAAGGACATGCCTTAATTTCATTGCTATTTTCCGAGCTAATTTCTATCAACTGTTTAGTATCGTCAACAAGTTCATTTCCTTGGTTTTGTTGTTCACAAAGCTGACTCAATTGTATTTCTGGTATTTCAAAATCTTTTACTTTAGGTGATATTTGATCCCAACGAGATTTTCGCACTCTTGGAGATTTATCTTTTGGTTTAACGATTTCTGCATTAGATTTTATAACATTTTCACTAATATTAATTGCTCCCTCTTTAAATGTTGTTTTATCGTCATAATTTGAGAAGACAAACGTTTGAATATTTCCAAAAGTACTTCCAGATTTAATTTCATTATTTAGCCTTTTAATAGTTTCTTGGACATTTAAAACTTGTTCACTTTTTTCAGAATGTTCTTCTGATGATTGTTTTTTTAGTGTCAAATTTTGTATCATTGCTATTTCAGATTTTATTAGTTCTGAAGTTGATTTTATTTCATCATCAATAGCCTTCTCAGCCGAAACAAAAATTTCGTCCTGTACAGATTCATTTTTATATAAATTCTCAAGGGATAACGTTTGTGTAAATTCCGCCTTTTCGCTATTTTCCTGAGAAATACATGCCTCTGAAAGTTGTAGAGGTATATTTTCCTTTATAGACGGTTTCTGAGATACTAAATCTTTTGCTGTAGTTGCAGGTGCCTGCCAATATTTCTTTTCAGGATTATCTTTTTCGCTGCTCCGCGATGTATCATACCTATCATCTTTAGATTGACTCCTATCACTGAACGATTCACTAGAATTATCCCTGCTATCATGGATATCCTTCTTTATCGATTCTGATGGTTTACTTTGCTCCTTATCCTTTCTATAATAGTGGTATTTATCAAAATGTGGTTTTGTGATTCTCTCGAAATTTCTTGATTTGCTTATTATATCTTTGCTATCCTTCCGTTCTTTATGTGTGCTGCTATGTTCACTACATTTTGTATGATCTTTTTTATCTGCTTTATATAACAGTGAAAATTTGTTGTCTTCATTTTTTAGCTTTTTATCTTTTTCACAGCTTTGAGCAAACGTATTTATACTTTCTTGAATAGTTGTAGTTTTTTGTGGACAATAAACACTGCTTAAAATCCTTTCCTTTTCCTCTTTTGTTGGAATTTTTCTAGAATCGTCGGATCCTTTACTTCTCTCGGATTTTTTGTGAGAAGAATCAGTCCTTGATGAAGTTTTTTTATGTGTTTTTTTCTCTTTATCTTTATCTCTATCAGAATCATTAAATTTTATGCATTCTTCTAATTTTGATTTTAGTTTCTCACTTACATAAGATTGCTTTGATTGTTTTTGATCTATAGATTTAGTTGCCGATTTAAACGAGGTTTGTGAAGATTCTAATGAATCTATCGTGGAGTCATCTTCAGATAATTTTGATTTGGACTTTTCAGATTTTTCAATTTTCTCATTACTAATTTTAGTAAGCTTTGAATCTGATAATTTATTTGAGCCTTGTTTTATCTCCGATTCATCTAAAGTTTTTATAGCTCGCTTAGTAGAATGTATGTCGGAAAAGCTGAGAGCAGAACTTATTTCACATGAAGATTTTTTCTCATCATCCTCATTTGGCTTTTCGTCGATTTTCAATTGCGATTGTTCATTTAATGAAGAGCTCTTTATATTTTCAAACTCTTCTTTATGGTCAACTGTTTTTAAAAAGTTTATCTTATGAGATAAATCTCTTTGTTCCAAGCAATCAAAGCTTTCACAAGGTGGTATAGCATTTTCATCGCTTCCAGGAACTTGGTACTCCAGGTTTTTAGTTAGAACTTCAATATCATCTTTTTGCTTCTTATCTTGAAGGAAGTCATGTGATTTGTCACTTTTCGATTTTTCAACAGTATCGCCGAAATCGACGAAGCTCTTTCTTTCACAGTAAACATCAGAAGCACGTTTTTTACCCAATTTTCTAACACGGTCGGTAGTTATCTTTTTAGAGTTAATTACATCTAAAGAATTTTTGCGAACTGTTGATTTTTTTAGTGTTACTTTTCCAGATTTGTCAACAGTGTCAGAAAATTCATTGGAATTAGCATATTGTGAAAGCTCATTTTCAAGCTCGATATTCTCAGAAGATTCTCTTGCTCGTTTATTTTTCTGTTTTACAACAGATTTTTTGCTCTCAACAAGTTCCATCAATTCTTTCGGATCAGCGGCAATCAATTTTGATAAATTTTTATTTTCACTAGATTCTTCCCCTTCTATAACCAATGATTTTGAAAATATTTTCTTACTTTCAATAGGTACTTTTAGTTCCTCCTTCGTAGCAATAGAATATTCATCTATATTTGTTTCAATAGTTGAGCTCTCTATAGAAGATTCAACTATGCTATGATCCTTTGATGTTGTAGTGCATATCAGCTCTTCGTTTGAATCGTCAATAGCATCAAGATTAGAAGATTTAGGATCTTTTATAAAAGTAATGCTCTTAATTTCAAATTTATCAAATGCATTTACAGACTCTTTCCTTCGCGACCTTCTCTTAGAGGTACACTTAACAGATTCTTCACTCACTTTATCATTTTCAGATAAATTACAGGAACTGGTTTCAGTGTCTGCAAATATTTCGTCTTGTTCAACTTTCTTATCTTTTACCCCTTCTTTCACCTGTATATCATCTTTTTTAGTTGAGCGCAATCTCCTTCGGTTCAAATTTTTCTTCTTCTCTGACAACTTTTTGGTTTTTGAAGATGTATCTTCAATTTTCGGTGCCTCAGCGACATGAAGTATTTCACAATTTGTAAATATTATTTTTTCAGATAACTTTTCAGTTTTTGAAATTATTTCTTCATTTTTGGATTTCTCAGGCTCTTGGTGTGTTACACTTTCATCTTTTAAAATTGGGGGAGCAATTTCAGTCTTTCTGATGGACTTTTCTTTTACAATAGGTGGTTCCGATTTCTCACATATTTGACTAGAGTTTTCGTCAGTACTACATTCTTGATCCTCTTTTTGGACATCAAGTTTGTTTGAAATTTTGTCTATTATTATTGCCTCTTTATTTGTCTCCTCCTCAATAGCGAGTTCTGGTAATTTTTCAATTTTTATAGGATTTTCTTCTGCTTCATGGTTTTTAGAAGATTTTTCAACAAAATCTTCGTCTTGAACACTTTCAATAGTAATTTCTTTATTTTTATGAATTATTTTAATATCGATTGGATCCCCAGCACTATCATTGTTTTTAGAAGATTTTTCAAAAAAATCTTCGTCTTGAACAACTTTAGTAGTAATCTTTTTGTTTTTATGAGTTATTTCAATATCGGTTGGATCTATTTTAGATATTCTTCGCCCTCTCTTCTTAATGGGAACATCTTCATCAAACATAAAAGTTTCTGAGGGCTCTGTCTCATTTGTTTTGCGTTTTTTTGTGATTTTTATCTTCTTTTTCGTGGATTCTTTTTCAACTGGATCCAAAGTTACATCTTCCGATTTAAGGTCAAAATCACTTTTTCCAGATTTTTCTACACTCTCCTCAACCTTAGATGAAGATTGTTCAACGGCATTAACAAGATTTAAATATTTTACGTTTTCAATCTGATCTTCACAACTACCTGAAGAGATGTGAGTATCATCAACGTGGTCTTTTTCATCAATTGAAGATAAATTTATTGATTTAACTTGATCTTCACTCTTAGGTGAAGATATTTCTACGCAATCAACTTGAAATTTATCCCTAGTTGGCAGGAGATGAGAAGGACCTTCTAAAGTTCTAGCGCTTCTTTCCTTTGACATTGCAGTTGTAAGTTCTTCTACTTCTTCGTCTAAGGTCTTTTCGTATTTTTCTTGTTTCTCATCAAACTTTTCAAAGGTCTCTGATTCTTGGCTTGGTAAAGAATTTCTAAGGGACAGCCTAGTTGGTACACGTCGTTTTTTGGTACCAATAAAATCCTTTTTAGGATCTTTGAGCTCAGGAGTAGTTTCGAAATCGATTTCAATAGACTGCTTTTCAACTTCTGAAGAATCAGACATTTTTTCTAAATTAAGTCGAACAGACTCGACATCAATTAAGTTCCTTTGAAGGTGTTCTGAATTAACGGCTTTTTCTAAGCTGAACTCATTAGAGATCGTTTTAGAATTGACACCAGTGGAATCTTTGTGACCAACATAGTTTTCTTTTAATAAATTCTCATCAGTATAGTCCTTTTTAGGTTCATCAAAAGAATCAGCTTTAACCGAATCAATTTCAGAGGTTCCAGCGTTTTTCTTATTTTCTCCCGTAATATCAGACTTCTTTTGTGATTTTCGAGATTTTAAAGATTTTTCTTTTACATCATGTACAAGATTTTCCTCCTTTTCAATTTCTTTAAATATTTCAACAACTTTTTTATCATGATCTGTATTTTCGCCAAGAGAAAGGTTCAATAAGTTACCTTCATCCAATAGTTCTAACGATTTTTTACGTAATCTTGTTTTTCGTGGTTTATTTATTTCAGACATTTTCTCTGCAGATTGCTTTTCAATAATTTCTTTTCCTTCAACAACTGTTTCTTCTAAATCTTTTCTAATTTCAAATAAGAGAGAATTTGAGCTGGAATCTTCTTCATATTTAGAAAAATTTATTTTCTCCTTATCTTCACTGCAAATAGCTGTTTCTGAATTTAATCCAAGTTTAATTTTTTTCTGTCTTCCTCTCCTTGATTTAATTAGTTTATTTTCACTATTAGTGCTTTTAAGAATTTTAGCCTTTTCTACTGTTCCATCTGTCTCTCGGGTCAACTCATGACCTTCCTTTACCTCCTGATGATCCTCGATACGTTCTCTAGACTCTGATTCAAATTTAGTTTTCCTCAAAGATTTTTCTTTTATAGCTTTACTAACTAAATTCTTATCGTCATCATCATCATTTTTTACTTTTTGTGGCATTTCTTCAGTATGCTGAGGCTCCGTGTTAATAGTAGATGCTTCCTGATTTTTTTCAGTTTCTTGGAAAAAGGATTCAGATCGTGTATGACATTTTTGTATATCATTTTTTGAAATAGTTTGATTGTGAAATGAGAGGACTTCATTTGGTATTCCCTCCATCTGCGCTATTGCTTCCTCAACTGCTTTTAAATCTTCAGCCTCATCTTCTTTGTCTTTAATATTATTTTTACCATCTTTATCATTGATACTTTTTGTATTGTCCGGTTCTGTGGATTGTGTTTTACGTGTTTTCCCAGGTCCTTGTTGATTTTTTGTCGGCAATTCAATTACTTTGTTACAGTCTAATACTTGACTAATAGTGTCCTTCATGCCGTCTCCCGCCCCAATATGTTTTTCAGCATCAGTTTCCTCAATTGAGTCATCGTCGTCTTCGACTTCCACAACAATTACAGTTTCGTCAAGAGATTCTGTATCCCTGCCTTCTTGATATTTCTCGATTTTGTTCTCATTAGATTCAGCAGATTTTTGACTACTGGTTGTCTGTTTTGTACTCTCCAAAAGCACTGGTGAAGAAGTTGATTCATTGCTTGTATCATCATCAATAAGATTTATAATATTTTCTTCAAAATGATTAAATGGAATCGATTTGGAAGGTTCATATATAGTATGGAATTTATTATTAATCAAATTTCGCTGCGGTTTTATTTGAGATTCTATTAGACTTTCAACACGTTGTGATCTTTTTAAACATTTTGAAAATATCTCCTGGGTTCTAGTAGGTTTCTTATGAAAATCTATAATTGGTCTCAATTCTCTTTCATCCTCAGATGATTCATCATCATTTAATATTTCAATTACTGCAGGAGCGATTGTTTTAGACACTGAAGGCCGAAGTCGCCGCACAGGTATTCGAATGCAGGACATTTCTGAACGAGTTTTCTTATGTATAATTGGATTGTTCTTAATAGATTCATCTAATCCCGAAAATGAAGATTGTGGTGCCATATCATCGCAAGATTGGTGACCTGGAAGAATTTTAGATGATTTAGCCACATCGGTTTTCTCTTTTTGAGCTACTCCACTCAACAAAGGAGCTACCGTTGGATTGCTATGTGAAGACAATTCAATACTAATTTCCTTTTTATTTCTCACATCAATGTCTGTCTGAATACTAATTTCCTTCTTTTGAATAGTATTACTAGATGTAGATGAGATCCTTTTCTGAGGGCTTGTCATCTTTTCTTTTATTGTAATTGGTGAATTTTTCGAATTATCGGAGTCAGAGAAACCTTTAAAAATCTGCGGGCTATCCAGATAGCTACTTCTATCTGTATCATACTCCTCCGAACTTTTATCTTTTGAGGATAAACTTGAAGATAGACTTGGAGAGCTATTATCCGATTTTGGTTTTAAAACTACCTTCGATTCAATTTGAATTTTACTTCTACGATTTTTATTCAACAAGTCTCTAATGTCATACTTGATTATCCTATTTCTCTGACTTCGTCGACATTCAGTGGCGATTGACAATGTATCTTGTTCTGATGATTTATCTTGAATGATATTTGATTTGTCCTGAGATTGAAATATTGCTATTGGATACTCATTCTTCGTAAGGCTTTCATCTGATTCCTTTTGATCCTTTGTACTTGATATGCTTTTACCCCTCCTCTTATTCTGATAAGTCCTTGGCGCTTTTAAATTTGTCCGTACATGCAAGATTTCCGGTGATGAAACTATTCTATCAGGTGTTGGGGTGTTTCTATGGCTTAAACTAGATTTAGCTAATGAAGAAATTTGAATCGGCGATTGAATTTTCTGTGCACTCCCACTACTAACATCGCGAACAGTTTCTTCATTTTGTTTGTTCCCATGAGGTGGAGACGCGAATGCGTATAGACTAGGATTAATCTTCGAAGTTTGATCATGGCTATTATCTAAATTAATTTCTTCTTGACTGACAGGTGATTCTGCTTGCGTAATAACATACTCTTCTTCTGGGTTATTGCTATTTTCATCCTGTTGCGCCAAAACACTATCCGACTGGCTCTGCGAATCGTCCTCCATACTGCTCAGAGCATAACTGCCTGATTCAAAATTTTTCATTTTATCAGGCATAGTAATTGTCTGTTTATCATCGCTATCACTGTTTTCAACCAAAGTGTTTGCATTTTGACTATAATCACCAATTTCCACAACATTATCTACATTGTTTATATTATCTATGAACATTTCTTCGCTATTGATAATGGGCATATCGTCTGTCGACGCAGTATTCTCACTGTCCAAAACTTCACTTTCTATACTCAAACTTATATTAACTAAATTAGATGTGGATTTATTTAAATGTTTACGAGGACGTCCCCGCTGACGACCACGAATTGGTGCAACCGCATCAACATTTGCATTCATAATTGTAGTACTTGGACTTGTACTAATCGCTTCTATTTTTGATGTTTTATCTTTTTCATTTTGTTCCTGAAAGAGAGAAAACAGTAAAGAAAAAAACAGATTGACGTTACTGAACAATTATAAACTAACACAATTCGAAAACACGATTAGCCAAGGTATACAGAATCCATTAAATTTAGAGTTTTTCGACTTTAATTCTAAGTTTAATATTTAAAATATCAAAACTATACATATCAAGTTCAACAAATGCAATCCAACAACGTTAACATAAAGTTCATGCTACCATATTAAATTTTCTGGATTATTTATTTTGAATTGTTTTTTTTTTTTTTTTTTTTTTTTTTTGTATCTGCAAAGTCTTCAATTGCTCCAAGGAATATACCTTCCATATCAGAAATAAATAAATACGAACAAAATGGTGAAATTGACTATAAAATGTACAATACGTTGCACACTATTTAGAAATGTTAAATTATGTAAATTTTTCCTAATTTTATTTCATTATAGTATTAATTACAATACTTATACAATTTATTTATTTATTCTTATAACGACAGTGTATAAAAATCCATTTTTATATAGAGACATCCTTCAAATGAAATCCATATTTCTATAGGGTAGTTACGTCGTTTCTTTTGGGTTTATTCTCTTTGTATTCACAATACAGATTTTGCGAACCTCTTCTACCTGAATGACTTTCAAACGTATTGATTTAAATAATTTCAACGAAGAAACCAATATTGTTAGTCATGTTAAGGGGATATTTGGTCTAGTTTGAAAAACTGCAAAAAACGACTTTGTTTTTTTATTTATGTAGAAAGTAAAATATTTGGTAACAAACAATGTTTTTTTTTTTTCAGAACAACTCTCGGTGGGAAAAATTACGAAAATTATCTAACCGATTTACATGAAATTTTAAATGTGTTTTATACTAAGCTACTTTTTTATTAAACCTATTTATATTTTTTATTTCAGAATTATTTATTTTGGCTCTATTCTTAAATCCGTTCGAAATGAAATAAAGATTCCTAAATTTCTAATAAACTCATATCGCTACTAAAATAACTCAATATTCAATTAAATTATTTCGATATTTTGATCGACAAAACTAATTGAAATAAAACGTAACTAAAAGCTTCCCAATTTAGAAAACTGCATTAAGGAATACATATCCAAAAAATACTTTTGTGAACTCCCTTCAGTAGATTCGAATGGATTCAAGAATATGGCCCAATAACTTTTTCTTCATATCCTCCATTATGGAGGTTGGTTATTACGCGAATTATTTTTGTTGACACAACTCTGAATATGTACTTCCGTCTTCTGTTTCTTTCTTTTACCCATGGTTTTGGCTTTGGCCAAACCTATATTGGTATGTCATGTCTTTCATTTCTCCCTAAATTACCAAGATAAAGAAGTGTATTGAATTTCATCATAAATACTATTTATTTTTTGAGTTTCCCTATCCTATTAAAATATTTTAAGTACACTCACATTTCAATTGCTTCTTCATTATTAAATTCCATCCTTATTCAGAATTCTTTACAAGTTTACTTTTTATGGCCAAATATCAAATATTCATCGCATACAAAGGCGAATGCATATGTGGATTGATAAAAGCTATCGAATTAAGGTCATAGATAAAAATATATCGACATAAAATATAAATATACGTTTCATGAAATTTGTACAAATTTAGTACAAACAAATTTGTCGTATAAAATCCCAAGAAATATAATTGCAATATAAATCAACTAAATGAGAATCATTGGCCTCCAAAATATCTTTTGAAAATATAAAACATGCAGAGCGCAAAGGCGCTAGTTGCTCAATGGGAGGAGAAGTAAAGTTAGCTAATCTCGACAAAAGCACAAGGCATCGACGGAAGCATAGGAATGGACGTTTTATTGATAATTGCCCAAGGTGTCCACAAAGAGAAATTATCTGTAAAAGGTACATAAATTAATCCCAATATGATAAAAGCAACAAAACAACATCACTTAAAGCTGCGTTAATCAGCATTACGTGTTTCTTTGCCCTTTAGTAAACAAGACGGCTCCATTTGGCCGTAACTGTTATACATGAATCGAAAAACTTTCCTATCAAAAAATCTCTATAGGGATGAATTAAAATTGTGAAAATTTTTCTGTCGGAGGAGCAAATTATCCATGTAGCTGCTTTATAAATGTTTTAATTTTGATGAAAAAGTATATTTTAAAGGAAATTTAATATCTCTACTGTTGGAACTCTGGAAATTAGTTCATGCCTTAAGAAAGAGACAGCTGCGAACTATTTGGTTGGAGGCTAGGAAGATAAGTGGCGGGTGCGAGTTGAACTGAACTGAAAATTCATTATAATATTTGTCGCAAATTGTTGGAAATCCGAAATTACCATGTTTAACTGAGGAATAAATAGATTGCGAAATGATTTTGATTGTAAAATGGGAGCTAAACCAATTGCACAGTTTTACATTTTAATAGGTTTGCGTCCTAGATAAGCTGTTATAAATAATTTTAATCGGTGATTTTTTTCTTGTACAATTTCTCACGAAATACAATCTAATAAGCAAGATTTTATCATATTTCGATGAAATATGTTAAAAAACTCGCAAATATATCGGCGGATCATTGAAATTTCCACAGAGGAAAGTTTGCCCCCCATGCGAACACTTTGCTGCAAAAATAAATCTACCATGCAATGAAATATGAAACATCATTCCAAAATAAAACTTACGACTTATGAACAAAACAATTTTGACAGAATCGAAAGAGAATCTACGCAATTTTATCCCCAAAGGGAAAAACGAAATGTCACTGACCAAACGGTAATTGTTCTACAAAAATCAAGTACCACTCTTCTACAGAAAACAAAATTGTTCTAAAATGGGGCCTTACCTTGGCGAGTGTGAGCCTTCGACGCGTAATCCGTGACCCTTGTGGCAGTGTAATCTCATCAGAACTATCCTGATCATCCTTTTCGATTAAAATAGCTCCAGGTTTTGATTTTGCGAATTTTCTACTGCTCCCACTGCTGCCAGATTGATTTCGACCACGACCCATTTTGGGGGTTTGTAGTTTTCACACCCTTCCCCCCTGCCTCCTTAAGTTGTTCTGCTATTATTTATCTCTGTCGAAATGCACCACACGAGTACCCTTCGATGCGGTCGCAACTCAAAGCATTCCATTCAAAATCGGCCATCAAGCCAGCCGAGGACAGTTTTCGTATTTACCTCGATGCACTACTCTCATTGATAATGTATAACAGTTTTTGGGAGTGACAAGACAAACTAACTGCAGTTACTCAGCTCCGGTCGCTTAAACTTTATCACTAGTAACTTCGGACATTTGCTCCTTTTGTGCGGGATGATTTGCAGGAAACTTTTTATCATTTAGCTGCGGACAGAAACTATTTTTCCCCGAGGCCACCAGCCCTGTTCGCCATTACTCACAATATGTCAGACTCTATGGTGTACGTGATATTTTTCCAATGAACTGACTAAAATTCATTAGGGCTGCCGCATCAGAAACGCAGGGAAGGATGTGGGCAATTGTAGAAAGAAGCTCTGTTCGTTCACAATTCTGCCAAAAAAGGCTTCATACGGACACCAAGAAAATTGAGGAAAGTAAATTGCGTCTTAAAATCAAATAAAACTTGATTTTAAAAACACTGTGAATAAAATATGATTGCTAAAAACAACTATTATAATACACAGATTTTACATTCGACACAACGATAGAATCCCTACGTACAAAACAAAGTCGGTTATCGGCGTCTGGCTGTGTGTTCCCTTAATACTTTTAAATTACTTAATAAATTTTGATACGGTTTTTGCTATCATTTACAGATTTTTTTTGAGAAGGGTTATATTATCAATACATTAGTATTTAATATTAGCAGAGTATAGAAATGTTGCGGAACGTAACGCTTACATGATTTACATTGACTAAGCCATAAGACATACTCGTACATCCAATTAATGTACTACCGAATTGTAGTTCGCAAAAAGGTCTATAAGATACAAATGTTTCTTTTACTTTCTTTCAAAACGTATTCACAAATAATAGTTCATTTATAAGCCGTTGTAACCGATATAATGTTAAGTTAAGGTCACATCTAGTCATAGTGATGAAAAATAGACATTTTCAAGATTTTTGGTTAATTGTTGTGTAATGTTTTATATTTAATAAATATTAGCAAACTTTTAACCCTATATTTCAAATAATTTTCACGAACATTCTGAATACAAATATTAATTCCAAAAACGCACTTTAATTTCTTATAGAAAAAAAGCTATTCTGATAAAAAAAAAGCAATTTCTTCGATTATGCAGTCGTTTTACTGCCTTCAATTCTTCAATATTTTTAGATCGAATCCAAAGAAGCATACAAGAGCCATTTTTTTAGTTAGAAATTCCTTCATAACATTCCTTGAATTTTTAAAAATTCATTTTAAATACCTTTGACTGTAATTAGCTTTACCCCAACAAAAAAAACATCAAAATAATCCATTTGGATTTTTCTATCCAATTATTTTAATAACTTTGAATACAAAAACGAATTGAAATCAAAGGTAATTGAATAAATGAATTTGTTACAAATTTATTATGAAATTTCAATTCAAGAATTGATCCCTATTTAAATTTGTCATATAGTTTTTAAAATATAATGGTCACCGTCTTGTATGTAGTTTTTAGGAAAAAACATCTAAATCTTTGTTCCTAGTGTTAACAGTAAGGAGGGTTCTACGGTTATGATATTTGTAAAACTATTCATTGGATCAACTTGAAATTTTTCCAGAATATTTTAAAAATGTTATGTTTTAAGAAAGTACAAAAAAAACGAAATTGTTTTTTCTTCGAAAATATTTATTAGCCTTAAGCCCTTAATCCTTACGAAATTAAATATTTTAGCTACCTTAAACATTTAGTTTAGATAACATTTTTGCAGTACACCTTATGATTTAAACGAACACATTTTAGAAGATATTATAGGATAAAAATTTCCTTCAACAAAATAATTACATCTCTATAATACCCACAGATCTCAAGTAATATCGCAGTTCACATTTAAACTTAAATTATACATATATATAACGGCTTCCAGAATACAAACTCAGCAGATATGTTTAATTAAAGAATACCACTTATTCCGATAAATATATAACTCATAGCATTCCGTGCTTTCATCCCTTTTAAAGATTATGAATTAAAAAAAATTAAATAGACATTACTAAGTATACCAGGTGGAAACCAAGTAACTCAGCTCTTAGTACATATAATAAATATCCCTATAAGAATTCTAATTTTGATTATTTCAATAGTTTTGACTTAAATGACACAATTTTAGCGCTTGGAAAACTAGCCGTAAATATAAAATTTGTTTTGGACGCGGGTTGTGAATCTTAAAAAGGCGTTTGATACTGTGGATAAAACGACTCTAAACAAAAAGGTAATTCAAATTAAATTAAACAGCACCTATAGCATCGAAAGCATATCAAAAAAAGGTACGTAAGGATCGATACTAGGACCATTACTTTATTATATAAATATAAATAATATTCAATTTAAAACTCTAAACGAAAAATACATAAATACATGCAGAAAACAACCACCAAAACGACAGGAATATTAATATTCTAATGGGAAAGAACTTAACAATGGTAACATAATGAGGAGCATAATTGTGGTTGTAATCAAAGTCATGAAAAGGAACAGCTAAATACTAACAAAAATGAAAACTCTCATTTGTAATGCAAATATATTGCTATTAGTGTAAGGGCCACGGAAAACCAGGCAAATCCCTCTTGGTCTTAAAGAAGTAAATTAAAGATTGTAGCATATCTTCTCAGCAGCACGGGTGTTTGTAAGGACGAGTAGCAGTATGGTAATCTGGAAATAGCGTCGAATGTCTGTGGTAATAAATAACTCAGACGGATCGGCACAAACAGTTTTGTTCGTAATCAAGTGCTGAAAGGGAAAAACAATAGCTGAACCCCTTTTGACAAGTACGATTCACATTTTGTGCAATTCTAAGAAAGGAAGCATAGGTTCCCTGTGCATGGCCATAAAATCCTTCGCACATGTGCAATGAACAAAATAGGAAACAGGCACCTTCTGAATTGAACATGTCCTAGTATGCGCATAGTTTAGGCGCCAAAGGATTTTGTTATGACCAGGTTAGAGGTATAAAAGGTTAGGCTAGATTCGGGAATGGGCATTATTATCGTGGGATACTCGTTACTTGGACACCATCGGGCGTGCTGCTGAGTTGTGTCCTGCTAAAGTTTGAATTTGAGAGTTGTAGTCTTTACATTAGTAAGTTATGGCCTAATAATATTGTAGTATTATTAGGCCATAAATTACTAACGGCAAACCAAACCACAAAAGTCTAGAAATTATATCAATATTGTGAAATTTAAATACATAGAGCCAGAAACAGTGCAGTAGGATACTTTTAATGCAATTTTATATGAAAGTCAGGACAAGTTAACAGAGATGGGTAAAAGGGTAAAGCCATTTTTGAGAACAGAGGTTGACGGATATAATACAAGGAAAATAATGATTGGATATCTTCTAACCTACTTGCAATATGGGCAAACCAACTCAATTATGATCCAATTTATTCCTCAATTTAAAATATATATATATATATATATATATATATATATATATATGGTGTAAAATTTAATTAAAATCGTTTGAGTAGATCTTGAAATTAGTAATAGTAGTAGAAATCTTAAGTTAGTGTAATCCTTAAAAGAATTTTCACATACATACACCATTGAAAAAAGATAATTGCTTTATAATGCCACCAATGTATTTAAATATAGATTGCGTACATGCAGGAATTGGTAGCCTCATACTATTTAAAAATATATAATATATAACTATTTTGCCCGCTCCCGGAGTAAAGTTGATCTTAGAAAGCTCTAAAGTGAAAGTCATCATATAATATTTCTTTTTATTGTAGCAAACACCCACACAAAGTATCAAACAAATACTATCGACCTATCGACATCCTATTCAAAATTGGTGATCTTAAAAATCCTCAACACCTGAAATACCAAAGATATAAATTCATTGCATTAGGTCAGCTATTTTAAATTTCTCAATATAAAAAAAAAGTCGACATTAAAAAACGTTTTATGTTATAGTGCTGAGACTCTCCTCATCCCAGGGGAAGCTTTGGGCTAAGAAAGTGGTATAGTTTATATGTACGTGAAATATCACGCCGATCGTTTAAACGGTTGAGGGTGAATGTAAAAGAAACACATTTTGTTTTTCATTCTTAATAGTTAGGATACGAATACGTAGGTTTTACGGTTGCAATTATGCAGCAGCTCTTATGGATCTAGTTCTTTTTATTTATTATTTTTCTGTAATGTCCTTGAGAAAAATTATAAAGAATTTAAAAGGATTATTAAATGACATACAATTTGAATTACCATTGTTGGACTTAGTTTCGAGCATCCTCCCTTATTTATTTATTAATCGCTTAATACAAGCTACTAACAAAACAAAAAATAAAGTGTTTAAAATTAAAGTTTTATATTTTTAAATTTAACTTATGTAAAACACTTTGCGAGTTTAGTAGAAATTGTTATACTAAGTTAGTGCATTAGTTGCCAATAAGTATGGTAAAAAAAACAAGTTAAAGGAAAGTAGTGTAAAATGATTAATTTTTCATATTATTTTTATAGTTATTTATACTCACCCTTGATGTTCTTCGTGATTTTACAAAATTTTCTAATTTCTAAATCGAAAGATCAGTCAAATTTGTTTTGAGATATGTGCAGTTTTTTTCTAACGATTTTTCAAAGACCGATTAAACTTTTAAAGACAATTTTTAACGTTTATTTTAAAACAAATTTATAGTAGAGGAAACAAATGCAGTTTTGTAAATCACATTACTTGAAATTATAAACCAATCTTGACTATATTCATATCAAATTGAATTTGGGAGCCTAAATTAATATACAGAGATTATTTTCATTGAAGTTTTAACAGAGGAAGACAATGGAATAAAAATAATTAACACTACTATTAACAACATAAAATGCGCCTCTGACTCTATGATTTTTACAAACTATAATAATCGACAAGGTGAATCACAGTAGCAATGAGTTTGGAGTAAAGAAATTCATAATAAGCTTAAGCTTAATATTGAGAGTATGAAAAGAGTATACAATTTTAAATATTTCGGCACAATTTTAATTGTAAGGCCAATCCTTCACCGAAAATTATAAACCGACTATAACAGCCTAGAGAAACTGTCTGCAAAAGTAAGAAAATTTGGTGCTATGTGCGTCCGGTTCTTCTATACGAAACAAAAACCAGGACTCTGTAAAAAATGACGCTTAAGAAAATATAAGTCTTTGAAATGTGGATTTATCGAAGAATAGAATGAGGAAAATAAAAACAGAGTTGATGAAAATCATTAAAATTCAAAAGCTAGAGTATATGGGCCACATTTTAAAAAAATTATAAACACCATTTGCTGCAATTAATTCTACAAGAGTAGGGTGTAGAAAAGCAATGTTATTTTCCACTTTTTAATCTGCATGTTTTTAGAAATTAAATATTTTAAATTGTGCTTTTTTAATGGATTAGGCTTAAGTGCAAGGAAAACATTTTAAAAGCACGATCCGTCTTCAGTTTGGAAATGACCTAAACTATGTTAATTTAAACTCTATCGTAAGTAAACTGTTTACTGTAAAAATAAACCCACTTGAACCTATATTTTCATTATATTATTTTGAAATGATTTAAAGAAAACTCTATATATATGCTCTTTGAGAAATTTCATATAATAAACTCATAAATCCTATATACAGAGGCATAAAAATTAAAAATTATAAACTTTTCCGATTTAGTCATGAAGCCGCCGTCTTTTTCTAAAATCCTCTAAATAATTTCCTTGGGCGCTGTAAGAAAATGAACTGAGTTTGATACCTCGTGAGTATATGCGGATAGGGTCTCCTTGTGTACCCCACCAAACATAATAAGTTCTCCATTTCCTGGAACGATAGTCGATAATATTAGTCTTTCAGGAGCACCAGAGACAATTCCATGGTTCTTATTTTCCATCCATTCTAAGCATGGATCTGTTTCGTCAAGAGCTTTTGAAATATCGCAGATAAACATTCCTAAACTGCTACGTCTTGGCTTTTTCAAAGTGGGCCCGCCACTACCACTTCCACCACCACCTTCACCGCCACCGCCACCGCCACCACCTGAGCCACCGCATCCACCCCTGCTAGGAGCACCTAATTTTTGTATGTTATTTCTACCACTATTTCGCAGAGCATTCATTTGTTTTTCCATTCGACGTATCCTTTCTTGATGGCGCTCCCTTGAAATACTACGGGTTCGACTATCTACGCTGAACGCAGCCATGTGAAAGCGATCCTGTAATAAAACAAACTTAAGTTAAAATGTGAAAAAATGCTATCATTATAATTACATTGTGGAAATTATAATGTTACCATTATCAAACAAACATATCATTTGTTTTTAACTTAATTATATTACATAATCTATGCTAGAAGTAACCTTTGTGTATATATTCAAATTACTCTGTATGATTCTTATTGTCGTACCTATTAAATTAACATTTTTATAGCTCTAAGAAGATATTTGATTTAAATCTAATTTACTGGTCTTCACCGTTTTTGACGAATTCATAAAAAGCAATTTGCTTTCCTTTACAAATTAATCTTTTAGAAAAATATTATGAACACTTTTTAGGCGTGATAAAAGGAGATGATTTTAACTTTAACACTTTAACTCTTTAGTTAGGGTAATAAATACTTTAAGAATATGTCACGAACGTTTTAAAACTAAACTAAAAATGCTTTTAGTGTCACTGTTTTCGTACACGCTAATCTCCGAAACCGCCTAACTTTTTGTGAGTGGGAATGGTTGATTCCAGCTTGAATGATAGGACACTTTTGGACCCGATATGTGGCGCTGTTGTCAAGATCTAAAAAATTTTTCTTTTTTCGAGGAAAGTTTTTTTTCAGTAAACTCAGAAATTCATGTTGACATCTCTATATTTGCTAGCAGCGTGTTTCTTTTTTCATAAATTTAATTAAAATACTGAAAAATATCGACAAAATAAGTTTTCAATAATATTCACCAATCTAAATGTATTTCCGCTTACTGCTTAATTTTGAATCCGATTACGAAATATGGGAGTTATCGTGTCCACAAGAACCGAAAGTTATTAATACGAATACAAAAACAAAATCGTATAACTACATTAAGTTCATTAATATGATCTTAATTTTAATGATAATAAGAGTGATACTGAGTTTGCCAGAACATTAGCGAAATTGGTTTGATAGAAAGTGAAATAACCAGAGATTTAAAATCAAAAGGAATAAGCTACAGATATAATAAATTTAAATAAGGGATTACATTACCTCCCAATAGTTTACAGGATAGCTTGGCCGCAGAGCTAAATTCCTTTGCAATCTGTTAGCTGCGTCATCTTCATTTACATTATTTACATTATTCTGTTGATTGAGCGGCGGAGCGTTCACCTCCCGAGCACGAAGGTGTCGAATTGATCCATTCGCCGGATTTTGATTTATATTATTATTATTATTGTTGTTAGCATTATGTGGCACAACTCTATTATTTTCACCGTCTCCATCCAATGCGGGATTAAAATTATCAAACCTCCGAGGCGCATTCGGTATGTGAAAAACGATTCTTCTATCTGTTCGCGGTGTCCTAAGAATTTCAAATTCGCACTGGGTGGGACCAAGTACGACAAGTTTTGTGCCTACTTTACAAGCAGGATTGCACCAATAATTAGCTGCAGCCCATTTTTTATTCTTAACCGCTATATTCTTCCACTGCCATACATCTCCTGAAATGTTTAGTACCCAAGCATCATTGAAAATATTGTTGGGTCCTCCACAGCCGCCCATTATAAGTAAATTATTATCATCCAGAGCTGTTTGGAATTGTCCGCAGCGAGGTGGAGGCTTTTTGTTGTTAACTTTTGGTTTTTTCCACTGGTAGAATTCGAGATCCAAGCACCACACATCGTTTGAGTAAAAGTTAACATCATTCCTAACCTGATAACCCCCGAACACAACCATTTTATTTTGCTGAACTGTAGCTGAGTGGCCAGCCATTGGCGGCGGATACTCCTCGGAGTGTTCCACCGTCGACCAGATATTCTTTTTAATGTTGTACAAGTGTAACTCATCGAATAGAGTCCAACTTTGGTAAGGTGGCTGAAGCGGAGGATACCTCCAGCCACCGAAAAGATACAACCAATCTCTGTAGCAAACCATCGAAGCGGATCCCTTTGGGGACGGATACATTCCAGTTGAGAACGGCCTTATCCACTTTCGCTTCGACAAATCGAATCGCCAAAGGTCGTTAAAAGTGGTATCGCTTGATGAGCATCCACCAAAAACATACATCGAATTTTCATGGACCACAGCAGAGTGAGAAAATCGTCCAGCTATCGTTGCCGTCATGTCCATGCTATTGTTCGATTTCCAGCATAGCCGAAAACTGGTCAATCCTTTGTTCAGATTCATAACTGTGCGACGCATAACATCTAAAAGTTATTGATAAACTTAATATAATAAATATACATAACAATTTTTATCGTAAAATTGTACTTTTAACGAGCAAATCCCATCGTTTGCAGACTGCTTGGCAAACTTCTAAATCCTTGTAGGGCGGAAGATAACTAAAAATAAATTCCAACAGTTCATCGGGAAGATCGTTGATATCCATTATTATTTTTATTTTATATTATTTCTCCACCACATTCAGTCGATCGCCTTATTTTCGCCAATTTACAGCACAGGAGCACAGTTTTACACAATATATTTTCTTTGACAGTTTAGGGATACTAAAAATTTTGATGTTTGAACCGATGGCCTGTACCAAACGTTGTAAACATTTAACTGACTAATTTTTTTATTTTCTAAATTTCAATAATTTTCGCATAAACTTACAAGAAGACAATTTAATCGAATGTTTAAGCTATAATTAAATAAATATATAAATATATAACGAATAATAAAACATTCTGAACGTCCCCTTGAAAATATTTCTCCAAAAACTTTCCCACACACTTTCTCTTCTGTCATAAGTCGAGTTATTTAGGTTGACAGTTGATGTTTTCGTTTTGAAAAGTGTTAACTTCCAAAAAAAATTCGCGAAACTACTTACATTTCATATGCTCATTAATTAAATAATTATGTTAAATGACAAACAATTGAATTTAGTGCTTAAACAATTTACCGGATCCACATAACCTGAAAGAATTTCACCCTAAATACCACCACCAATCGAACGGAGGAAACGAAGCACGTAATCAGGCGGCCCTGGAGAAAGTTCAATTTGTCTGTTATCAGAGAAACTTAGGTTCAATTTTTAAGGGATTAAGCGGTAATAAAAATGGGAATTATATCGGTTGCCTGATTACCAAACGTTTTCAATTAAGTTGTTCCCAAACAAATTTACCAAAATGCTTAAAGCTATCTTCCCAGCAAAGTTGTTCGAGACCAGGATTCTTCCCTTTAAGCTAACCACCTCGCAAAAGGTACTTCCAATTTCTAACTTTTTAACAATTGAAAAACATGTTTTAACATTAAAACTGCTTGATTGCACAACTGGGATATAGAAAAAAAAAGGCGGCAAAATAACAAGGCTTGATTAGTAAACTGTGGGCCTACCTCATCTACGGCATCAGTGCTTCTTAGCCAAAATTTAGATATTTCATAAATTAAGACCATCTGAGGTATATCTGCCCACAGTTTGCTGGAAACATCCAAATTTCTTTCTGCAATGAAAGCGAATTTTGTTGTTATAAAAATAATACTATTGTAAAAAAATAACCCCTCATAAAATCCTCTATTAGATGTATTTATCAATTCTAGCACGAAAAATTTCCTTGCTAACATCTTCAATTATCCATCTTACGTCCTTTCAACTTATGAACAGCTCAGATAGATTCATAGAGTGTAGGAAATGAATAAAGCCGCCTTCAAAAACTCCTAGAAATCCTAAAAAGTATAAAATAAGTGCAGTATTTATGAATTTAATATTTGCTCGCTGCCTATTTAATCAGTTAACTGTTTCAACCTTTTTGGGAAATTTATTTATTTCTAAATTGTATCAATTGTACAAATTAATCGATGACGAGTATACTCCTTAATCACAAAGTATGTTTAATATGGAATTTTTTTTCCTTATCTACTCCCTTTGGGAGCATAGGGCTTCCACGAAGTCCCGCCATTCATTTCGGTCCCGTACCAACACCTTGCTTTCTCTCCATGTTTTCCCGACCGATTGCAGCTCTTTTTCTACAGATTTTTTCCATGTTATTTTGGGTCTTCCTCTTTTTCTGGTAGGTACCTTGCGCATTCCATTCTAGCGCCTGTCGTGCGACCGATGTTTCATTCTTTCGGAGTATATGTCCAATCCACCTCCACTTTCTTCTAGTTATTTGTACGATGACTGGTTCTGGTCTAGTACGACAGTTACGATAGTTCCGCGTTTGTTATTCTGTTTGGCCAGTCTATCCCGCATATTCTTAGACATTTGTTGATGAATGGAATATTAGCTGCAAATTTTTACTTTTTACTCATATCGAATATACTCGTCATAATTCAAAGCTTTGCACTATTTTTTTCCATGACGAGTATACTCGTCAAAAACAGCTAACTGGTTAAAATATATAATTTCTGCAAAATCGTAGTTCTTAAGTTTACTATATTATAAACTAAAGCTGTAAAAAAACCGAATATTCAAATATTCGAACTATTAAAATTTTCAAATTATTTTCGGGATTTTTCCAATGTTTTAATTTATTTGAATAATTCATGTAGTTCAGAAGCTAAGTTTTTATTATGTGCATATTGAACAAATTATCATACATATATGCATTGTACTTTTGAAATAGAATCCCGCATTATGCAATTATTCTATCTTATTCTATAACGTTTTATTAAGTTTTCAATATAAATTTATATGGATTTTTCGGTAACCGATTTTCAGTTTAAATTACGGTGTGCGTACAAAATTTTGTGTTATAAGAAAATCTACTTTAACCCTTAGTTACCATATTTTTCCAGAATCACATTGCTACCATACAGTGACGTCTGTTAACCCAGCTACTAAAATGTTTATTATGAATAAGCTGATTTTGTTTTTATTTTAACCCACAATGCCGAAACGGCCATTTTCGAACTATATAATATTAATAATTTTTTGCAGAAAAAATGCTAGTTTCACCCCTATCTTAACTTTCAACCTTTAAAAAAATGTCTAAGTGGAGACGTGTGAAGATCATTTATTTATTTATTTATTTATTTATTTATTATTATTTAGCGATAACAAACAGCAAAGTAGCCTATTACGTGATACCGCATTACAACTTAATAATAATATATTTCATTAATTTAAGAGTACTCCTACATAAGAGCAATGTGCACTAAGAACAAAAAGCAAAATTCAAAATTCTGAAACTCCGTGCATTTTCTTATAATACTATAAATAGTGAGCAAAAACACAAAAAAAGGAAATAGAATTAAAAAAAAATAAAATTATAATAGTAACTAATTAGAATGGCAACAGACAAAATGGTAGACGATTTCGAAGAATATAAATTTTAGATTTCAAATTCAGATATTGAAGTATTTAGATTTTAAACTATCCTAAATTAAGCGATCTTTGATGGCATTTTTTAAACTATACTTAAAGGAACAAGGACTCAACAAGTAGATGTCAATGTGACTGAATAGTTCATTATGATGTTTTTGCATTCGTACCAGAGGAGACTTATGTCGTAAATTAGTTCGAGATACTGCAATATAAAATGTATAGCTAAGACGCGTAGGTCTACTAGGAACATGAAAGCAAAGTGAACTAACCAATTCCGAACAATCATCAAAACATAACTCAAAACTTTCATTGTAAAATATTTTGTTTGCTCCAGAAATCATAAATTTTATAATTGAGGCTAATTGGCTTCTTGACATATTATTACAGTAGTATTACAAAAAAAGAAAATAATAAAATTCAAATATAACTTTTTGATAAGACAATTTTTAAAACATTCAATTCAAGGCGTACATACACAAAATTTAAAAATTTCGCCTTCTTAATTTTTGAAAAAGATTGAAGTCGTCACAATACTCACCCTCCAGCTCAACGGAAAGTTGAGCCAGAAAAATAAGGTATTATATTGCATATTGGAGGTGCTGAAGAAAGTTGGTTGATGATGATATAAAATGATGGAAGTAGAATTGCAGGAAGGGAAAGTCAATGAAAATCCTTTTATATTGCTAACAATTCTTTTTCCGTTGTTAAATTAATAGACGTAAGTGGAAAAGGAAGTGATTGCTAAAATTATTCTACTTCATTGACCGATGAGCAGCCGTTAATTGCCTATCTGCGGCTGTTGATCGAGTTGATTGAGTTAATCGAAGAACTTTTTTCGAGGGTATTCGTTCTTTCCTTAATTGTGAACTGGGATGCGTTTGCTGCGGAATAGAAATTGGCTCCATGGGGGGATTCTTGATGTTCACTGAGAGACTTTCCAAGAATAGGAGTTGTTGCTCTTATCGGGGTCACCAATTATAGAGGATAGGACCCTCTAAATTTATTTTTAATATCTTTTACGCATTTAAAATATTTAATAGATAAGAGTATACTTTACAAACAAAAGAAAATAAAATTCAAATATAACTTTTTAATAAGACAATTTTTAAAACATGCAATTCAAGGCGTACATACACAAATATTAAAAATTTCGCCTTCTTAATTTTTGAAAAAGGTTGAACTCGTCACATTAGCTTTTCTAAAAAAAAAAAAATAAAATCTTGCACTGTAAATTATGATATAATTATATAATTATTTAATAATCATAACTGACACACTGTGGGCATTAAAACATATTGGGGCGTCTAGTAGAATTAAATTATGCGGATGCATTTGCATTGCTCAAATCGCTCCAGATTTATAAGCTGTCTCCTCTTTTTCAGACTCCTCTGCTTCTCTGGCAAATCTTCTCCAACTAATCTCCTTTTCTTTCCTTAACTCTTTTAAAAAACTAAAAAAACACTCAAAATAACATCTACCCTCCTAAAATACATAATCATCTTAGCTACCCTTTCTTTCGTTTACTGTATTAAGAAAGCAATCTGCATAATCTTCAGTTTTACCACTTTTTTAATGAGGCATTATAGGAAAACAGAAACTAATCACTTAATGACACTATATGTTTACTCAAAACTATTCATTTATGAGTATTATTATCTTTCATGTTTTAGTATATATGTGAAAAATAAAAGTTAAACAAATTTCATCAAATCGAAAGGAAACCCAGGCTGGTTTGATATTGTGGATTTGGCCTAAGGCACCACTAAATATATTACATTAGATTAGATAAATTTTATATCAAAGCATAAATCTCATTTTCCTTCATTACCTTGTTAACTCGCTATATAATTCTTTCAGATAGTGGTACTTTCAGTATCAGCAGGAGTAGCTCTTTTAGGAGTGCTCGCACGCTACCTAAAACGTCGAAAAACTCCCCGACCAACTCGTCGTCCCCGAAAATATGGTGGTCGCAGAACCAGAAACAGTATGCGAAGCCCCAATGACTTAGCATCGGTTGCGGGCTCAAAGGCATCAGCACGGTCAGGGAGTCCAGGTGGATCGATGGTGGCCCTTTCGGACAAAGTATCAATGGCTTCAGAATCTGTGGGACCTGGTGCTGTTACCACTCAACAATTAACTGCCCAGCAACTTGGTGTTATGGGAATGGAGGCTCTGGAAGCTGTTATAAATCACTGGGAGGACGCCCTCGCGGTTCACTATTCCCCTGGTGGTATTCAAGCCTTAACAACAGCCGAAGAGTCTGAATTCTGTCGCGAAATTCAAAATCTTTTAGAAATGGCCTACACTCTCCAGGATCAGAGTGAACTTCTTTTTCTTGACCAAAGATCGGTGCTTTTTCGTGAAGAGACGGCGTTAGAGAGTGAAAAGGAACAATCTCGAAATCGATTAACTAGATCTGGATCAGATCCTAATTTCGATTCAGCGGAAAGTTTTGCATCTGCATTGGATCAAATTGCTGATTTGCGAGAATTTGAAGAGTTCGCGGAAGCATTTGCTGAATTCGATCAATATCCGCTCTATCAGAGCGCTATCAAGCAATACGAAATTCAACCAATACCTGCTCGCACTGTACGAACAGAGCTAGTCAATTGCTCCACCGATTTGGAATATTTGGCTAAATTGCACTGTATTCGATTATCGTTCCAGTATTTATTTAAAGTAAGTTCTCCTTTTAAGTTTGAATTTCTATTTCCATTATAACTAACTATATCTTTTTCTCTAGGATCCTTCATTTGGTCGATGGGTGGCTGATACAGGAAGACAAATCCTCACTGATCTTCTTTGTTTAGGAGACAAAGATCCAAAGGATTTTCTAGTAGGCTACGAAGATATGATGAATTTCCTTCAAGACCCGAACAATTGGCCTCTTATCGAAAAAGAGCTTGAACAGCGAAGCGTAAAAGCCATGACTTTTTACGACATCTGCATCGATTTTATTATCTTAGACTCCTTTAAAGACTTAGATGCTCCGCCAGCTAGTGTAACTGCTGTAGTACAAAACAGGTTCCTTTCGAATGGGTTCAAGGAAACGGTTTGTATTTTTTCTGTAAGTAAATTATGAAATTCTAATTTTTCTCCTGCAGGCCTTAACGACAGCAGTTTGGTCAGTGCTTAAGGCGAAGAAGAGAATGCTAAAGTATCCGAGCGGGTTTATGTCACACTTCTACACAATATCTGAACAAATATCCCCTTTAATGGCATGGGGATTCTTCGGACCTGATGAGAATCTGAAGGATATTTGCCACTATTTCCGAGAGGAAACTCTTGGTTTTCTTTCCGATATATTCAATTTTCAAAAGGTGCGATATACCACCGTAGAGGAACTCGCTGAAGATATACAACAACACATGAAAAATCGCGTTAATAACATAGGCGTTAAGTTTAGCCAGTGAGGCGAGGTATGCTAAAATATTTAGGTACTATCTCTACTCTTAGGCTTTCTTCTACATCTAATATGACGGTAATTTTTGTCTATTTTTAATCATGTTGATAGTTTTGTAAATTGCAGGAGAAATTTCTCATAGGTGCCACATTTGTTTCATTTCTTTATCACAAATTGTTTATTTGTGCATTGTGTAAAAGGGATTTTATTGAGTTGACTTTATTAGGAATGGTTAGGTTTAATGTTATTCCCCACCATCAGTTATTTGTTTCTATGTAACTGGAGAAGTTTTTGATCATTTTGTTCACATTTTTGTTAAGATACTATTAAAAACATTAGATTTTTCGTTAATAAAATATAAACACATTAAACAGAAATTCAGTCGTATTTAACAAGTTATAAGATACTTCTATTCTTCAAGGTTTATTGTTTGTACTATTGTAGTTCCCACACGTTTTTACATTTTAGGCACGGAATCCTAAAAATGCTAATTTTCAACCTCGAAGACGAACCATAAAATGAAACAAGCTTTTTTGATAAACCATTTTTGTTTTTTAAGGACTTTTTAATGTTATTTTTCACGACAATGGATGCTGACATATTTAAACTAATCGATAAGTTCATTATAAAAGTCCAACCACGTAAGATGGCAATAGTAACAAAACAAGTCCCGATTTAAAGCAAATAAATTTTCGTATAAAATAATAAAATTATTTTATATGTAAAGATCTATGCCGTCTTGGTGTACTAACACTCCCCTCAACGTAGATACATCTCTTACGCATCGAACTTCATATTTCGCATTTGCAGAGTTAGAATGCTAGAATATCACGCTATATGAACATAGCAAAATAAAAAGAACTATATTGTCCCTGGTAGATCTGGCGGGAAGAGTTTTAGGGTGAGGTGAACTGAGTAGAAGTAGTGCGATCTAACGCAACACTCCGAGGTGATGATTTTCATAGACGGGCCCAAATAAGTGAAAGGAGTCGGAACCGGCATCGTTTCTGATTGGGGGATCGTATTGTTTTCCTGAACGTCTTTCAGGCGTTTATACGGTTATTATGAAAGCCTGTGATGCTTTATGTTTTTAGGACCCTCACTAAATATATAATTTTTCACAGATTTGCAAGCCGCTATCAAAGCTCTTGATTCAGTTTTTGTTTCATCTAAGCTGGTGGAACAGTGCCGTAAGCGTCGCCTCTCTATTACTTTGCTCTCTGTTCTAGATTACAGAGTATATGAAAGATAATCTAAATAATAAAATGTGACACTCTGTATACAATCCCAAAGCTCTAACTCAAGGGCAATTTCTAAAACGGCATCGAGAAAATTTTCCATTTAGTTAAAGCAGCAAAGAACTACTGCTTCTCATGGCTTTATATATTCCAATAAAGATTATGCAGCAAAATATTCTCATTTACAGCACTTACAATATACAGAATAATGTGCAGCGTTTTTTTATCACGCCTTTTTAAAGGCGCGATTAAGTCTCTACTTCGCTGTCCGCCTATGCCTGCATGATGCCGTCCCCGCGCAATGTTCAGACATAGGAAAATTTTGAATCGAGAATGGAGACAGGTAGCACACACAGAGCATTATATACGGATGCGGGCTGTTTAAATTTGTTTACTGTGTATTTTTAAAGGCGATCCAAAATTTTCGGACGTTGTGTGTGTTTTTGGCTAGCGAAACGTACCGGATATTCTTGACGCTTTACAATTTGAGAAATTAATTCGAAAAATTTTACAATTAAATAAGAACGTATATGTTGCTATACTCTTAATTATTAAAATTTATTTTGTTTTAACAACAATTGGGTAAATAACGAAATGCAAATGAATTTGTATAATATGAAAAGGCGTTCTGTAGAAATGTTTTAATTATCGTTTCGTCTCCTTCCAAATTTTTGCCTTTCTCTTAGATATGAATTCTTTATTGCTATCTACTTTTAGCAAAATCTGCAAGGTCGGTCGATTTGTTAATCGGCCTGTTGGCCCAACGTCTAAAAATGATAAGGCACGAGTATCATATTTTTATATAGATAGTCTTTGGGATATATTTAGGAAGATAGAGGATAATTAGCGCGCAATTCATCAGCCAGAGCAAGTACAAGTTTTGATAGATCACTCGTAGAGGCAGTTCATTCTTCCCTGGAATCTGTTAAAATGAAAATTCAGACAAATCTTAGAACATGCAGAGTTTCTGGACTGCCTATAATCTTCAATAATCCTTGCAACAATTACCACAATTGAGAATAACATTTTTTCAATTTTTATATTACTGCCCAGCATTAGCTGGACCTAGACAGCGAACTTTGGGAAAGCATTTTGTAGAAGATATTAAAGATCAGGGAGGGGAGCATAACCCCGGACGCCACAGGGAGCGAGCCGGCTAACTAATCCTGTCTGCAAGATCAGGACATGGTCATTAGATCAGATAATTGTATTGTCATCTTTATTTCGTAGGTAATTTATTATTATTATTATTTATTTACAGTTTATAAGGGTTACCCTTGTAACAGTGAGTACATAGTATAAAGAGTATGATAAGATACATTGGAAAATACAGAAAGAGGTATAAATAATATGACAGTTTAAAGATATCATAGCTCATTGGTAGGGATGACTAAAAAAGTAATCAATTCACGGCTGACCTAATACTCGTAAAGGCAGAAGGCTCTGATGCGTAGACAAATCGAAACATAATATACAATGTTTTTAATAATTTTCTGGTCAGTTTGAAGCAAAGTAAAAAGAAGGTTATCTATACAAAAGTAGTTCTGAGATAGAATAGGAGATATAAGGAGCTGTCTGAAATGCTTATAAAAAGGACACAGAAAGAAAAAGTGTGCAAGAGTTTCTGGTTGCCTCAAATTACAGATCATAGCGCGTTGTGGTTCAGGACGTAAGCAGAGTCTTTCCAGTAGAACTTGGTCTGGAAGGTGTTCATTAGCCTGAGTTGAGCATAGATTTGTAGCACAAAGAGAGGAGACCTGTGCATAAGATATGCTGCGCAGTTTTCAGTGAGGACTTTCGGGATGACCGTGAGCAGTGATTGCGATCTGGCATGGCTAATCAGGTCTGTCAGTTTCAGATGTCGACTGTAGCGCTCAAAAACGGAATCAGCAGCCCGGCTCCAGACCGATGGATCAGTGGAGGACAAGAGGTGCACCATACCAATACAAGCAAGATACGGCTCCAGTTGACTGATCCACAGTAGGTAATTTGGACAATTTGAAAGCAAAGGGACAATTGAAAATTGTTTAAAATTTGTTGTAAGATTTTACCCAAAACAAATATACTTATATTTATGAGAAGTTAAAAAAAAGCTTATCAAACATTTTATTTGAAATAAGAAGATATATTTCATTTTTGAATTTTGAAATGGCCTCGTCCTCGGTTTCTTCAAGTTTTTTATTATTTAAAAGAGCACTGTAGCGTTGATATTGTTTATTTTATACTTTGATAAAGTTTCACGTATACCTAAATTTGTTAGTTATTGTAAAGTCAAGTTTATTTGTTTTATATTGTACGATTTAGGGAATATATGAGTGTTAAGGTAAATGTTTGTTTTGTTTATTTTTAAACTTTTCAATTGCTTTGCGGTTTTAAAATGTTGTTAGAACACTTTTAGCAAATAATCAGTGTTGTTTATGCAATATTTCTTTCTTAATTGATATTCATTATGTAAAAAACTCAATATGTAAAATATTAGGAAAAAAACCAGTTAAAAAGGATTTGAGTTATGAAATTACACAATTTAAAAATATATAGAAAGAAATGTTATATAAATAACAATGCTTATTTGCTAAACTAGTTCTTACAACATTTTAATGGACTGTTGTAATTTAAACTGAACAGGAAAAATTATTTTCTTGCAGTACCAAAATTTAACGCAATTCAAATTAATATTTTCCTATCTGGCAATTCTGTAATTAAGCGTTTATTTTATCCTCTCCTTTTCACGAACGAATGACGGTTTATCAATTTTTTGTTTTTTGTTTTTGTTTTTTTTTACTCTTAGTTCGGTTATTTTGTTCGCTTTTGGTCGTGATTTTCGTATCTCTTCAGTGTAGAGTTGATTTTTGTCACGGTGGTAGGCGATATTTTGCAAGTGCAGTTTATTTCAGACAGTTTTTCGCAGATATTTATGATAAAGAAAGTCGGTGCACGGTGTACTACAAATTTGTTTACAGATCAGGTGGATGTAAAAAATTTACGACACGAACATAAGTGCATTTCTTTTTTTTTGTTTTGGACGAATGTTTCGGTGCAAGTGTCAATAACGTTCGGTGCCATTTCATTGCATTTTACAGAAAATGTGAATTGTGCTTCGTGAAGATTTTATTTTATTTATAAGTGATAACACTAGGAAAATATCGTGTTAAAGAATAAAAATTGTGTGAATGCATCTGCGAACTTTTTGGATAATATATTTAATAAAGTGATTGCTCAATCAATTGACGACTTTGGCCAGGTTAGTTTACATGTTGGCATTCAGTTGCAAGGTATTCCGATAAATTGCACAAATCGCATCAGGGTGAGAAAGCTTCAGTGCGTTTACGAATAACCCAACCATATGATGTTTGTTTACATGCATACAAAACTAGGCCTGCTAGGCATAAAAAGCTCTGTTTGATATTTTGGTCAAAATGACATCATAATTCCACTGGATTGCTTTTTGTCACCTTCTCGTTTTGGATTGGTGGGGATGCGTGTTGATATTGAACTGAAGGTTTTCCCTAGGATTATGTCACTAATTTGATTGAGTATCAACTTTCTCCGGTGGGGTTTAGTTTTATTACAGCTGTTGTGTCTGTCCGCTTTCCGCGTTTTGATAACGCAAATTACCAAGTACGAATATTGCTTTGCAGCCTATCCCAAATTAACCCTCCTTAAAATAAAAAAAAAGCATTAGCTCACCGACCACCCAATCAGCTAAATATATCGTGAATTTTCAGCATAAAAAATATGAAAACGTAATCAGCATGTCGCTGAAAGAAAACTGAAAATAAGAACTTCGAAATTGTAGCTTCCTTATTAATATTGTTATCTCATTAGCCCATTAACCCCTTCTAAAAACATACGTTAATTGTTGCAAGCATTGACCAAATAATTGGCGAACCACTTGTGACCCAAATTTAAGTTTATTGACATTCTTTCAGTCCAAAAATGGGTCGGGTTGCGTGTATAAGAAAAGAAATAAAAATGAAAACTACTATCATTTTAGGGAAGCTAAAGTGGGAAAGTTGATTCGGATCGAACAACACTTGGGTTGTTTTTGTAGATAAAAACACAATGCCTCGTTCGTAGGTTACTTTTAGACTTTAGGATGAGTTGAAATACTTATTGTTTGTTTATGTAATTGGAAACTGATTTGCTTTTAACTTGTCCTTTATCTCTGCTCTTAAAGCTATCATTACCAAATATGTTGCACTGTCACAAGGTGATCAGGAAATTAGTTCCCATAATCTATCACTTGAATGCTATTAAACTGAAAATTTACATAGAATCGTATTGTTATTTTCTGGATGAAATTTGGAAAAGATTTAATTTTGCTTCGTTTTAAGAGTTGATCATTTTTAATTTTTCTTCTCTTCCATTACATTTCTGGTTCTCTTTTTATTTGAATATAAGTTTTTTTTTAAAAAATGCACTTAAAAATTGAGACATACGAATAGTAAAACGACGATTCAAATTTAAAATTGGTTAACATGCTTCATAGAGGATTGATTCACTTTAATCTGAAGAAAATGTGTAAACTGGAGAATATCGTCAGCTTAATTAGACATTTTTTCGATTTGACGTAGAAATACATTTAAATTTGTACTTGGTATCTACTAAACAGTATACGGCCACCAATTTAATGCATTTTTAGAATCTCAATGATTTCCCAAAGGTTTACCAAGTTAAACATTCCATACCGAAGGAAAACATCTCAGTCTGTTGAATTGCTATAGTTTGTGTTTTATTCTTTAGTTAAAATTAACTGCGCAGCAGCCTTTTACGATTTATCAGCTATAAGAGAACTCGACCTCTTCCATAAGAGGACATTAAGAAATATGAGCAATTTTAGACTAAAACTTATAATTTAGATAGCTCTCAAAAATTTATCTTATACTTACCATATAATAGTAAGAAATTAAAGAATATTAGACAGGAAATTAATATTTTTAGATCTTAGTAAAAAGTATTTGTGGAATTTTAAAGAGTTAATGCATAAGCTTTAAATGATGTTAGCTATTTTATCATATCACAGCTGTAACTAATGTTTTATTTAACCTATAGCACATGGTAGCCGCTTTTTTAAAATTGGGAAAAGTGAGGGAATCAGGGAAGTTCAGATATATCATGGAATTTTGATATTCATAATATTCAAATTATTTTTCATTCTAGAAAGATTTACCCTGACTATTTCGAAGTTCTCTTCTTACCTTCTCGGTATGGTATGCGTTTTGAATAGAGCATTATTTATGTTATCGTGAGCATCAAGCTTTACCTAGTTAGTTAAAAATATAAATAACCTTTTCATTTAGTATTATATCTTAAGAATATTTTCTATAAGTTCCTGGTTTCCCTGCCAGGCATTTTTATGCTATTAATAATAATTTTTATTAATATTCATTGAATTTAAAGCAAATATTTTAAAATGTTTTGTTCCACAATTATTTAAATTTAAATATTTTTATCAGTATTCAGCAATTACGTATTTAAAAAATCTACGGAATCGATCTATCTATGTAATGCAGTAAAAATAGATAGCGCTATATAAATGTCTATATATCTTCCCTCGTTGTCAAATTGGCGGACGCTTGAGACAAGAGATTGAGCGGTCCATTGTATATGTATGGCTTGGATGCAACACTGTTACTGTCAGTTGCTATCTCAAAGATCATGAAATACTAGATTGGACACTCGTGACGTATTCCCTTAAATTTTTCCGACCTTGGTCCTGTTAGTCCACCGGCCTTGCAGATTTTGCTAAAAATAATAAAGGGCTCACGTGTGAGAGTAAGACAAAAATTTAAGGGGAGGCGGAACAAAAATTAAAAACACGTTTCACCACTCACAGCAGCGCACACGTTCGAACACTTTGTGGCGCCTTTAAAAATGCAAAATGCATTTGAGCAAGCAATTCGCCGTACAGTACATAAATTTGATACCACAATTATCCTTCTTAGTGCTAAGCTAGGCTTTGCAGTGAATCTAATCCAGAATAGTATTGAAAACTCCATTGAATGCAGAACAAGTAACTTTTTGCGGTGGCTTGTATGCTGGCGGTATCATGGGCCTTTAATTTTTCAGAAATGCTGTTGGAACCAATGTTACAGTCAATGGACTACGTTATAAAAACCATGATTAACGAGTTTTTGCTTGAAAACATAGAAAACATCGTTCCACACGAAATGTGGTTCCATGTGGTGCGCTACTGTCTATACATCTCGTAATCCATAGATTTGTTGAAAAAGTTTAATGAAAAGATTATTTCACGATGTTGACCTGTTATTTGAGCTCCCAGATCGTGTGATTTAACACGGCTTGATTATATTTTGTGGGGGTATGTTAAGTAATTGGTTATTGGTGTACACTAACAAACTAGCAACAATTGGGACTTGGAAGTCTACATTGAATGAGTTATAATAGAGATAATAGCGGATTTGCTCGAAAAACTTAGCCTGGCATATTGCAGCAAATCCGAACAGCAGAGGTGGAAATATGAACGAAAGAATATTCAAACACTAAAGGCATAAAATAAATTTTTAACTATAACTAATTTTTTGAATAAAACAATCAAATTAAATTTTATTATTCTCTTAAAATAAAACGACCTATACTAAAACTAAAAAATATGCAAACATCTAAATAGAATTTGTTTACCATCATGACTAGATGTATCTCTTAACGTTTAATTTTAGAAATCAATTATCTTAATAATTTTACAGGAAAGTAACGTAACTTTAAGAAAGTTTATTTGGATTTTTTTTTATTTTAAAATTAGTTTTTAATTCGAAAGTGTGTAATATCGTCAATTTTCTGTTGTACTTTTTACATAACATAACCGATTCACTAAAAATATTAAAATCCTAGAAAGTATACCTTTTCAATGATGCTCGACACGGCACAAAAAAGATTAAGCTTACTAAGGGCTGCAATTCACCTCCATTAATAATTTAAACATATTTTAAATTATAATATTCGATCATCGAAATTTTTGCGTGTTACGAGGGCCAAATTTAAAGTTCATAAGTTTGTGGTAGGTAGACAAGCAGTATGCAGCACAGGAATAAAGATAGGACATCCCAACCCGTGATTTTTCTAGCCTTACCTTCAGCTCCCACACGCGTGTTGGAATGTCCTACTTTGCTCTCTAGGTGCGTAATGTAAATGCACTATTTTTTACGAAAACAAATACCGCCTACTGATCGAAATCATTACTGACCATAAAACATTCTTTAGAGCTATGATGCCAGCCTTACATACAAACAACTGTGAAACAAGCTAGATGTGTACTTTAAGAGCTAAATTTTATTTACATTCTGTTCTGTTTCACTTAGAGTTCTTTTATCTTTCCTGCTTTAAGTCATAAATGGCGTCACACGCAGTTTTCTGGAGCTTCCTCCTACAATCGTTATGATCACGTAAGACGATCGACGATCGGATATATGAAAAGTTCGTCTGGCCTCCATTTGTTTATACTTCCAAAAAGCTTCTTTAAATCGGCGGAAATTGTCGCAATGCCGCGAAAGAAACCCTTGGAAACATAAAAATAGCCATTACCGAAGCGACTAGCATTCGCTAGCACAATAAAATAATCCATCTCTTCGCGTTCACGTTTGAACATGTCGCAGCGATCGCATTTGAATAGGAATGAGTCATACGAGCCGCCAGCTGCTGGGCTGAGACTGGCCTGTGCAACCAGTGATCAGTGGATCTTGTGGTCTATTTGGGACTAATCCCGACCGATGCCACATGAGTATTGCTGATCGGATCGATTGTTTGGTTTAGAACCACTTGCATTTGATATACCTGTACCTGGCTTAAATGCAATCCGTAGACAAAGTTTGCTTGCGTTTTTAAATTTTTTTTTTGAATCACCTTGGAAGAGCTTCATTAGGTATGGTAATTAATGGACAAGATGATCTTTGAATGCGGAACGAGTAGTCTTTATGAGTTCATCACGATTCTCGCATATTCTCAATAACTATTGAAGTTTAAATTTAATATATAGACAAGTTGGCACCAAAAATATTGTATTATTCCTGTACAGGGTGGCCCAAAAACTATTTGCATGGTCGCACATCCCTTTTTTATCTGACTACGGCAAAGACCAAAGGAAGTGTTGTGAATTTCTCAGGCCATGTAAAGGGTGTCTCAACAAGAATTTGAATTTTAAATATTATAAATAAAAAAACATACAATTTTTATGAACTTCTTATTTATTATTATAAAATATAAAGCATATTTATGGACATCACACATGAAATAAAATGATCGCTTAAATGGCTATTAAAGCTCTGCTGGCATGTCCGTATTCTTTCAATGAAATTTTTGAAAGTTTTGGAGTAAGGGATGCTGATGTAACGTTGGATGTATTCGAACACCCCTATTCTTGAAATTGTATCACTAATCCATATGAGCGACATGCTATTTGGCGGATGTGACTGTTTTGAAGTCGATTTTTCTAATAAAAATACGTTAAAAAGAACAGATGAAGTCTTAATACAGAAAATTTAGCCGTTTGTAGGTATAAAATTCTTACTTGCGTATAGCCATTGCCATTTATTTATCGAGTCGCGTCAAGCGAATACAAGAATCCCAATTTGCATTCGACATGAAAGAAAATGTGAGAGATCCAATAAGTGATACGACTTAGGAAATATAGGTGCAAGAATTCAAAAAGATGAATCTAAAATGGCGGCGGTAAAGGATATAGGGAATATCAAGAACACAAATATGGCGGCAGTTAAGCGGCATTTTTTTAATTTTTTTCTATGAAATGGAAATGGGTATCACATAAAAGGCTTTAATGAGTATTATAACTATAAAGTGACTCACATATCCGATCGAATTAAAATTAAATGTGGAATTAAGTGTTTCGAAAATTAATCATGGATATATTTTCGAATAGCTTTTTATTTAAATGTAATTCATAAACAAAAACAATTCCATTTATATGTTTTGGTAAACTAAATAACTTTAATTTTATGGAAAATAACAATATTTTTCGGCAAGAAAGATTCAACCAATTTTGTGAGTTTGTCAAATACTCAAGTTTAAATTTAATTAATTGGTATGCCCTACTTTTGCAGCTAAAGCAAATTTTATTCGTTCTGACATACTAAATTCTGGTAAAGTTCTGTAAATATTTTCGTTTCATCAGACCAAATGACATTTTCCAAGTCAGATATGGGGTAATTTTGGCACTTTTTGGGGAAATCCAACCGCAATTATGACGGTTAGTTAACAAGGGCTCATTCCTTCATTCCCACTTTCCTAAGTACTCGTCTTACAGTTTCGGCATTTACATCGATTCCATGGGTTGTGGAGATGTTTTTCTTAATTTGTATAGCATTTTCGAATGCACTGGTGATGACTCAATGATCTCACAATCTTACGCCTGATAATTGAGAAGTATTTGGGTTTTCTTCTGCTAGGTCGGCTTTGGGTTGCTACTTGGAATATATTTCTATATTTACTTACAGTATTTAATGCATATTTAAGTATAGCAGCAATTTCTTAATGGGTACGACCTACTTCTAGCATTCGTACAATATTTTCTTTAAAAGTATTTGAAATTTTCTTCATTTTTGTTGTTTAAAAATTTAAATGAGAAAATGGGTTAATAAATAAATAATAAACAAAGTACAATAGCATTACTTACAATTATTTTAAATTAAATGAATAATAATAAATAAATAAATTAAATTAATTTAAATACTTAATTACATATTTTCAAACTCACGCTGCGAGAAAACTCACAAAACTGACGATCTAATGTGTGTGTACATATATGCGATTATTACGAGAAAAATTTTTGAGCCGAAAATTTTAAATAAATATTAATTTTTTATCTGATTTTCATAAAAAAAATTGAACAGAATTATCTATAAACAGTATTCCAATTTTAGTTTTTATAGGGAAATCATTTTCATACAGAAGTTAAGGCATTGACGAGGTATATATGTACTAACATCTAAATTTACTTCTAAGATTTTGAGAGATTGTTTAAAATCTTTTAAAATATGATCGACGGAAATACTTGTTCAATTATTACAATTTTGAATAAATTTGGACAGCTAAGACACAACAATCATGAAATTAGTTTCAAAATTTAAAAAATCATCTAGTATTACTAGGATGTACCTTTAAAATTTTATAATGTATATTTTTAGTCTAGAATCTAATTGAATATAAGAGTTGCTTTAAGGTCATAGAACTGGAATTGTAGAGACATGGTAACAATATAATAAAAATACACCCTTTTCGTGAGATCTACACATATGCCCCTCATTAATTTAGTATAAATGAATAAGGTAAAAGGGTAGTGTAAAATAAATAACTAAATTAACTGAATTATTCAACTCTGAGGAATCCGCACGCTGGGCAAAGGCTATAAAATAACCTTAATCCTCATACATTCATGCTAATTATTAAGTCGTTGTCGTTTTTCTTTTTCAGAGATGGGGAAAGTTGTAAGCAAACTAAAAGAGCCCTTGATGTACGCTAGCAACGTTACGCAGTTAATAGCTGGACGGAAGCGAAAACGTGAGGATGATGATTCTTCGGAAGAAATATCAAATGCCCTAGAGAAGTCACTGCAAGAGCCCAAAAGGTGTCGTATTACTTTATCAAATTACTCTATTAAGCTAATTATGATAATCCTCAGGAAAAAACTTCTTACAACGACTCAGTATATTTATCAAGCCCTGTTTAAAGAACAGAAAAATTCCGATGTTGCTGTTTTGGCAATTGGAAAGGTATGGAACTTGCACAAAGTTTATTTGTGCCAAAGTCCGTACTTCTCTAGTATGTTTAATGGATCTTGGCGGGAATCTGATCAAGATTTTATACATATAAAAATACTAGATCCGAAAATCACTGTTGAATGTAATATTCGTATTTTTAATAATTCAATTTAAATTTGCTAAGACATTTCTTTCCTATATAGCTCTTGAAAAAGTTTTTGGTTCGTTTTATTCCGATGAAATTGTTATAGAACCTGTCAATGCGATATCTGTACTGGCAACAGCAACAGTATTTCAGCTTGAAAGCATTATTGAAAAATGTGCCGAAGTTATGATGGAAACAACAAACGCGGAGGTAGTACAACACTTCTCCACATGATTTATTCATCCATATGTTATTTTATCGAAATAGAATTTTAGTTTTGAGATTACTTTTATATAGTATTTGCGACAAATTTATGTTATTAAGTATACGCTTATTGGATTTTTATTACAAAAGAATTTATACTCTTAAAATACTATCAATCGATCGATTTCTTTATGGAGTGGATATCTGAACCCTTAAAAAAAAGAAATAAAAAAATGAGAGCTTATGAAATATGACTATAGATGCAGCAAGTACAACCAACTCCAACTGGTCCTGTAAATATGTATGTATGTAGCATATTACTTTGACTACTACGGCTACTAGAACCTTAGATGCTGCGATTAGAAAAATTTTGAGTAATTAAAAGTTAAACTCGAATTGCAACTAGGGTCATCCGGTCAAGTCGCGCGCCGTTTCGATAGAAAATGCGATTGAAATAGTTCAAATGCACGGCAATAATTTCATAATTTAACCGATTTTTGACTTGAAATTTATTATCTCATTTCGATAAAATAACATGAACTACTCGTTTTAATAAAATTCAATAATGTTATTACCCTCCCTACCTTTTCAGACTGCAGTACTTTATTATGAAGCAGCTTGTCAATACGGTGTTCAATCAGTGAAAAAGGCCGCATTTAATTGGCTACTTGTAAATTTGTTAAGCTTTTACAGTAAACACACCAAATGGCTTAAACCAATAGGGGTCTCCTTAATGGCTGAACTTGTCGCCAATCCAGAATTATACGTGATGCAAACAGAATTCTCTTTATATTCCCTTTTAAGGATGTGGATGTATCTTAAAATATTTCCGGAACATGATCCAGAAAGTAAAGCAAACGAAGAGGAGTTTTCCCCGCACAAATATTTCGCAAAAAGAACTGATAGTACACCATTTTTGCGTACTCCTGAGGGCATGCAATTCGAGGCAGCCTTTAATTCGCTTAGATTGCAACATTTACTCATTCATCATACTGACTTGAAAATTATCCTTAATGATAACATTATTCCAAAGGAGTGGCTTCATAGTTATTTAATGGGGCACTGGAATTCCATTCTCGAAATAGATCATGCTGGGGATAAAAGGTAGGTTTTTTTTATAAATTTTTAGTTATATTGCAATTTATGTTTTTGTTGCAGCATTCGAGACGTAAAAGAGGATGTCTTTTATAAAAATTGTATGCGCTGTGGGAGAGTATTACCTGAGTCATCCATTCAGAAGTGGAGGTGGACGGGTTTTAATTTTGGGCTAGATTTAGTTCTTACTGCTATGGGTCGAATTTTATATATAAAGCGACATCATAAGGCTGAAAACGAAAGGCTGCTTAGTTTGCAAGTAAAACGGCAATTTATGATTAGGTAAGTTAAAATATTTGCAATTTAAGAATCATTTGCAGGTTAAGGAGGAAATTTTCACTAAATTGAAATTTATGAATAATTACCCATATTAAACATATTAAACAAAAATAAAATAAAATTGTCTGGATCTATACAAACTTTGCGTCAAAAACTTAATACAACGAGTTGGATAACTAAAGATTTAAAATTTGGATGGTAATGATTGATTTTTGAGAAATTCTTAAGTTTATTATTTTTATGTGCAGTTAATATTGTTTAATGTTGTACAATGTGTAATGAATTCCCTACAGAATAAGTTGAGCAATTTATGAAGAGTGTTAACTCGTCAACTGCCATGCGCATTTAGAAGGGTATCTCCGTCATGCCGCGCGCGTACTGCTTAGAAGTGGGTTGGTATGGTTTTATAGCAATTCCAAGCGCATTTCTAAGATTAAAACTTAATTAGATATCTATGACTGTATTTAATGTATTGTACGCACCACTAAAATTTTATTACTGGAATTAGTTTGTATGCAAAAATGTCCATTATATTTATCTTAAATTAAAAAAACAAAAATAATTTTCATTTCATTCACCACTATTTTTCATTCACCTTTTACAGGGTAACAGTGGCATCTCTAAATGAACAGCGTCAGGTTGTACACTCTCAAAGTACAGGAATCAAAACGCTTAACATGGAAAAGAATGAAGAAACCTCACTGATGCTTTTTGAAAATAAATTAGAGCACCCCCTCCTAGTTTCTGTAAATCTTCTTATCGTAAATCCAGACTTCAATACGCTTCCAATATCACAAAAAGATAGCACAGCGTCTCCTAGTCAGGTGACAATATCAGATATTGGTGCCAATGCGGACAGCCCTCGATCAACGAATTCCGGGTCACAAGATGGATACTACTCCTCTAGCGATACCCCCGAAATTTGAGCAAATCTAGTCAATTTATCTATTTGAGTGGAAATTAACTCATAGAATCTTTTAAATTCATCGAACTTTTGCACTTATACAATTTTGTAAAGTTTGTTTTCATATATTTTGTTTTTTGAATACCAAATAAAATGTATTTTGAATTTTCTTTTTAGATTTTGGAACATGTGTAAAACATTAATTTTATACAGAATGTAAGAACAAGCGCACAAGTATTTGTAATAAGGCCTAGAAGGTTTGGTAATAATTTTTAAAAAAAAAGAACAAACACGTAAGCTGTTATTGAATAAAATATCATAATTTCAATTCAATTTAAATATTTGTTAATGTCTCCAATATATAAATCCACTCTCCTACAAAAGTTTCCCACAAGTAAAAATTTATTATAATATTGTAGTTTAGGGTAACCCATTTAAGTGCCTCCTCAATATCCCCATAAGCCTTGGTTGCAATAATGCTCAGTTACGGGTGATTCTTAGAAAGTACACTTAATTTACTAGAGAATGTAACAGAATTAGCATATAAGAATTTTTTTTATTTATATTTTTAGGTACATAATCCGCAAAGAAAATAATATATATTCTATATACAATGAAAAATTAGTTTTTTATTTGATTATTGCTTTATTGAATTTATTAAATTTTCACAGACTGAGACTGGAGTATTATTCCAGGAGTAGATACCTTGTCCTGAAACCATAAATGTTCGATAAGGTTCGAATTCGGAAACTGTGCGGCTAATCTAATGGATGAGGTTACTGATTTATTAACCTACTCTATGGTTAATACGATCTGAAGTATTCATTGAAAAATAGACACATCCTTTCTTTACTGTTAAGCGGTCGCCCATAACATACGTAATACTCTTAACGGGGAGGAAAGGGTCTCTTCCAAATTCTACATGGGGTTACATAGAAGGAGAATGGGTTAATTAACGTTCTTATGCAACATTTTCTCTCTTAAAAAATTTATAGGACTTGAATTTCGTCACTTTTGTGTTATGCAAAGGCAGTGAAATTCCTTTTATTCTGAATTATGCAAACTGATTAATTTACTTAGTTTGGAATTGATTTATATGTAAATTAATTCAGATTATAATAATAAAACATACCAACGACACTTCTTATCGTACCATATAACGAATGTCTATAAATTTATATTGTAGATTGATAATTCCAAATTGAAAATGTCCCATCATATAAGTTTTCAAGAAATATAGGGTCAGATCAAAAAAGATGTATTTTAATCATTTGTGAAAATTTATTCAAAAATCGTGGAGCGTCCCAAAGAACTCAAAACTAAATGCAATTGAAAACTTTTACCTCTTGGTAATGGTGCGTCCAAATGATGACCCAAGTAACAAATATTACTTTTAAAATAAAATAAGCGACACGGGTAACATGATATAAATAGAGCACTCGTTGGAAAATGAATTTTTAGAGTGATTTTGAAAGTCAGTACGTCGTCATCAGTAATAATGGGCAGTGGAAAGCAATTAAACGAGACTGGAAGAAAAATAATTTTGAATTTAGAAAAATAAAAGCAAAGTATTTCTCATATGGCGAGAATTTTGAAGAGAAGTCGTCGAATAACAGCTAGAGAAATTGCAACCAGAGCTAGCAACAAGCGTAAGGAATGTCCAGCGAATTTTTGCAAAAAAAATGAGAACATCCAACAAAAAAAACTCAAAGGAAAGCCGCCTTTAACGCCATAACATAAGGAGGAACGTTTAAAGTTTGCTCGTGATCATCTCAGGTGGAAGAAAAGATAGAGGAGAGTAATTTTTACCGACGAAAAGAGGTTTAATTTGGATGAACCAGATGGGTGGTCGTATTATTTCCACGATTTAAGGAAAACAGAGTTGTTTCGGAAGGCACGACAAATGGGAGGAGGAGGAATAATGATTTGGGCAGGAATAGGCTACAAAGGAAAGACGAATTTACGATACTTTTCTGAAAAAATTAACAGCAATTTTTATATACAGCTAATCAACAAAGAAATAGGGAGCCAAGAAAACTCGATAGCAGAACAAAACTTCATTTTTCAACAGGATAATACTGCAGTTCATACCGCCAGAAGTGTGAAAGACTATCTTCAAGAAAATGATATAGAGCTTCTGTAATGGCCATCAAGGTCTCCAGATCTTAATATTATCAAAAATGTTTGGGGTTATCTTGCAAGAACTGTTTATCAAGGAAACAGGCAATTCTCAACCATAAATGAATTGAAAAATGCTGTGCAGAAGGCTTGGAATTTAATTCCTAGAAAATATTAAAAATTGTTATTTAAATTTCTTTCAAAACGAATGGACGAGGTAATAGATGTAAGAGGAAGTTCCACTCATTATTAAAAAGTAATAAAAGTCTTTTAAAAAAAAGAACTGTCCTTTTTATATACAGATCTCCGAATATAACTGCTACCTGCGTCATCATTTTGACGCACCATACTTTTAGAAAACACCAGATAATTACTCAAAATTAATTTCAAAGATAAAATAATTATGTATACTAGCATTTTTAAAAGATTGTCTTTACAACAGGCAAAAAAATTGATGTCTGTACCTGCTGCTTTTCAAGAAACAGGTAAAATTTGTGGGTGGGTCTTCATTTTGTCGTGCTTTCATTTATTTGTTTAAATTACGGTAAAAGCTAGACATTCCAATATTGTTTAAAAATTGACAAAATATGACTTTTGTTACTTTCTCTTAAAAGCAGGCATCCAATTTTAAGTAAGAGGAAATTTTTAAAAAATTGCTTAATTTTTATTTGGTTTTTAATTGAGCCCAAAAAATCGCTCCTAGAGGCCGGATTTTAGAAAATGGCAATTTCAAGTTCCCACGCCCCATACAAAATAAACAAAAAATTGCTAAAATTACTAATTTCGCGAAAATTGCTTAATTTCTATTCGGTTTTTTGCTAAATATCCTCTAATTATTTTATTTCCAATTAATTGAGCCCAAAAAACCGCTCCTAGAGGCCGTATTTTAGAAAATGGCAATTTCAACTTCCCACGCTCCATACAAAATAAACAAAAAATTGCTAAAATTACTAATTTCGCGAAAATTGCTTAATTTCTATTCGGTTTTTTGCTAAATATCCTCTAATTATTTTATTTCCAATTAATTGAGCCCAAAAAACCGCTCCTAGAGGCCGTATTTTAGAAAATGGCAATTTCAAGTTCCCACACCCCATACAAAATAAACCTACTTAAAAATTGCTAAAATTACTAATTTCGCGAAAATTACTTAATTTCTATTCGGTTTTTTGCTAAATATCCTCTAATTATTTTATTTCCAATTAATTGAGCCCAAAAAACCGCTCCTAGAGGCCGTATTTTAGAAAATGGCAATTTCAAGTTCCCACGCCCCATACAAAATAAACCTGAAATTGTTAAAATTACTAATTTCGCGAAAATTGCTTAATTTCTATTCGGGTTTTTGCTAAATATCCTTTAATTATTTTATTTCCAATTAATTGAGCCCAAAAAACCGCTCCTAGAGGCCGTATTTTAGAAAATGGCAATTTCAACTTCCTACGCCCCATACAAAATAAACCTGAAATTGCTAAAATTACTAATTTCGCGAAAATTGCTTAATTTCTATTCGGGTTTTTGCTAAATATCCTCTAATTATTTTATTTCCAATTAATTGAGCCCAAAAAACTGCTCCTAGAGGCCGTATTTTAGAAAATGGCAATTTCAAGTTCCCACGCCCCATACAAAATAAACAAAAAATTGCTAAAATTACTAATTTCGCGAAAATTGCTTAATTTCTATTCGGTTTTTTGCTAAATATCCTCTAATTATTTTATTTCCAATTAATTGAGCCCAAAAAACTGCTCCTAGAGGCCGTATTTTAGAAAATGGCAATTTCAACTTCCCACGCTCCATACAAAATAAACAAAAAATTGCTAAAATTACTAATTTCGCGAAAATTGTTTAATTTCTATTCAGTTTTTTGCTAAATATCCTCTAATTATTTTATTTCCAATTAATTGAGCCCAAAAAACCGCTCCTAGAGGCCGTATTTTAGAAAATGGCAATTTCAAGTTCCCACGCCCCATACAAAATAAACCTGAAATTGCTAAAATTACTAATTTCGCGAAAATTGCTTTTTTCTATTCAGTTTTTTGCTAAATATCCTCTAATTATTTTATTTCCAATTAATTGAGCCCAAAAAACCGCTCCTAGAGGCCGTATTTTAGAAAATGGCAATTTCAAGTTCCCACGCCCCATACAAAATAAACAAAAAATTGCTAAAATTACTAATTTCGCGAAAATTGCTTAATTTCTATTCAGTTTTTTGCTAAATATCCTCTAATTATTTTATTTCCAATTAATTGAGCCCAAAAAACCGCTCCTAGAGGCCGTATTTTAGAAAATGGCAATTTCAAGTTCCCAAGCCCCATACAAAATAAACCTGAAATTGCTGAAATTACTAATTTCGCGAAAATTGCTTAATTTCTATTCGGTTTTTTGCTAAATATCCTCTAATTATTTTATTTCCAATTAATTGAGCCCAAAAAACCGCTCCTAGAGGCCGTATTTTAGAAAATGGCAATTTCAAGTTCCCACGCCCCATACAAAATAAACAAAAAATTGCTAAAATTACTAATTTCGCGAAAATTGATTAATTTCTATTCGGGTTTTTGCTAAATATCCTCTAAATATTTTATTTCCAATTAATTGAGCCCAAAAAAGCGCTCCTAGAGGCCGTATTTTAGAAAATGGCAATTTCAAGTTCCCACGCCCCATACAAAATAAACCTGAAATTGCTAAAATTACTAATTTCGCGAAAATTGCTTAATTTCTATTCAGTTTTTTGCTAAATATCCTCTAATTATTTTATTTCCAATTAATTGAGCCCAAAAAACCGCTCCTAGAGGCCGTATTTTAGAAAATGGCAATTTCAAGTTCCCAAGCCCCATACAAAATAAACCTGAAATTGCTGAAATTACTAATTTCGCGAAAATTGCTTAATTTCTATTCGGTTTTTTGCTAAATATCCTCTAATTATTTTATTTCCAATTAATTGAGCCCAAAAAACCGCTCCTAGAGGCCGTATTTTAGAAAATGACAATTTCAAGTTCCCACGCCCCATACAAAATAAACAAAAAATTTCTAAAATTACTAATTTCGCGAAAATTGCTTAATTTCTATTCGGTTTTTTGCTAAATATCCTCTAATTATTTTATTTCCAATTAATTGAGCCCAAAAAACCGCTCCTAGAGGCCGTATTTTAGAAAATGGCAATTTCAACTTCCCACGCCCCATACAAAATAAACCTGAAATTGCTAAAATTACTAATTTCGCGAAAATTGCTTAATTTCTATTCAGTTTTTTGCTAAATATCCTCTAATTATTTTATTTCCAATTAATTGAGCCCAAAAAACCGCTCCTAGAGGCCGTATTTTAGAAAATGGCAATTTCAAGTTCCCTAGCTCCATACAAAATAAACCTAAAATTGCTAAAATTACTAATTTCGCGAAAATTGCTTAATTTCTATTCAGTTTTTTGCTAAATATCCTCTAATTATTTTATTTGCAATTAATTGAGCCCAAAAAACCGCTCCTAGAGGCCGTATTTGAGAAAATGGCAATTTCAAGTTCCCACGCCCCATACAATATAAACAAAAAATTGCTAAAATTACTAATTTCGCGAAAATTGCTTAATTTCTATTCGGTTTTTTGATAAATATCCTCTAATTATTTTATTTCCAATTAATTGAGCCCAAAAAACCGCTCCTAGAGGCCGTATTTTAGAAAATGGCAATTTCAACTTCCCACGCCCCATACAAAATAAACCTGAAATTGCTAAAATTACTAATTTCGCGAAAATTGTTTAATTTCTATTCGGGTTTTTGCTAAATATTCTCTAATTATTTTATTTCCAATTAATTGAGCCCAAAAAACCGCTCCTAGAGGCCGTATTTTAGAAAATGGCAATTTCAAGTTCCCACGCCCCATACAAAATAAACAAAAAATTGCTAAAATTACTAATTTCGCGAAAATTGCTTAATTTCTATTCGGTTTTTTGCTAAATATCCTCTAATTATTTTATTTCCAATTAATTGAGCCCAAAAAACCGCTCCTAGAGGCCGTATTTTAGAAAATGGCAATTTCAACTTCCCACGCTCCATACAAAATAAACAAAAAATTGCTAAAATTACTAATTTCGCGAAAATTGTTTAATTTCTATTCAGTTTTTTGCTAAATATCCTCTAATTATTTTATTTCCAATTAATTGAGCCCAAAAAACCGCTCCTAGAGGCCGTATTTTAGAAAATGGCAATTTCAAGTTCCCACGCTCCATACAAAATAAACAAAAAATTGCTAAAATTACTAATTTCGCGAAAATTGCTTAATTTCTATTCGGGTTTTTGATAAATATCCTCTAATTATTTTATTTCCAATTAATTGAGCCCAAAAAACCGCTCCTAGAGGCCGTATTTTAGAAAATGGCAATTTCAAGTTCCCACGCCCCATACAAAATAAACCTGAAATTGCTAAAATTACTAATTTCGCGAAAATTGCTTTTTTCTATTCAGTTTTTTGCTAAATATCCCCTAATTATTTTATTTCCAATTAATTGAGCCCAAAAAACCGCTCCTAGAGGCCGTATTTTAGAAAATGGCAATTTCAAGTTCCCACGCCCCATACAAAATAAACCTGAAATTGCTAAAATTACTAATTTCGCGAAAATTGCTTAATTTCTATTCAGTTTTTTGCTAAATATCCTCTAATTATTTTATTTCCAATTAATTGAGCCCAAAAAACCGCTCCTAGAGGCCGTATTTTAGAAAATGGCAATTTCAAGTTCCCACGCCCCATACAAAATAAACAAAAAATTGCTAAAATTACTAATTTCGCGATAATTGTTTAATTTCTATTCGGTTTTTTGCTAAATATCCTCTAATTATTTTATTTCCAATTAATTGAGCCCAAAAAACCGCTCCTAGAGGCCGTATTTTAGAAAATGGCAATTTCAAGTTCCCAAGCCCCATACAAAATAAACCTGAAATTGCTGAAATTACTAATTTCGCGAAAATTGCTTAATTTCTATTCGGTTTTTTGCTAAATATCCTCTAATTATTTTATTTCCAATTAATTGAGCCCAAAAAACCGCTCCTAGAGGCCGTATTTTAGAAAATGGCAATTTCAAGTTCCCACGCCCCATACAAAATAAACCTGAAATTGCTAAAATTACTTATTTCGCGAAAATTGCTTAATTTCTATACGGTTTTTTGCTAAATATCCTCTAATTATTTTATTTCCAATTAATTGAGCCCAAAAAACCGCTCCTAGAGGCCGTATTTTAGAAAATGGCAATTTCAAGTTCCCAAGCCCCATACAAAATAAACCTGAAATTGCTGAAATTACTTATTTCGCGAAAATTGCTTAATTTCTATTCGGGTTTTTGCTAAATATCCTCTAATTATTTTATTTCCAATTAATTGAGCCCAAAAAACCGCTCCTAGAGGCCGTATTTTAGAAAATGGCAATTTCAAGTTCCCACGCCCCATACAAAATAAACCTGAAATTGCTAAAATTACTAATTTCGCGAAAATTGCTTAATTTCTATTCGGGTTTTTGCTAAATGTCCTCTAATTATTTTATTTGCAATTAATTGAGCCCAAAAAACCGCTCCTAGAGGCCGTATTTTAGAAAATGGCAATTTCAAGTTCCCACGCCCCATACAAAATAAACAAAAAATTGCTAAAATTACTAATTTCGCGAAAATTGCTTAATTTCTATTCGGGTTTTTGCTAAATATCCTCTAATTATTTTATTTCCAATTAATTGAGCCCAAAAAACCGCTCCTAGAGGCCGTATTTTAGAAAATGGCAATTTCAAGTTCCCACGCCCCATACAAAATAAACAAAAAATTGCTAAAATTACTAATTTCGCGAAAATTGCTTAATTTCTATTCCGTTTTTTGCTAAATATCCTCTAATTATTTTATTTCCAATTAATTGAGCCCAAAAAACCGCTCCTAGAGGCCGTATTTTAGAAAATGGCAATTTCAAGTTCCCAAGCCCCATACAAAATAAACCTGAAATTGCTGAAATTACTAATTTCGCGAAAATTGCTTAATTTCTATTCGGTTTTTTGCTAAATATCCTCTAATTATTTTATTTCCAATTAATTGAGCCCAAAAAACCGCTCCTAGAGGCCGTATTTTAGAAAATGGCAATTTCAACTTCCCACGCCCCATAAAAAATAAACCTGAAATTGCTAAAATTACTAATTTCGCGAAAATTGCTTAATTTCTATTCGGTTTTTTGCTAAATATCCTCTAATTATTTTATTTGCAATTAATTGAGCCCAAAAAACCGCTCCTAGAGGCCGTATTTTAGAAAATGGCAATTTCAAGTTCCCAAGCCCCATACAAAATAAACAAAAAATTGCTAAAATTACTAATTTCGCGAAAATTGCTTAATTTCTATTCAGGTTTTTGCTAAATGTCCTCTAATTATTTTATTTGCAATTAATTGAGACCAAAAAACCGCTCCTAGAGGCCGTATTTTAGAAAATGGCAATTTCAAGTTCCCACGCCCCATACAAAATAAACAAAAAATTGCTAAAATTACTAATTTCGCGAAAATTGATTAATTTCTATTCGGGTTTTTGCTAAATATCCTCTAATTATTTTATTTCCAATTAATTGAGCCCAAAAAACCGCTCCTAGAGGCCGTATTTTAGAAAATGGCAATTTCAACTTCCCACGCCCCATACAAAATAAACCTGAAATTGCTAAAATTACTAATTTCGCGAAAATTGCTTAATTTCTATTCAGTTTTTTGCTAAATATCCTCTAATTATTTTATTTCCAATTAATTGAGCCCAAAAAACCGCTCCTAGAGGCCGTATTTTAGAAAATGGCAATTTCAAGTTCCCTAGCTCCATACAAAATAAACCTAAAATTGCTAAAATTACTAATTTCGCGAAAATTGCTTAATTTCTATTCGGTTTTTTGCTAAATATCCTCTAATTATTTTATTTCCAATTAATTGAGCCCAAAAAACCGCTCCTAGAGGCCGTATTTTAGAAAATGGCAATTTCAACTTCCCACGCCCCCATAAAAAATAAACCTGAAATTGCTAAAATTACTAATTTCGCGAAAATTGCTTAATTTCTATTCGGTTTTTTGCTAAATATCCTCTAATTATTTTATTTCCAATTAATTGAGCCAAAAAACCGCTCCTAGAGGCCGTATTTTAGAAAATGCAATTTCAACTTCCCACGCTCCATACAAAATAAACAAAAAATTGCTAAAATTACTAATTTCGCGAAAATTGCTTAATTTCTATTCGGTTTTTTTGCTAAATATCCTCTAATTATTTTATTTCCAATTAATTGAGCCCAAAAAACCGCTCCTAGAGGCCGTATTTAGAAAATGGCAATTTCAAGTTCCCACGCCCCATACAAAATAAACAAAAAATTGCTAAAATTACTAATTTCGCGAAAATTGCTTAATTCTATTCGGTTTTTGCTAAATATCCTCTAATTATTTTATTTCCAATTAATTGAGCCCAAAAAACCGCTCCTAGAGGCCGTATTTAGAAAATGGCAATTTCAACTTCCCACGCCCCATACAAAATAAACCTGAAATTGCTAAAATTACTAATTTCGCGAAAATTGCTTAATTTTCTATTCGGTTTTTTGCTAAATATCCTCTAATTATTTTATTTCCAATTAATTGAGCCCAAAAAACCGCTCCTAGAGGCCGTATTTAGAAAATGGCAATTTCAACTTCCCACGCCCCATACAAAATAAACAAAAAATTGCTAAAAGTACTAATTTCGCGAAAATTGTTTAATTTCTATTCGGTTTTTTGCTAAATATCCTCTAATTATTTTATTTCCAATTAATTGAGCCCAAAAAACCGCTCCTAGAGGCCGTATTTTAGAAAATGGCAATTTCAACTTCCCACGCCCCATACAAAATAATCAAAAAATTGCTAAAATTACTAATTTCGCGAAAATTGCTTAATTTCTATTCGGTTTTTTGCTAAATATCCTCTAATTATTTTATTTCCAATTAATTGAGCCCAAAAAACCGCTCCTAGAGGCCGTATTTTAGAAAATGGCAATTTCAACTTCCCACGCCCCATACAAAATAAACAAAAAATTGCTAAAATTACTAATTTCGCGAAAATTGCTTAATTTCTATTCGGTTTTTTGCTAAATATCCTCTAATTATTTTATTTCCAATTAATTGAGCCCAAAAAACCGCTCCTAGAGGCCGTATTTTAGAAAATGGCAATTTCAACTTCCCACGCCCCATACAAAATAAACAAAAAATTGCTAAAATTACTAATTTCGCGAAAATTGCTTAATTTCTATTCGGTTTTTTGCTAAATATCCTCTAATTATTTTATTTCCAATTAATTGAGCCCAAAAAACCGCTCCTAGAGGCCGTATTTTAGAAAATGGCAATTTCAAGTTCCCAAGCCCCATACAAAATAAACCTGAAATTGCTGAAATTACTAATTTCGCGAAAATTGCTTAATTTCTATTCAGTTTTTTGCTAAATATCCTCTAATTATTTTATTTCCAATTAATTGAGCCCAAAAAACCGCTCCTAGAGGCCGTATTTTAGAAAATGGCAATTTCAAGTTCCCACGCCCCATACAAAATAAACCTAAAATTGCTAAAATTACTAATTTCGCGAAAATTGCTTAATTTCTATTCAGTTTTTTGCTAAATATCCTCTAATTATTTTATTTCCAATTAATTGAGCCCAAAAAACCGCTCCTAGAGGCCGTATTTTAGAAAATGGCAATTTCAACTTCCCACGCCCCATACAAAATAAACAGAAAATTGCTAAAAGTACTAATTTCGCGAAAATTGTTTAATTTCTATTCGGTTTTTTGCTAAATATCCTCTAATTATTTTATTTCCCAATAATTGAGCCCAAAAAACCGCTCCTAGAGGCCGTATTTTAGAAAATGGCAATTTCAACTTCCCACGCCCCATACAAAATAAACAAAAATTGCTAAAATTACTAATTTCGTGAAAATTGCTTAATTTCTATTCGGTTTTTGCTAAATATCCTCTAATTATTTTATTTCCAATTAATTGAGCCCAAAAAACCGCTCCTAGAGGCCGTATTTTAGAAAATGGCAATTTCAAGTTCCCAAGCCCCATACAAAATAAACCTGAAATTGCTGAAATTACTAATTTCGCGAAAATTGCTTAATTTCTATTCAGTTTTTTGCTAAATATCCTCTAATTATTTTATTTCCAATTAATTGAGCCCAAAAAACCGCTCCTAGAGGCCGTATTTTAGAAAATGGCAATTTCAACTTCCCACGCCCCATACAAAATAAACCTAAAATTGCTAAAATTACTAATTTCGCGAAAATTGCTTAATTTCTATTCAGTTTTTTGCTAAATATCCTCTAATTATTTTATTTCCAATTAATTGAGCCCAAAAAACCGCTCCTAGAGGCCGTATTTTAGAAAATGGCAATTTCAACTTCCCACGCCCCATACAAAATAAACAGAAAATTGCTAAAAGTACTAATTTCGCGAAAATTGTTTAATTTCTATTCGGTTTTTTGCTAAATATCCTCTAATTATTTTATTTCCCAATAATTGAGCCCAAAAAACCGCTCCTAGAGGCCGTATTTTAGAAAATGGCAATTTCAACTTCCCACGCCCCATACAAAATAAACAAAAAATTGCTAAAATTACTAATTTCGCGAAAATTGCTTAATTTCTATTCGGTTTTTTGCTAAATATCCTCTAATTATTTTATTTCCAATTAATTGAGCTCAAAAAACCGCTCCTAGAGGCCGTATTTTAGAAAATGGCAATTTCAACTTCCCACGCTCCATACAAAATAAACCTGAAATTGCTAAAATTACTAATTTCGCGAAAATTGCTTAATTTCTATTCGGTTTTTTGCTAAATATCCTCTAATTATTTTATTTCCAATTAATTGAGCCCAAAAAACCGCTCCTAGAGGCCGTATTTTAGAAAATGGCAATTTCAAGTTCCCAAGCCCCACACAAAATAAACCTGAAATTGCTGAAATTACTAATTTCGCGAAAATTGCTTAATTTCTATTCAGTTTTTTGCTAAATATCCTCTAATTATTTTATTTCCAATTAATTGAGCCCAAAAAACCGCTCCTAGAGGCCGTATTTTAGAAAATGGCAATTTCAAGTTCCCACGCCCCACACAAAATAAACCTGAAATTGCTAAAATTACTAATTTCGCGAAGATTGCTTAATTTCTATTCGGTTTTTTGCTAAATATCCTCTGAGTATTTTATTTCCAATTAATTGAGCCCAAAAATCCGCTCCTAGAGGCCGTATTTTAGAAAATGGCAATTTCAAGTTCCCAAGCCCCATACAAAATAAACCTAAAATTGCTAAAATTACTAATTTCGCGAAAATTGCTTAATTTCTATTCAGTTTTTTGCTAAATATCCTCTAATTATTTTATTTCCAATTAATTGAGCCCAAAAAACCGCTCCTAGAGGCCGTATTTTAGAAAATGGCAATTTCAAGTTCCCAAGCCCCATACAAAATAAACCTAAAATTGCTAAAATTACTAATTTCGCGAAAATTGCTTAATTTCTATTCGGTTTTTTGCTAAATATCCTCTAATTATTTTATTTCCAATTAATTGAGCCCAAAAAACCGCTCCTAGAGGCCGTATTTTAGAAAATGGCAATTTCAACTTCCCACGCCCCATACAAAAGAAACAAAAAATTGCTAAAAGTACTAATTTCGCGAAAATTGTTTAATTTCTATTCGGTTTTTTGCTAAATATCCTCTACTTATTTTATTTCCAATTAATTGAGCCCAAAAAACCGCTCATAGAGGCCGTATTTTAGAAAATGGCAATTTCAACTTCCCACGCCCCATACAAAATAAACAAAAAATTGCTAAAATTACTAATTTCGCGAAAATTGCTTAATTTCTATTCGGTTTTTTGCTAAATATCCTCTAATTATTTTATTTCCAATTAATTGAGCCCAAAAAACCGCTCCTAGAGGCCGTATTTTAGAAAATGGCAATTTCAACTTCCCACGCCCCATACAAAATAAACAAAAAATTTCTAAAAGTACTAATTTCGCGAAAATTGTTTAATTTCTATTCGGTTTTTTGCTAAATATCCTCTAATTATTTTATTTCCAATTAATTGAGCCCAAAAAACCGCTCCTAGAGGCCGTATTTTAGAAAATGGCAATTTCAACTTCCCACGCCCCATACAAAATAAACAAAAAATTGCTAAAATTACTAATTTCGCGAAAATTGCTTAATTTCTATTCGGTTTTTTGCTAAATATCCTCTAATTATTTTATTTCCAATTAATTGAGCCCAAAAAACCGCTCCTAGAGGCCGTATTTTAGAAAATGGCAATTTCAACTTCCCACGCCCCATACAAAATAAACAAAAAATTGCTAAAATTACTAATTTCGCGAAAATTGCTTAATTTCTATTCGGTTTTTTGCTAAATATCCTCTAATTATTTTATTTCCAATTAATTGAGCCCAAAAAACCGCTCCTAGAGGCCGTATTTTAGAAAATGGCAATTTCAAGTTCCCAAGCCCCATACAAAATAAACCTAAAATTGCTAAAATTACTAATTTCGCGAAAATTGCTTAATTTCTATTCGGTTTTTTGCTAAATATCCTCTAATTATTTTATTTCCAATTAATTGAGCCCAAAAAACCGCTCCTAGAGGCCGTATTTTAGAAAATGGCAATTTCAACTTCCCACGCCCCATACAAAAGAAACAAAAAATTGCTAAAAGTACTAATTTCGCGAAAATTGTTTAATTTCTATTCGGTTTTTTGCTAAATATCCTCTACTTATTTTATTTCCAATTAATTGAGCCCAAAAAACCGCTCATAGAGGCCGTATTTTAGAAAATGGCAATTTCAACTTCCCACGCCCCATACAAAATAAACAAAAAATTGCTAAAATTACTAATTTCGCGAAAATTGCTTAATTTCTATTCGGTTTTTTGCTAAATATCCTCTAATTATTTTATTTCCAATTAATTGAGCCCAAAAAACCGCTCCTAGAGGCCGTATTTTAGAAAATGGCAATTTCAACTTCCCACGCCCCATACAAAATAAACAAAAAATTTCTAAAAGTACTAATTTCGCGAAAATTGTTTAATTTCTATTCGGTTTTTTGCTAAATATCCTCTAATTATTTTATTTCCAATTAATTGAGCCCAAAAAACCGCTCCTAGAGGCCGTATTTTAGAAAATGGCAATTTCAACTTCCCACGCCCCATACAAAATAAACAAAAAATTGCTAAAATTACTAATTTCGCGAAAATTGCTTAATTTCTATTCGGTTTTTTGCTAAATATCCTCTAATTATTTTATTTCCAATTAATTGAGCCCAAAAAACCGCTCCTAGAGGCCGTATTTTAGAAAATGGCAATTTCAACTTCCCACGCCCCATACAAAATAAACAAAAAATTGCTAAAATTACTAATTTCGCGAAAATTGCTTAATTTCTATTCGGTTTTTTGCTAAATATCCTCTAATTATTTTATTTCCAATTAATTGAGCCCAAAAAAACCGCTCCTAGAGGCCGTATTTTAGAAAATGGCAATTTCAACTTCCCACGCCCCATACAAAATAAACAAAAAATTGTTAAAAGTACTAATTTCGCGAAAATTGTTTAATTTCTATTCGGTTTTTTGCTAAATATCCTCTAATTATTTTATTTCCAATTAATTGAGCCCAAAAAACCGCTCCTAGAGGCCGTATTTTAGAAAATGGCAATTTCAACTTCCCACGCCCCATACAAAATAAACAAAAAATTGCTAAAATTACTAATTTCGCGAAAATTGCTTAATTTCTATTCGGTTTTTTGCTAAATATCCTCTAGTTATTTTATTTCCAATTAATTGAGCCCAAAAAACCGCTCCTAGAGGCCGTATTTTAGAAAATGGCAATTTCAAGTTCCCAAGCCCCATACAAAATAAACCTGAAATTGCTGAAATTACTAATTTCGCGAAAATTGCTTAATTTCTATTCAGTTTTTTGCTAAATATCCTCTAATTATTTTATTTCCAATTAATTGAGCCCAAAAAACCGCTCCTAGAGGCCGTATTTTAGAAAATGGCAATTTCAAGTTCCCAAGCCCCATACAAAATAAACCTAAAATTGCTAAAATTACTAATTTCGCGAAAATTGCTTAATTTCTATTCAGTTTTTTGCTAAATATCCTCTAATTATTTTATTTCCAATTAATTGAGCCCAAGAAACCGCTCCTAGAGGCCGTATTTTAGAAAATGGCAATTTCAAGTTCCCACGCCCCATACAAAATAAACAAAAAATTGCTAAAAGTACTAATTTCGCGAAAATTGTTTAATTTCTATTCGGTTTTTTGCTAAATATCCTCTAATTATTTTATTTCCAATTAATTGAGCCCAAAAAACCGCTCATAGAGGCCGTATTTTAGAAAATGGCAATTTCAAGTTCCCACGCCCCATACAAAATAAACAAAAAATTGCTAAAAGTACTAATTTCGCGAAAATTGTTTAATTTCTATTCGGTTTTTTGCTAAATATCCTCTAATTATTTTATTTCCAATTAATTGAGCCCAAAAAACCGCTCATAGAGGCCGTATTTTAGAAAATGGCAATTTCAACTTCCCACGCCCCATACAAAATAAACAAAAAATTGCTAAAATTACTAATTTCGCGAAAATTGCTTAATTTCTATTCGGTTTTTTGCTAAATATCCTCTAATTATTTTATTTCCAATTAATTGAGCCCAAAAAACCGCTCCTAGAGGCCGTATTTTAGAAAATGGCAATTTCAAGTTCCCACGCCCCATACAAAATAAACAAAAAATTGCTAAAAGTACTAATTTCGCGAAAATTGTTTAATTTCTATTCGGTTTTTTGCTAAATATCCTCTAATTATTTTATTTCCAATTAATTGAGCCCAAAAAACCGCTCCTAGAGGCCGTATTTTAGAAAATGGCAATTTCAACTTCCCACGCCCCATACAAAATAAACAAAAAATTGCTAAAATTACTAATTTCGCGAAAATTGCTTAATTTCTATTCGGTTTTTTGCTAAATATCCTCTAATTATTTTATTTCCAATTAATTGAGCCCAAAAAACCGCTCCTAGAGGCCGTATTTTAGAAAATGGCAATTTCAACTTCCCACGCCCCATACAAAATAAACAAAAAATTGCTAAAATTACTAATTTCGCGAAAATTGCTTAATTTCTATTCGGTTTTTTGCTAAATATCCTCTAATTATTTTATTTCCAATTAATTGAGCCCAAAAAACCGCTCCTAGAGGCCGTATTTTAGAAAATGGCAATTTCAACTTCCCACGCCCCATACAAAATAAACAAAAAATTGTTAAAAGTACTAATTTCGCGAAAATTGTTTAATTTCTATTCGGTTTTTTGCTAAATATCCTCTAATTATTTTATTTCCAATTAATTGAGCCCAAAAAACCGCTCCTAGAGGCCGTATTTTAGAAAATGGCAATTTCAACTTCCCACGCCCCATACAAAATAAACCTGAAATTGCTAAAATTACTAATTTCGCGAAAATTGCTTAATTTCTATTCGGTTTTTTGCTAAATATCCTCTAATTATTTTATTTCCAATTAATTGAGCCCAAAAAACCGCTCCTAGAGGCCGTATTTTAGAAAATGGCAATTTCAAGTTCCCAAGCCCCATACAAAATAAACCTGAAATTGCTAAAATTACTAATTTCGCGAAAATTGCTTAATTTCTATTCGGTTTTTTGCTAAATATCCTCTAATTATTTTATTTCCAATTAATTGAGCCCAAAAAACCGCTCCTAGAGGCCGTATTTTAGAAAATGGCAATTTCAAGTTCCCAAGCCCCATACAAAAAAGAATTAAGAAAATTACTAATTTCGCTAATTTAATATCATTAAAATTTAGAAATGCTCCATTTGAAAATAATTCAAATTCATATCTGACTGCTCAAATATTCGTTATTAGGGTGAAGAGGAAACGAAGTGTACCAATTTGGTATTGGCGTTTTGTATAGGATGAGTAATCCGCGGCCTTTCTTAAGAATAACTAAACTATGTACCACCAGATGTCTCAAACTATTTTTCGTTAGTATTAATTGTTACAATAGTTTAACAGTGATTTACAGATGGCTACGCATTTTGTACGGAAACTTTTAATTTATGTTTGCATATACCTGAGATATTAAGCTTATACAAGCAGAATCTACCACTACAGGTGATTTGTGTTCGGGTCATTGTCGAGAAAAAAGCAAAAAATTTACACTTACTTAACATGTTTGAACGTAGTTAGAACATTTTTGAACATTTTAAATGGTATAATTTGCCTTAAAAGGTTTAGGTCTCAGCTAAAAACGGTCTTGTTTTTCATACGCAATTTATTTGTCCAGTTGCTATATGTCAGTGGATCAAACGAACAAAATGTAACGGAAGTAAAACAACGGGAGTACAGAGCCAGAAAAAAAAACAATTGAGAGGATTTGGTGCCAGAGGATCAGTCGTGTGATTTTTTTTGTTTCCATATTCGGCTGTATTTTCTCAGTTTGAGGGCAAATCTATTTAAAAATGTCTAGTGAGTATTAATTAAATTCCACTGTATTATAAATTATTTAAAATTACTCCAGAGGTAGTGAAAAAGTCCGCGAAGATGACAAAGCAAGCTCAAGCGGGGATCACATTTTCGGTTGCGCGAGTGCTGAGACACCTCAGGGAGTACGATCCTTCCAAGAGACTGGGAATTGGCGCTGCGGTGTACTTGGCTGCTGTTTTAGAGTATTTAGCGGCAGAAGTCCTCGAGTTATCCGGGAAAGCCTGTAAGGACAACAAAAAGAAACAGGTGACCCCACGGCATATCACGCTAGCTGTTTACAACGACGACGAGCTGAAAAATCTGATGGAGGGCGTAATAATTGCCCAGGGCGGAGTGAAACCTCACATCGAGTCCGTTTTACTACCAAAGCCCACCAAAAAGGGCTCTGCCAGGGAGCAACAGAAAATTGTCCAAAGCCAGGAGTACTAAATATGGACGCTCCAGGGAGAACTCATTTTAAACGGAATTACGTTTTATTTTATATATTTTTTTATGAAATCTGTTTTAATTTGTATTTCGACGAAATTTATCTGTATTAATTTGTGGATTTGTGCTCAGACCTCAGAGTTCTGGTTGATTCCGGCGAACTCTATTTTAGTTCATTCGATAAATTTTGTAACCCATTTTAGAGTAAATACACGTAAATACTGAGTGCTAAAAATTTTAATTTTGAATCTACTTCAAGTTGAGAAATTAAGCCGGATAAGCGTCTTAATTCTTTATTTCATTCTTAATTTATGAGTTCTTTTGTTACTCTTTTTCAATTTACTTCCTTCTATTACTACTACTGCTTTTGCTAAATCCTTAATTCCTACAGTGCCGAACAACGATATGAGTACACTTGCGAAAACTGCCAACGACGATATGTCGTGCTTGAAACAGTAAGCGCCTAGAGCTCAAAGGCAGTAAAAACTAATTTACACTTGTTCATATACACATATATATACCGTTATAGATGATTTAAGGTTAGTAGAACTAGTATATAAATAATAACACAAATTTATAGAGATGTTACGTTTACTCATTCCTGCACATGTGAATGGCTTTCGTTTATTTTGCAGTTTAAATAGTTGAAATATTATTTTTTTTACACCATGTTGCAATAATAACTTATTTTAATCATAAATGGTAATTCTTTACAAACAATATTTTTTCATTTCTAATAAGCATTATTTATATAATTTTCAACAAATGTTGATCATGTTCATCATTCTTTATTTGTCTTTTTAGTTCTCAACATGTTTTTGAATTTTTGGCTCGGCACTTTATGCACAACTTCAATTTTTCGCGCGACATTATAAGGGTTAAGGGAGACTTCTCTAGAACCGCATGGTTAGTCAGGTGAAAGTTTCCATGGCACGAAGTAAGATACTCCCCCTTTCTACATCAAATCAATTTATCCTCTTTTATAAAATTCTAAGGTAGGTATAAAGTTTATCCACCTTCTTCCCATAGACTCCTCGTAAATTGCAGCAGCTGCCATGAGAGTGTCTACTCAAGTGAAGGGGTCTATTAACCCCTTCCGGTAAAATGACGAGTCTAGCTCGTCATTAGTTTTTCATGTCATATCGCACAATGACGAGCTACACTCGTCATGCATACTGTTGAATATGATAATTAATTTAGTTTAAAATTTTTAGTGTACTGAAGAAGACAGACAGATCATCGGAAGAATGGCGTTGGAAGGAAATAGATAATGTGCGTGAAATAAAAAAATTTACAGGAATACCTGGTGTAAACCCTCTGATTATGCAAAAACTAGGTGCTAATCCAAAGCCATGAACTTTTGGGAAATACTATCAATAGAAACTAACAGGTATGCGGAACAAGTAATAAAGAAAGAACATTGTCCAAGCAAGAAAATAGATGTAGAATGGTTTCCTGTAACTGTCGACGAAATGAAAGCATATTTCGCGCTATGCATTATTATGTCGCAAATAAAAAAAATCAGATTTAAAAATGTACTGGTCGAAAAGGTTAATAGTACATACGCCAATATTTTTACAGACATGTCTCTCAGAAGGTTTTTAGCTTATATCACGCTTCCTGCATTTTGCAGATAACGAAAAAGCGGACGACAACGATAAATTGAAAAAGATTCGGAATATAGTAAATTATTTAAATGATAAATTTACTAATCTTTACACAAATAAAAATTAAATGGTTATTTCATGCACACTTTTTCATTATTAAATCATACCGGAAGGGGTTAAGTACCGCATTATTTCTCCAATTCCTAGAAAAAGTAGAGTACTTAAAATACATCCTTTCTTTGGGAATTTTACGTTCCAATTGAATATACTTTTTAAATCCCACAAAAGTTCAAACATTGATGGGAACCCCCAGACGATTTCGTCAGTGTCGATAGGTAGATAATTACAATAAATTTGATTAACAAAGTGAAATTATTCGATTTTTAGTTTAGTTAAATTTATTTACTTAAAATTCTCCAAAGCGATTTTTATTATGTTTTTTGTACAACATTTTTGTAATTTCAAATTAAGCCGCCCTAATAATTGAATGAACGCAGCCCGATAAGAGAGTGTTGCCGTTATCGATATCAATCGAATTTTCCCGCCAATAACCGTCAAATGTTTCAAATAAACAAAACGTAACGGGAGCTAGAGCGAAGCTACTGAAAAAGGGCAATCGAAAGGATTTACGTCAAAGGATCCGTTTTCGCAAATTTTCTTGTGTACAATTCAGCTATATTTTTTATTTGAGAGCAAATCAACTTCAAAATGTCTAGTGAGTGTTAATTAAATTCCATTATTTATTATAAATTATTAAAAATTCTTCCAGAAGTAGTAAAGAAGTCGATGAAGACGACAAAGCAAGCTCAAGCGGGAATCACATTTTCGGTTGCGCGAGTGCTGAGGCACCTCAGGGAGTACGATCCTTCTAAGAGGCTGGGAATTGGCGCTGCGGTGTACTTGGCTGCTGTTTTAGAGTATTTAGCGGCAGAAGTCCTCGAGTTGTCCGGGAATGCCTGTAAGGATAACAAAAAGAAACAGGTGACCCCACGACATATCACGCTAGCTGTTTACAACGACGACGAGCTAAAACAGCTGATGGAGGGCGTAATCATTGCCCAGGGCGGAGTGAAACCCCATATCGAATCTGTTTTACTACCCAAGGCGTCCAAAAAGGGCTCTGCCAGGGAGCAGCAGGAAATTTTACAAAGCCAGGAGTACTAAGTATAGGGTGTCCAGCGGGGAGCTAATTTTAAAGTAAATTACGTTTTGCTTAGCATATTTTTTAAGAAATCTATGTTAATTTGTTTTATTTCGACGAAATGTACCTGTGTTAATTTGAGGATTTGTGGGTAGACCCCAGAATTCTGGTTGATACTACCGAGCTCTACTTTATTTTATTCGATAGAAGTATTATTTAAACTTTGTAAGCCATTTTAGAGTAAATACATGCGACTACTATCTGCTAATAACTAATTTAAAATCTACAAGTTGAGAAAAAAGTCGGTTTAAACGTCTTAATTTTGTATTTTATTCTTAATTTATAAAAATTCATTTGTCGCTCTTTTTCCTTTTGCTTCCTTCTATAATTTTTGCTAAGTCCTTAAGGGAGACTTCTCCAGAGCCACGCGGTAGTGGCTGTGGTTGATCAGGTGAAGGTTTCCATGCCACGAGGTAAATAATTTGAAAGGTTGCAGGTACTCCCCCTTCCTATATAAAATCAATTTATTTATCCACTCTTATAAAATACTAAGCTAAGTATATCCACCTTCTTCCCATACAGCTCCTGGTAAATTGCAGCGGCTGCCATGAGAGTGTCTCTACTCAAGTGGAGGGGTCTGTTAAGCGCCGCATTATTTTCTCCCATTCCTACAAAAAGTGGTATATTTTAAATATATTCTTTATTTGGGATTTGTAGGTTCCATTTGAATATACCTTTTAAATCCCACATAAGTTCAAACATTGATGGGAATCCCACGATTATTTCATCAGTGTCGATAGTTAGCATTGTGAAACCCGCCCTATTTAGGAGTGATCCAACATCTCTGATCTGTAAACGATAGTTTGAAATTAAATTGTAATTTCGGAAATTAGTACAATACATAAGAGAGAAAATGGCTCCAATAAATACTGCATTATATAAAACTGTAAATATTTTCAACTATTTTTACAAGCAGTTTGCAGATAAACAGTAGAATTTCCCAAATTGAATAAAATTCTATATAAAAACCTGTAAAATGTAATACTAAAACGAAAATTTCTAAAATAAGAGATAATATATATAATATTTTACGATATACACATTATCGTTATTATCGCTAAAGGATTTAAAAATAAAAAATATATCCTTTTTTTATCATTTAGCTTCATTGATCCCACAAATTGAAAATACTGAAAGTAATGATAAAATGTTTAGCCAGCTCAAGTTATTCAACGCTTCTGTAAGGGCATTTAAATTATTTAAAATTTATAAATTAACTTCGTTTTTAAGATGAGGTGTTTTATAGACGACAGAATATTCAAATTCAATGTAATATTCTTTATAAACTACGTAACTACCTCACCTGAGCAAAAGGGGAAATATGTGGTGATAAGCCCCCTTTCCTTTCCAATTCGGCCAATTGTAAAGATGATCTTAGTTCATAAAGTGTTTCTCCTCCGAATAATGAAGCCATGAATACACCATCTGGTTTTAGACTTTTTATAATTGAATTAAAACATCCCGGTAAATCATTAACCCAATGCAAACTTAAGCTGGATATGATCAAATCAATTGAGTTCTCGTCAAACTGAAGTAGTAATATAGAAAAAAATAATACAACATTCAATCGTTTCAAAGATACCCACCTACATCTAAATTTTCCTCATCCATCTCTACTTTTGTAATATTCAGACCAGGGGTACCCTGTGCCTGTTCCAGCATCGATGGACTCGTGTCGCAAAGGGTCAAGTGATGGACTGTTTCCGCTAGGACATGTTTTGAAATGAATCCGCGGTTGCAACCTAAATCGACTGCTTTCTTAAATTCTCGTTTAACATCGAAAATCCGATCGGCTAGTCTGAATCCCACTTCTTCTTTGATATAGTCAAAGAGATCAACGTTTGGGCTGTAATGTTAACGTTGGTTTTTAATTAAATATATTTTAATAAATGAGCTATAAATTTATATAAGTTATTTAAAGGATTACAAAGAGAAAGGTTTAAAATATATATAAAGGGTCTTTCATTAAGCACTTCCTATATTTAAATTTAAATAAAACAAAGTGTGTGTGAGGTATCATCGAAATTTTTTATTTGTTTGAAAGGCCATTAGGTACGGAATATTACATCGTTCAAATGTCCGCCGTGGCTTCTCTGGGTGGCGCGAATCCGAAATGTCCAATTTTCCACGACTCTGGCGCATAAATCAGACTGAATTTGATCGATGGCACGGGTTATGTTGACTTTACGGGCAGTTCTGGCTTATGGCTTATTCGCATAGACCTGTGGCTTAAGAAAACCCCACAAGAAAAGTTTAACGGGGTCAAAACGCACGATCTCGGTGGCCAGTTTACATCAACTCCACGTGAGATTACCATGCCCTCAAATCGCTCGTGCAGAATGTCTAATGTGGCACGTAGCGTCGTCCTGTTGAAACCACATGTTGTTGGTGTACATATCATCAAATTCAGGTCAAAATAAGTTGGAAATCATTGACCTATAGCACTCGCCGTTGATGATTATAGCGACCGTAAAATGGGCGAAGCGCGCGTAACGTTGCGCGAATAGAACACCCATTTAGATAAAACAATTTTATCATTTGCACGTGTTGTTGAACGCTATATCCGTCCATATATGCCATATATAAGCCAAATCGATCAACACCAATAACAATTTCTAAATGCTAAATAAAACTCCTTATACTTACTCAGTGTTTAATTTTGGAAGTGAATTATCGTAATAATTTTACGTGTAAGTTCAAAGTTTATTTGAATTTTGTTATTTTAAAATGATTTTTTAAATCAAACATGTGTTGTGTTTTGAATATCCGAGTACTCGAGTATTAAAAGGAAAATTATCCGAAAACTTGGAGGTAAGGGAGTATTTAAGCAGTTAATGAAAGAGTGTTTGACCATTGAGAGCTTTGAGGTACTGGAGTATTTGAGAATTATTGCATTAAAAAATACGAAGGATAGTTAATTAATTATAGGTTTCTGTAAATAAAAAAAACTCTTCCAGCTTAAGCGAGGAGAGTGAAGTAGATTTTACGTATTCCGTATTATAAATACACAATGCATGCCATAGAATTGAAATTTTTGCAAAAATAAATCAAAATCCTATATTTGAACACTAGTATGATGTGATATCATTTTTAGTGTTCTACCTCCATGCGTTATGAAATATTGTATAGATAATTTACATATTTTAAACTATTTTTTCCGTATTATTATATAATTTAAATTTTTAAATATTTCATTAACACAAAGTATCGCCCAACGGCCGGCGACATCACAGTGGTGGACTGGACGGTACAGCGAAGTAATCTGAATTAGTGCTGCCGCCGCCAATTGAAGCGAATTTGAAACGAATGCAGTGAAATGGGGATTTTCTCGGGATCAATTAACTCGAATAGAAATTGAATTGAATTATTTTTATATTTTAAATTGCATGAGATTACTTGCACTGTTAGAGAAATCGACAATTTTTAAACTTTATGAAATAAAGCCCTAAGTTGAAATTGCTTGTTTATTTTCACTAAAAACCTGAAAACTCAATAATTTTGAGTTTCTGTTCGATAGAAAAACAATAAGCTCTCACTAATAAATCTGCGACGATCAACTTAGTAAGAGCGCTAATATTCGATATTTCGATTCTTATAAACCTTTCTTGTTCTGTTATGTATGTACCACCCATGATACAAGCCGTCCGATGGGACAGTCCTCTATGTACCACTAGTGGTACATGCCGACAGGAACGTGTTAAACCCCTTTATATTTTATTTGAATAAAAAGATGAAGCCGTACAAAATTTTCTCAAAAACTGCGCAAACAATTTCAATAAATGTTGTTAAAAGTTTTTAAGACTCAAAAAGAACTAGATATGTATGCATTCCAGTAAATATCTGGCTTCTTAATATTTTGTTGATTTATATACCTGGCTTACATTTGGTGATTTTTTTAAATAAAATATTTAATTAGATTTGCAGAAAGGGATGAATTTGACTTGCAAAAGCATGAATAAGATTTGCAAAAGGCTGAATTTAAAGAGGGAATACACTGTATAAAGAAATATAGACCGATTGCTCATTATAGCTCACCTTTTTGCGGCCCTTTCTTTTTGAAGACGTTTTGCTTTTCTATCGAAGATGTTCATTGTCGATTGAATAGCTCCAATTTTTGTTGTAGTTCTAAATTCACGATAAACATCTAAATTTAATTGAATTATACGTAAATTACGAGAGTTTAACGCCTTTCTAAAAAACGATTTTGGAGAATGCATTTTTTATCCCCAGAATGGATGATGGTAAGAAGTAATTTTGCTTTCGTTGTTTCTTCTTTTTACAAAAGAATTTTCTTCACAATTCCTGAAAGAATATATAATTGTTAAAGCACTGAATTAAATTTCATAATATCACAGTTTTTGGGGCAATAATTCCCCACCAATTCAAGATTCCAAGTCCACCCTCTGACATAACAAACCAAAACATCGCCGGTTAGTCAGATCAGCTGATTGTCATTTGAGTTGGAAGCAGTGTCAAAAGTTTTTTGTTGAGCGAACGTTAGAAATTGAACGTAGTTTTTGATTCAAAATTTATATTGACTCTATTTTTAATTTTAGTATTATTCATGTAAAATATGGAACCGGGTGTAATAAAGAAACTTGACGAAGTTGTGGTTAATAGGATCGCTGCTGGCGAAATCATACAGAGACCGGCGAATGCCCTTAAGGAAATGATCGAGAACAGGTAATCCTTCCTAAAACTTTGTCCGTTTCGTTATAATTTCTAAGAAATATTCACACACAGAAGTTACTGAATTACTATCTATTTTCTCTTTTCCCTATTCTTTCCCTTTTCACAGTTTTCATTCTGATTCTTGTCGTACTCCCTATTCCTTATTTTAGTCTTTAGTTAACAACTCTGCCGCCTTTGATATCCATTTCACTAAAACCTTCCTTAAGCATGCCCTATACCAAAGATCATGAATTACTAGATGTGACACTCTCTATACAAGCTTAGAGCTCTAACCCATATGCAACTTATAAAACTGCCTGGGGATAATTTTTCCATTAGAGAAAGTAGCAAAGAATTACTGCTTCCTATGCCTTATCTAAAGGAAAGAGATAAGAATAGGCAGCCAAAAATACTCATCTACAGCACTTACAGTGTAGGCAATAAAATGCAGCGTTTTTTTATCTCGCATTTTTAAAGGCGGGCCAATCTGTTGGGCTCGCTGTGTGCCTCTGCATGCATGGTGTTAGTACCGTCCCCAGGCAATGTTCCAGCATAGGGAAATCCTGAATTGAGAATGGGGAACAGGCAGGTAGCACACTCAGAGCATATATACGGATGCGGGCTGCTTACATTTTTTTACTGTGCATTTTTAAAGGCGGGCCAAACGTATTCGAACTTGTGCGCTGCTCTGGGTGGTGAAACGTGATTTTAATTTTCGTTCCACCTCCCCCTAAATTTTTGTCTTTCTCTCACGCGTGATTCCTTTATTAGTATCCACTTTTAGCAAAATCTGCAAGGTCGGTGGACTATGGGGACCAAGGTCGAAAAAAGATAAGGGACTACGTCACGAGTGTCCCATCTAGTAATTCATGATCTTTGGCCCTATACTAGCCCAACCAAACCCACCCTGTGTCTACGCCCCTCTGATCTAGTCATAAGTAGATTAATTTAATTTAGTTAATTAGCTTTTCTTTTACCTTTGTAACATGTACATGGTCTTTCATTAAGCACTTCCTATGTTTAAATTTAAATAAAACAAAGTATGTGTGAGATATCATCGACATTTTTTATTCGCTTGAAAAGCCTATCGGTGCCATTAGGTACGAATATTGCATCGTTCAAATGTCCGCCCCGGCTTTTCTGGGTGGCGGGAATCCGAAATGTCCGATTTTCCATGACTCTGGCGCATAAATCAGGCTGAATTTGACCAATGGCACGTGTTATGTTGGCTTTGAGGGCCGCTCTGGTTTCTGGCTTATTCGTATAGACCTGCGACTTAAGAAAACCCCACAAAAACAAGTCATATCTCGTCAAATTCGAATTAAATTAGTTCTTAAGTAGGATCTATCTTGTATTTTTTCCTATTGGTCTTGAATCTTCGGTCAGACAATAAAAATTAATATTTCCAAATCAACTTCTATTATAATTCTACTTTATGCATTTGCATTTTTTGAATAAATATTCCGGACACGTCTAAACGCTTGAATATTTATGAAAAAAAGTGGTAAAAAACGATTGGAATACACAAAAACACATCCTTCAATATTAAAAAACAAAAAAGTAAATTTTACGTTTTAAAGTTCATCTTATTTTATTTTAATAGTCTTGATGCAAAATCATCTCTTATTCAAATAACGGTTAAGAGTGGAGGCTTAAAATTACTACAAATCCAGGACAATGGTACGGGTATCCGAAAAGACAACCTCGAAATTGTCTGCGAACGATTTACCACTTCAAAACTTGAAAAATTCGAAGATCTCATGAATATTGCAACTTTTGGATTCCGAGGCGAAGCACTGGCAAGTATAAGTCATGTAGCACATTTGACTATTCAAACTAAAACCGCTCAGGAAAAGTGCGCTTTTAAGTAAGTAACTTTTAAATTATGAAGTTATATTTACGAGTATATGCATTTCGATTTTTATTAAAAAAGAGCATCGTATGAGGATGGAAAATTAAAAGGAGCTCCAAAACCGTGTGCTGGGAATCAAGGAACTATTATAACAGTTGAAGATTTGTTTTACAATGTCCCACAAAGGCGTCAAGCACTTAAATCGCCAAGTGAAGAGTTCCAAAAAATATCAGACGTTGTTAGCAAGTATGCAGTTCATAACTCTCGTGTAGGGTTTATGCTTAAAAAGATTGGCGAAAATGTTGCAATGCGCACGCCGTCTAAGAGTTCGGAAATGGAAAATATAAAAATTATTTATGGCTCACAAATAGCTAAAGAATTGCTTGAAATTGGTTTTGAAGATGAGGTACACAAGTTTAAAATTAGAGGATGGATAACGAATGTTAATTATTCGGGAAGGAGAGGAATTTTTCTGTTATTCATTAATCATAGGCTAGTTGATTCACCAAGTTAGTAATTAAATAAAATCAAGAAAATTTATTTTTATTATAAGATTATTTTTAGGTCTGAAAGCCGCAGTTGAGTCAGTGTATAGCATTTACTTAGCCAAAGGTACCTATCCTTTTATTTATATAAATCTCGAGTTAGAACCTCATAACGTCGACGTTAATGTTCATCCAACAAAACATGAAGTACATTTTCTCTACGAAGATGAAATTATTGAAAAAATTAAACTTCATTTGGAGGGAAAGTTAGTTGGTAGTAATAGTGCGAGGACGTTTTATAAACAAATGAGACTTCCGGGAGCTTCTGAAGTTTGCGAAAAATCTAAAGAGGATGGTGATAAAAGTTATGCTAAAGACTACGTTAGAACTGATGCAAAGGAACAGAAACTGGAGAGGTTTATCATGATTTCTCCTGTTAAAAAGAAAATAAAATCAGACTTGGATGGTTCGAATTCTGACATCGAAGACACTAGGATGAATCTTACATTTTCGAGAATTAATAGCTCTCCTTCCAGTAAAAGAAAGGAAACGAAATTAAGTAGTATATTACATATGAGACGCAAAATAGGGAATGCTTGCAGTTCAATGCTTAGGAGAATTTTTAAGGAATCCGTTTTTGTTGGAGTTGTCGATAGAACTTTTGGCCTCATTCAGTATGATAAAATATTGTATTTATGTAATACGATTGCGTTAAGGTAAGTTTTAAGCTAATAACTTATTTCATTCTATCATTTTCCAATTTTAGTCGAAAATTATTTTATCAACGTCTCATATATGATTTTGAAAACTTTAAAGAAATATCATTTAACCCTCCTCTATCAATTAACGAGCTCATATTAATTGCCCTGGAAGATTCAGAATGTGGTTGGACTGAAGAAGATGGAGATAAATCTGACCTTTCACAGCAGGCTACAAATATTCTAATTAACAAATCTGGCATAATGCGAGAGTATTTCGGTCTACGAATTTCGGATGAAGGACAACTGGAGTCACTTCCAGTTCTTCTAAAAAATCATACACCAGAAATGTGTCTTTTACCAGTGTACATGCTACGTCTTGCAACAGAGGTGGACTGGGAATCGGAAGAGGAATGCTTTGAGACGTTTTGCCAAGAAACTGCAAAATATTATAGTGAAGTGCCTTATTCAGAAGATGGTTCGAAAAAACACAAATGGACAGTTGAGCATGTAATTTATCCAGAGATAAAACAGCATCTAATTCCTGATACAACACTAAAACCAAACCTTTTTGAAGTAGCAAATATTCCTAATTTGTATAAAGTTTTTGAAAGATGCTAAAAATATAAATTTAATTTAATTCTAATTTTTTTTTACATGAGCGATGCAAAGACAGTTATATGAAGGTTTAATTAACTAAATCATTCTTATCTGTTGGAAGGTCTGGTTGACGCAATCTTTTTTCTCTCTCATCATTCATTACGTGTTTTTTGAACATATCCATCATTTCATTGTCGTATTCTTTGGGTGTTGGCTTCGATCCTATTGCCCAGTAGTAAATATCCCAATCGTTTGAGGGTCCATTTATTAATTTGTCATAGAGTGCTGTTTGTTTTTCGTCCATTGAATCCAAATACTTTGCAGCAAATGTACTTAACAAGAGATCATTTTCCAACATTCCACGCTTTCGTGATTGATAAATAAGCCTGTAATATATTTTAACATTGAACGTATTAAAATTGATAAAAAATTTTAGGAAACATTTAAAATGAACATAAATAATTCATGCTATAGCTTTAAAAATTCCGATACAATTGGCACATATTAAAATAATTTAGAAATTTTCCAATACTAGAGATTGTTAAGAATCCTAAAGGGTAAATTTCAGGTAAATCTTGTTCCGAGTGATCGAAGTCAATTTTGAATTTCCAAAACAGAAAAAAAAAATATTTTCACAAACTGGTGGTTTTTAAACTTTCTTAACCGAAACCTAATATGCGGAGATATTCAGTGTCTTTAGAGATATTTGTAACTGTATCAAAATATTCAAAATTCTCAAAGCTCGATTTTCTTACCTCTGCTTCCTTTGCTTGAGTGATTCATTCTTCTTTTCTGGATAAACTGGAAGCGGTAAGTGTTCTGGGTCTTCGAAATCAATTATTGGTATTTGTCGAATATCTTTCTCCTTGGACGGTGGTAATCCTTCAAATTGTGAAGCTACACCGCGATATACGTTTAAAGAGTTCCTCTGCATCCAACCAAATGTCTGAAATCGAATTTAAAAATATTGAAAAGTACTATATTTAATTTCTACAAGTTTAAAAAAAAAACGTAATATCGATTTAGACGAGACATATAAAATTTAAAACAGGTTGACACTAGACTAAACAAAATTCCAAATATATTACACCAAAAAGAAATAGTTTGGATAGTTTTAGTTTTGTACAATGGGTCATTTCTATATTTTTCTATCCCGGTTGTGGAACTCAAAACCGATGTAGCTGAAATTTTAATATAATGTTTTTATTATAGGTACAATAATTAATAAAATAATTTAATTTAAATTTGTTATTTACGGAAAAAAGTACTATAAGATTTTTCACTTGCTTGGAGTCACAAAAATTACATTTATTTGTTTGTGTAATCGGACAAATTATTAACTAAAAAAAAGAAAAAATGATATGAGAGACGCAATTCCTGTAGGGAGTATTACGGTAACATCGCTGTTCCTGGATCACTCTAAGAGCAGCTTAAATAAAATTTATTTTCTTATAGAGTTTTGAATAAAACTTGACTCCAGTCCCACTCGGAAGGCAAATGACCCATTTGAAAAAATAACCTATTCTTCCTATAATGTATAGATTTATTTCATTACAATTTTCAGTATTCGAAGATTTCTTCATTAGTTCTCTTCTCAACAAGGCGTGATACTACCTAAAGTTGTGGTGTTGGTGGACTTATATTCTGGAGCTTAAAGAGGTGTAAGGAGTTTATATTTTACATGGTAAAATTTAACAACGTAACCCATTTGCGTACATTATTTTAGTAGCATTTGAAGAGTTTTCGTATGCCTTTTGGATATTATTAATAAATCAAAAAACTCTTCAAGCACATTGAATTGCGTATACAGTTTTTCTCTGCTCATTTGGTGAAATGCAGCAAAAGCGCAAAGGTTTCACATTATGAACTTAAACGCATACAATTAATTATAATAATCTTTTTGCTCCCTGTCGCAGTACTGCATAAAAATTATAGATTCATCTATAGTAGAAAAGAAGAGATTTTAATAAAAAGTTAAGTATTTAGTTCCCTCTATTACAAGGAAAGGAGATTTGATTTGGTTTCGTAAAGTCTCAATTCCACTTTTTTGCAAGCATCCAGTGGTGTGAATGAGAGATATCAAACCTTATTTCTCACCTTAGGACATCATGTTAAAACTAAGGCTAAAAGGCGCCCTTTTGGAGATTATCAATTCTCCCGATCCTGCTGGGGAGGTTGGGTGCACCAACAAAACGTGGTGGTCAAGTTTTTGTTAATATTCCTGAGTGATATTTGTAAACTCTATCAGAAAAAAGTTTTAAACCACTAAATATCTCAATTTAAAAATTTCTAACAATCATTTAATTGATTTGTTATTGTTATGCAACTTTGATCCTACATATCTCAATTCTTACAAATTTAATTCAAATCACTAATCTTCTACTTACCAATGTCCGACGCAACATTTTTAAATTTAATTTATATAAGTTTATTTAATAGAAGGCGAAGATTTTCCAATGCGATTGAAATTTATTGCCGCATAAATCAGCCTGCAGGAATCAAATAAAAACATCTGTTCAGACGTCAAATAGAAAATGAGAAGAAGGTGAAGTAATGTTTTCTACTTTACGAAGGGATTCTGTAGTGTTTTAATTTATGAAGAAAAATTTCATTAAGGAAGGCGTTAACAAGTAACATTTAAAAATTTCCAAAATATTGTAAAAAATTCAGATTAAATAATATTAATTAAAATAATTAATTTAAACAAGAAAAATAAATTAAAAAATTATAATTTCATTATTCTCCGAGTCCCCTGTCTTTCAAATTTCCAAAATAAATTTTAAAACATTTGCGCGTACTCTGAGTTTTGCAATTAATAAATAGTAAGGTACTATAAAGGTATTAAATAATGTAGAAACTCTCCTGATCTTCCTGACCGCATTAATTTTTTTGTGCCCTATTTTTAATTGGGGTAGTGGGGGGAAGTACACTTACTGTACACTTAGGTGGCAGAGCGATTTGTGTGTCGGATTCCGTCGCCCATCCGGGCTTACCAGGCTAAAGCCCGACACCAGCAGCTTCACCCCGGAACCATCTGTGAGACATTACTTTGCGGTGGAGTCCTATCCCCCCTGGAACCCGCTACTTAGGGCACAAAGAAGCAACCCTACGCCAACAGGCGCAACTTTTTCCTTCTGGCGAAGGATCGTTCTCACGAAAAGGGAAATCCTTTACTAGAAGTCCCTCTCTTGCAGCGTAATCCAATTATATTGTAGAGGATTGTGCTGCCAGTCACCTTCTTCAACCCGGCTCTCTCCGTCCTCCAATGAACACATTCAACGAATGAGCGCTCGCACTATACATAGCACGGGCTCGGTACCAAAGATCATTAATTACTAGATGGGACACTCGTGACGTATTCCCTTATCTTTTTTCCACCTTGGTCCCCTTAGCCCACCGACCTTGCAGATTTTGCTAAAAGTGGATAGTAATAAAGGGCTCACGCATGAGAGAAAGACAAAAATTTAGGGGGAGGCCGGAACGAAAATTAAAATCACGTTTCACCACGCAAAGTAGCGCACACGTTCGAATACGTTTGGCTCGCCTTTAAAAATGCACATTGAAAAAATGTAAGCAGCCCGCATCCGTATACATGCTCTGAGTGTGCTACCTGCCTGTTCCCCATTCTCAATTCAGGATTTACCTATGCTGGAACATTGCCTGGGGACGGCACTAACACCATGCATGCAGAGGCACACAGCGAGCCCGACAGATTGGCCCGCCTTTAAAAATGCGTGATAAAAAAACGCTGCATTTTATTGCCTACACTGTAAGTGCTGTAGATGAGAATTTTTGGCTGCCTATTCTTATCTCTTTCGTTCTGATTGGAATTTAGATAAGACATAGGAAGCAGTAGTTCTTTGCTACTTTCTCTAATGGAAAAATTTTCCCCAGGCAGTTTTAGATCTTGCATATGGGTTAGAGCTTTAAACTTGTATAGAGAGTGTCCCATCTAGTATTTCATGATCTTTGGTATCTACCTAATAGCCCGGGTTGTCCACTTTTGCCATCTCAGAACAGATTTCTGCTGCTCGCTCCTTGGCTAAGAAGTCAATGGGAATGACCCTCACAATAGGGGAATGTGCTTCTTCGTCAGAAAGACGATCTCGATCTTGGTCAGTGTCAATTCCCGTGGTTGCGCAACCTAAAACCGGTCTAACGCATTGAGCTGCCGCTAGATCACTGGCGATAAAAACCGCTGTGATGTTGTAGGCATACCCAACCAGGAAAACACCTTTCGGCATCTCCATACTGAACGATCCCTTTATATGTATAATTCCGTATATCGGTATCCATTATGAAGCCCTGGGCCGCCCCCACCGCAGTCCTTCGTTTCCAGGCCATTCTCCGTCTCATAGGTGAGGATGCGCTCCTTCAGGTAATCTCCTATCACCCGGAGGGCCCTGAAATCATGCTCTAGCGCATCAAGCGCGTCCACCCACCTCAATAAATGGAAGGCGTTGCACATATCTAGAGTGATCGGTGAAGCACACCGGGTGGGCTTTGAGTACTATTAAGCTAATATAGATGCAACTAACCAGAAAGCAGTTAACTAGAAAAACGCTATTTACTGGAAAACAAATATGATCGTCATGAAATGTTAGTACAATTTATTTTGATGGTCAATGTAATGAGTAGTATTAGTTATAAGCTTTAAAGTTTATTTTTATTATGAAAATTAATTTAGAAGTTATTATTATTGTTGGCTGTGGGTTCGAATCCCACGTATAACCATGGTGTAAGCAACCTAACCTAATCGATTACTTAAATGGACAATAGTTGGTATACTCACAGAAATTAGCACCGTTTTTAATATACAATTCAAGTGTTGACTATTGACTCGACGACCAAATATTTTGATCAATGCCAACATTTTTAATCGAAGTAATAAGCTGTTAAGCAGGTATTTTTGTTCTATTGTTCTATTGGGGATAAATCTGGAATGTTAGGTTCATTCAATTTGCTTTGATATTTGGACAAAGTTTCAGACAAGAAAATTTAATGGCCTTAGGTAAAAACCGTGTCAAAATTCATATTGTTTTAACTTTTAAAAAAACTCGCTATGAATTTATTTTAAAACCTTTTTAAAATTGTTATAACTTATTGTAATGTTAAAGTTAATAAAGCACTTATTTTAGCGTGTTATTATTGCATGTAGACATTTAATAGAGGAATGTTATAAGTAACTTTAAAACAAGAAAAGTGGAATGAGAAGAGTTTACAATGAAATCACATACATATTTTATTTTTCAAAAATGTTGCAGTTAAGTAAAATTTCATATATTATTCCATTCAACTGAAAGATAGATAATACATACATATAATTATGTAAAAATAAATCATATTTGGAAGTTCACAAATGGTTTTTCAAAGCTAAGAGAATCTTAATTCCTCCCTGTTCTCAGATCACCCGTTTTATTTTCAAGCAAATTACAATAGATAAACCTTAATGGAAAAGAGAATTGTTAATAATATATAATTGAGGAATTTACAATAGAAGCTTACCTATAAAAATAGAATACTTTACACATCTTTTCACAAAGTTCTTTTTTCTTTGGACAGCTTTGTACTCTTTAAAATCTATCAAAAGTGGTGGCCTTTTAGGGCTAAATTGGTTAAGCTGGAAATGAAAAATATAAGCTACTCGTATAAAATTATAAAGGGGTTTATTTACATATTTTGTTGTTCGTTTTATTTGGGATATTGTTCCTTTGTATTCTTTAACACATTGCTTCACAACTTTTACACTTTGCCTACAGAGAGGACCGCATATGCCTCTTTGAAGATTTTGTAGAATATACTTAAGGGATGCATTCACAGTAATTAAATTTTGTAGATGGTTTGCAGATAACATGAGAATATCATAAAAGCTGAAATAATAGAAAACTAAATAGATGAAAATATAGGAAATAAAATGTAATTATTTACGTTTCAGAGTCCCTTCTTGTTACTCTAGAAATCGAGCTCTTCGACCAGTGGCTTAAGTGGTAACTGAAGAAAAAGCAATTTTAATTACTTGCTAGTACCAATTAATTAGCGGGTTCCATTTGTTTGATATTTAAAAAAAATTAAAATTCGAACACGTTTTAGAATTGATGATGCAAACAAGTAGTTTTTTTAAAAAATTAATATCGGGCTAACGAGGAATCATTCGGACACATAAAACCGAGAAGGGAAATGAATTCCCACGTTGCAATTCTCACATCCTTACGTAATGCCTATACAAAAAATTATTTCTATAGTTATTTTTGGGTTTAATAATCATTTCCAAAGTGAGTGATTTTCATTCAAAGATCCCTCAGAAAGAATGGCCGATACCAGGAATTGTGGAAGGGAATCAGAAAGAATTGCCGAAACCAGGAATTGCGGAAGGAAAGCAACATTTCCTAAAAAGATACGAAGGCTACTCTTCCGTACAGCGGTAGCTAACAAATGGGCTACAAGTACTGAGCTGGCAGTGGAATTAAGCGAAGAAGGATTAAATGTCTCGGTTATTGAGTGTCCCTTGGTTTCGAAAAAACCTAAAATAACAAAACAATTAACAAATTGGTCCTCTGAAGATTGGCGAAAATGTAAGTATCCATTAATGTTTTAATTCTTCATGAAGGCCGAAGATTCACAATATTTCTAAAATGACCAACATATTTAAACCGAATATATTTTGCTGTAGAAAATATGAGTTCTTTCATGTCCTCCAATGTTTCCGATTATTTATTAGTTTTGAGCTATATTTCTTTAACACTTTACGTACCTACTGTACAATGCTAGCAATGTTTGTAGCATGGTTTAATATTCTCTAGTTCTTGCAAAAAATAAAAAGAAAATGCTCAACTATGTTTAAACATTTTTAAATTGTTCAGTGAGTAGATTAGAAGTATTTCAGTACTCATAAGTAATAGTGAAATACAGCAAAGACTTTAAAACTAAATCGTCCTCCAAAAAATTATTGCGAATGGAGGGATTATCCTGATAATTATTTATTTAAGAAAATATACGGATAATCATATAATTAATATAATTATTTAAGAAAATATACGGATAATCATATTTTTTCTTTTACATTTCCTTTAAGGAAGTATTTTGAGATGTCTTATATTCTGATTCGAAGCTCATTTTAGTAATTTAACTAGAAGTTATTTCGGACAAAATTAAATAACATCAGCCCACTTGTAGTATCAATACTAAACTTAACTCGATTGGACTAATAAATGCTTAAGGAAAATCAATCATAATGTGTAAGGAACCTTGGTAGTAATGTGATCCATTGTCATTAAAAAGAGAAAGTAACAACAGACTCAGTTGTTAACAATTTTGTATAATCAACATATGCAAGATTTTTATTCATTTCTTTTTTTATTAATGAAATTGCATGCTGTTTTTATAATATTAAATTAATATTTTTAAATAATTATGATTATTCTCCGCTATATCTAGATTTCAGGCTCTACAAAATAAAAGTAAAACGGAAGGCGTGTAATTCAAAAATGTAAAAATAGGAAATTGCCTTTCTTTAAGGGACAATGCGACACTCCTTATGAATTAAGAAATATGAGAAACTTTAGATTAGAGGAATATAATTTGACTAGCACTCAGAATTTATTTTTATATAAGGGTAAAAAAATATCGACCTTCCTTAATGATATAATCCAAGAAGAGAACAAGGCAATGTGTTTGGATTATTTAAACTTAACTAAGGAAACTACTAAACAAACATTTTTAACCGAAATTTATTAAAGCATTGAAAGAGTCTACTTTCTTAAAGTCCTTTTAAATTTGCCATTTATTCACATGGGAAGAGGAAAATTTGTTATGCAACCCTCTTTCTAGATTTAGGTTTTTTCCTTATATTTCACTGGCAATCAAAATTTGAGCAGAAGCTGCAAATTTTAATTTCAAAAAGTTCCAGGGCAATATTAACGCAATAAAAAAAAAACTTTCAAATTTTTAATAAATATAAAGGATTTATCTATATATTTTTTTCATTGAATTTTACAAAAAATCTATGAGTATTTTTTACACCGGATTCCAACTACAGATCCTTTAAATAAATAAATAAACAGGATTTTCATTAATTTAAGGAATTTTTGCATCACGAATATGCATGAAATTAAATATTCAAACAAATGTAACCCCATAAAAGTTAGTGTCAAAAGATAAATGACTCACTTTAAAAGTCCTAGTAGTATCTTTCCTCTATGGAAAGGGTATTCAATTCCAAACGACTTTAGATCCTGGTCAGTTACAATAAGAAAACTGCTTAGGTTAACCTTATTTCTAGCAAATACCTCAAGAAATCGTTCCATATGCATATTTCTGAGAATCGTACAAATCTCTGGAAAATACTCGGGAATTTCTGATTTTAAAAATATTCTGGGAATATGATCACGGATAGTGCTGTACGAGAGGTACGTGGTTGGAACAAGGTACTTATACTCCTCAGGCGGGAACAAATTGAGAATATCGTAAAATCCATGGAACTGTGCAACCTGCCTAGGAGTGTAGCCCTTCTCGTTCGGAACCTCGATATCTACGCCGGCTGCTATAAGCAGCTGGACAACTTCTGGGTGATTGCTTTCAATTGCATGAAATAGCGCTGTCCAGCCCTGGTTATCAATAGCGTCTAAAGAAGCGTGCTTGATCAGCATTTTTACAACATCTACAAATCCGCTTTTGCAGGCAAACATGAAGGGAGTCATCCCATATTTGTTTGACACGTTTATCACTGCATCCTGGTCCAGCAGGAGCTTAACAATGTCACAGGCAGTTTGGTTGTCTTTTAAACAAGAGCATGCTTCCATCAGAGGAGTTATCGAGTCCACTTGGCGGTTGGGCTTTGCTCCGTTTTTAAGTAAGTACATAACTATTTCGGGGTATCCAAATTTGCAGGCATTATGGAGTAGTGTTAGTCCTCCTTGGATAGGCTGATTTATATCGAAACGAACTGATTCAATCTGCCTGATGAGTTCCTCTAGGTTTCCTTCATACACAGCGTCGTACATTTCTTTCTCGGGATCAGAGACCCAATAGGATCTAGGTTTCGGCGGTGGGCTCTGGTGGTATTGTTTTTCTTCAATATTTTATAGTTTCCATAGTTATAATGTACTTACATCGTGACCCGGTCCACCAAAGCAGAAACCGTCGTAATCTTCATCCGAGGAATAATCATCTGCAGGTCTGTACATTATTTTAAATGAGTTTAAATCAAAAATAACTTAAAAGAACAACCACCCCCTTGTTTACGTACAGCCGTACAGCTGACAGTCCTTCAATTTTGACATTTTATTATTATATAGGCTGCGTTAGTAAAATCATTTCTCAAGACATTGGATTACCAATACGGGCTACGTTAGTTAGACATTGTTTTTTGAAAGAAATTCACAATATGGGATACGAAAAGTCAATTATTATTAAATATAATAAAAATGCTACTCTGTCCGTAATTATTAACATTTCCTTACATTTTTACCGAATTTCATAAGCTTTTACACGCAATAAAATCCTACACTCGAAATTGCGAATCAAATATTTTAAAATAAATCATAAATTAAATCAATTGCCAAACAATTCGCTTTATAATATTAAAAATTATTTTCTTCGCTTTTAGTTAAGTAAAGAAACAATTCCTAGAAGTTTTTCAATTTTGTGGGCTAATTACACAAATTTGGCGCTTAAAAGATTAAAAAGTTTGCTTTTATTTCGAGATTTTTGAAAATATTGGTAATTTGGCAGGGATAAAGATTTAAAAGCATTTTTATAGCATTAATTGTAAGGGCCACGGAAAAACCAGGGAAATCCCGCTTGGTCTTAAATAAGTAAATTAAAGATTGTAGCATATCTTCTCAGCAGCACGGATGTTTGTAAGGACGAGCAGCAGTATGATAATCTGGAAATAGCGTCGAATGTCTGTGGTAATAAATAACTCAGACGGATCGGCACAAACAGTTTTGTTCGTAATTAAGTGCTGAAAGGGAAAAACAATAACTGAACCCCTATTGACAAGTACGATTCACATTTTGTGCAATTCTAAGAAGGGAAGCATAGGTTCCCTGTGCATGGCCATAAAGTCCTTCGCACATGTGCAATGAACAAAATAGGAAACAGGCACTTTCTTAATTGAACATGTCCTAGCATGGGCATAGTTTAGGTGCCAAAGGATTTAGTTATGACCAGGTTAGAGGTATAAAAGGTTAGGCAAGATTCGGGAATGGGGATTATTGCGGAGTATTCGTTACTTGGACACCATTGGGCGTGCTGCTGAGTTGTGTCCTGCTGCAGTTTGAATTTGAGAGTTGTAGTCTTTACATAATAATAATTTTTATTAATATTCATTGAATTTAAAGTAAATATTTAATAAATTTTTGTTCCACAAATATTCAAATTCAAATATTTTTGTCAGTATTCAGCAATTCCACATTCAAAAAATCTGCGGAATCGATCCATTTATGCAATGCGATGAAAATAAACAGCGCTATACAGTGAATGAAATGGATTTAGCCGAATAGACATTTTTCACATTAAATATTTCGAAAAGAGCAAAACACTATTTTTAATAAGAAGAGATGATCTTAAAATAATATTTATATTGTCTTGTAATATTATACATATAATAATCTTTAATTCATACAGTAGTTTTTACTGTAAGTAACAAAACAGAAAATTCAACGTTAAAAAAAAGGTAAAATAGAGGTACCCGCTTCGTCTTCCATGTAATCTTCTATGAACGAAATTAAAACGACATCTAACAAGTCTAGACCCGAATTCATTCTATTTGAAATAAAACATATTGGCTTTTTCGCACAGTGGCTAAAAGCTGCCCAAACCATAACATTTCCACCACCACAATTTCGACTTAGTTTAGGCGAATTTGGTTGGCGTAAATCGTGCCAATAATAACTAAAACCATCAGGATCGTCTAAATTGAACTTCTTTTCATCTGAAAAGGTAACGGAAGAAGATAAAATTTGCTGGACACTTCGTTTCGTCGGTAGTTCAAGTGTAGCTTTGATTTGAGCAGCACTTAAACGTTCTTTTGTTGCCATTGTTTTTACTTGATCCTTTTGCCGAGCAGAAAGTTTTTTGTTCCCTTTCTTGCAGTTGCAGTTGTAGTTTTGGCGATAATTACTACCCAGTTTTAAATAATTTCGAATAACCTTTTCAGATCTGCAAATTCTAGTAGCGATTTGTCTACTAGAAAGATTTATTTCCTTAAAAGCATATACATATTTTCGCTTTTCCTTCGGCAGTTAAATATTTTTGTTTCGGCATCTTATGAAAGTATTCTAAACAATTGAAACAGTTGTATTTTGTTGCACTATTTCACAATAAAAGTAATAGTTTACCTCCTCTCTAATGAAAAATATCTAAAACTGTACCGATATTTTTAATAAAATGCTCAAATTGCTCACGAATTGACTGTAAGGATAAATCAACTTCGCGCATAACATGAAGCACCCAGATCCTTTTGTCATGTAAAAAGCGCAAAAGATACTTAAAATGTATATAAACTTTTAAGTTAAAATAAGATTTTAGATTTTCATAAGCATTTAATTCAAACAAAAATTGTAGATAGTAATTAAATTTTTGGCGAAATTGTACCTGATACTGTTTTGTATATATGAGTATTTTAAAGCTGTTTCTGTTGCAAAATTCCAAAGATAATACTATGCATTGGGGTAGCTATTCTCAACCATAAAGGTTACTAATTTTGATTTTTAATGAAGATAATACTTTTTATTGATTGCTATGCAATAACATTAAACTCAATTGTAAAGTAGGATAAGGGCAATATTTCTAGTACTAGGCTGTTCAATAAGTTTTGTTGTTCATTTGTATATTTGCAGCTGTTTATATCGTGCAGTAATAAAATTCTTATTTTTGGTAGGTGCAGCACCAAAACAAAATCAATCATGAACGATTGTTAAAAGTATATAAGGACTCTTCACTTTCAATTCGAACAGTAGAAAGATGGGCATTTAAACGTTGTCATACAAGTCTTGAAAATGATCCATGTGAAGGACGTTCAAAAAGTGCATCAAACATAGCAAAAAAAAAAAAAAAAACAGAATATAATTATGCAACATCGTCGATTAACCGAGAAAGATTCAGTAGAAGTCCTAGATATCTCATTAGGCAGTGTGAGCTGTATTTTGGCTGAAGTTTTGGGGTACAGAGAGATATCTGTAAAATGGGTGCTGTATTCGCTAACAATGGAATAAAAACAAACTCATATGCGGTAACTTGGAGTATGTTAGAAAAAATAAAAAGGATTTTATGAATTTTCAGTTGATGGTTTGCTTAAGACAATATATGTATTTTTTAATTCTTGCATTTTCGATTTTTACTTGTACATATTTGCAAAATACAAAACATTTTCGAAACGCATCCTCATATTTTACTTACTTACTTGCTTATAACACAGTTTCCCACAACAGGACATTCTCTAGGAATCTATCTACCGTGTTATAGGAGGGGTATCTGTATACTTATTTACTTACGTATATTGTTACTAGTAATGACAGGTTTATTTATCTCTCATATGAATATGAAATAATTCCATAAGTTAAACGATCTTAAAATTTCATATGTACGACAGTGGGCAGAAAGTGTGAAGTTAAATTATATAAAACAATTTTTAAAATATAAATTCAGAAAAAGCAATCTTAAGCTCTGGAGAATGGTATATAATATAGCTATAATACGCGAACACGGAAGCTATTACAAAACTAGTGATATAATTTTCTAATTAACTTAGTTATAAAATACTGAAAAACTATATTGCAACAAGTGCATAAGGAAATCTTTTATGATTTCATATTTCAACAGGTGTAAATTCTTCGTGTGCTGTATGCATGGTAACAACAGATGGAAGATAACTCATTGTTTTCAGTATATAGAGGTAGAATCCTATTGTCTTTACAAACCTTTTGAAAAAGGTAACTTGATCTTTGTGCACTTATTGGATGAGATCCCTCAGTGTTTATCGAAAGTGTTGAACCATTTTTATCCTCCTACTACAAAACTACTCCCACTTTAGTGAAGCTTCCATCCTGGTGCATGAGCAATAGCTGGGTGGTTTTTTTTTTGTGCTAATCCACCGCCTGTTGCATTATATTTGAACTCGGGATGCACCATGACTATTGCAAATTCATTCTTGGAACGGGAAGGACCCGGTATATAATCAACTGCCGTTTTCTACCTGCCAATAAAGGGCACACGCGCACTCTTCAGGAGCTTTTGCATCCCGAATGCGGGGAAGAAATTTACCGGGTCTCGATAGCAACACCATTCACAGAATCTGGGCTTTTTGTACGGCCCTTGGGAATGTCCCTGAGGCAGCTAGTGTTAAACAGCATTGGAGGTTAGGTTAGGTCGGAAATTTTATTCATTGTGGTGAACGTTCAAGGTCAAGTAAAGCAATTTTTATTGAAAATTTTCAGGGCTTTGGGCTTTACGGGGGAGTGAGCCTAAGTACGAGTAGTTCAACTATTATATGTATTTTTTTAAAGTCGTATCAGAAACTATCTACAATTATATCAACTTTGATAGCATAATCAATTTAAAAATTCAATCTTAAAAATCCTAAAATTTATGTATCCCTTATATCGAACACTTTATTTATTAGTCCTAGACATTATTTCATTTTTTGAGCTTGAAAAGTATTGATCACTTCCCCAGAACAAACAAGCACATCTTTCCGGTAGCCAGGCAACAGGATGTGGACCAGCTTTAATACAATCTTTGAGTCTTTGTATGGGTTTGTTTAAGTGCACAAAAATCAGCTGATAGTACATAGGATGGAGTGGTAATAAATACATTACCTCAGCTCTAGAACGCCTAATAAACGCAAGAAGGAGGAGTATATGCTAGAATTTTATAAGTATATAAGAGTGAGAAGCTTTAAAAAGCATTTCTGAACTGATATAGGGCTTTTCACCCCTAAAAGAAAATCTAGGTTGATTCATTCAAAACAGCTGAGATGGTGGAGAGCTTACGAACATTTTCAGTGTTGATGGAATGTTGTGCAATTGATTTTGGATTAGGCACGTATGGGTTTATAACTATGACGAAAGCCGAAACGACTTTGATAGACAAATATTGAAATTTACAAATTCCGATAAAATGAATGTCTAAGTGGTGAACATTTGTCAATATGCAATAAACTTTTTTTTTAGAAGCTGCAAAGTATGACATTTTAATACTCCTAACTTCGTATTTTTTAATAAGGAATATTGTAACTTACTAGATATTTAGAAATAATGATACCTCTAATTTTTGGATAGGTAAAAAATCTAGAAAAAATATAATGATCAAATAAGTGAAATCAAGAATGATTGATTCAATTTTGGGATACAGGCATTCTTTAATCAAATTGCAAAGTTATGGTCTCTTAACCTATACTAAAATACTAACTGAGTAATCCGGTTTCACCCAGTGTATTTTAAATACTATTTAATTAAAGATTTTCATATGCTGAAGTTCTCACCCAGTTATTGTGTTATTAAAATTGGCGGATGAGACGTAAAACCATAGGCCAAAACTATTTTCGCTATCTTGGATACCATTGAATGGGTTTTTGTCTCTTATTTCCTTTAACATCCGTTATTTTGAATTTAGATTATTTATTAATTTATTATTTAAATTGCAAAATACCTAAGGTAGTAAATTTCATTGAAATCCTTTCATAATTAGATAAATTATGGTTGCCATATTTGATCCTAATGTTGATAGTAGCTTGGTAATAGGCACCGTTTTACCTTTAATTTACACTAAAATCTTTTAAAATTGTTGGCCGTCATTTTGAATCCCGCGAAAAAAATTTTATTTTCTATTTTAGGGTATACTCTATTTGTGTGCTAAATTTCAATAAACCGCATTAAGTCGTTTTGATGTGATTGAATGACAAACATACAAATTTTCGAATTTATAATATATATTAAGATTTAGATTCTAATATGTACATATTTATTTATACATATATGGTATGTATTTTATTTTACAAATGTATATAAAAATCTTTTAAGAAAATATATTATGATCTCTTTTACTTAGTATTACATAAAATTCAAAAGGAAAGTAAATAGAATTTTCCGATTAAGAGATGCATTTCTACACTTATTATACGTTTTAATCTAGTAAAACTCGCTGAACACATAAAAGAGTTCCTCTTTACTTTTAGGAGGGTCTAGGCGAAATACTATTTCTATATTATACGGTTGTATGCTCAAACAGCTTTCGGATCAGTCGATTTTAGTTAAATTACCTCTTGCTTAAATGAAGTTTACTTTTAATCAGCTTTGAAAATTTGTCTCGTTTTTAATTTGTACAGAGTAGTGAGGAAATTAAATTAAGGGATTGTGATGTATAGAACAATTTTTAATCATTCACGTAAAAACAATTATAAATGGTAGAGCTAGATAAAACTAGCTTCCAGAAGATGTTAAAAATTATTAAGATAATTTTCAATGAAGGATGACAAAATGCTATTTTGGAAAGTCAATACAGGGATTTGTTATTATACATATTTCTCAAAAATTTTCTAACAAACTACATTCAATGCGAGTTTTCTTGCGTGCGTATAGAAAATTTATATATAAATTTTTAATGGAATACTGCAACTAAACGAATTATAAAAATAAAAAAGTATAGAAATTTTTAAAATTGTTCGAACTAATTACGTGTCATTGTCGATAGAGGGGTGGTGAGTGAAAATTTAGTTAGCTCTTACGTGACCACAGCGTATAGCTCAATTTGAAATGGAGTTGTTCCTGAAAATATGGAAAACGGGTCTAAAATTCCAGAGAAAGTATACTCGTACAGTGATTGTGCTACGAGGAAAGCTATCAGTTCCGGCAGTTGCGGTGTGGGTGTTAATTCATGCGGTGATCAGAGCTCTGTATGACGGTGATTCTCTCTAATCAACTAGGAGATAGGCACCATGCTGTTATATTTTTTTTCCACCCAACTTGGCCTAACTTTCATGTTTTCCCATCTGAGCATGTACGAGTACCATAAAGAAACAACTGTAGAAGTTATCAGGTCATACAACTGCCGGCTTCTACGTCCTACTGGACATAGAGGAGCGGGATGTTGGTCACTTTATTTGAAAGTGTGTTTTGGCAGTTTCCTTCCGATACCGCAGCAATCCTCTTTTGGGAATGAACCGTAGGCCAGGCAGAAGATACAAATTTTATTTGGGATGCAGTAGGCACTATTTGGATTTAATGGAACATATAATCCCCCTAAAATTAATTTACCTTAAATTGATTTTGGGGCCTGCGCTTGGGATTTGGCTCTCGAAACGTTACACATATAAAACACTATAGTATTAGATTGCTTTAAAAAGTAACAGGCGAGCTGCATATAGTCCATCTAGAGGACAGTATCCACTATGCTGCAGCAACAAGCTAAAATTTCTCTGGTCCAGCGCATCTAGGGCCCAGCATCAGGTGCATCTCGTCCAAGTGTGGTGTTCGGTTCTTTTCAGAAGCTTTTATTTTTTATTTTCTCACATCCCACCCACTATATATCGAGACACGAGAGCTTTTTCACACCGGAGGCGAAGCTCCGGAGCATGGAAATCTGTTTTTCGTTCCTGATTTTCCTCCCCCATCTTTGGTGAGTTTTATCTCTTGCTGCGAACGCCTGCCTTGATCAGCCGCCAGACAGAGGAGCTCCTTTGAAGCTAAAATCAGTCGTGGGGCTGTTGAGTTTCGCTTTTTCCGGTTTAGAGGGTCGTTCGTCCAGTCTCCATTCAAAAGCCATTTAATTCGGACAGTAATCTAGTTTTCGCGGATCCAACTGTTTTTCACCAAAATTCACCAATCCATATGTATTATTGTCTCGGTTAAAGATATATAAAAATTTTTTTTTTTTTTATGGCTCGTGTTTCGCTAAAATATATAAGTAAAAGTTTTTTACTAATTACTATTTAAAATATCACTTGGATTTTGTAGCCGGTTTCATACTTTAGTTTTTTGGAAAGTGTGTTGGTTTCGTTAGTGGTTGATTTCAAGGACAACTTTCTTCAGAGATCGGCTGGTTTGAGGATATTTGATACTGTTTCTCTGTGCTCGGGTAAATTCGAAAAACTTACTTTTTAAAAAATAAATTAAATTATATATAATTATTTTTAAAGTGATATTAGATATTTTTATGATTGGTTATAGTGCATTTGGTTGTTATGTAACTTTATGAAGTAAAATTTTTTTTTTTTTTAGTTAGTTAGTAGTTTAGTTAAGCTAGTTGTTTCTTTTAAGCAATATTTATTAGAGAGAAGAATTTTCACGATAACTTGTTGATATTACTTTAAAAAACTCAAAAATTTTATAATTTGGATTAAAAGTAAGCGTTTTGAAAAACAAAGCTTTGATATTCACACAATCCCTGCTTGATACATTTTGTACGCTATAAACATTAAAGGAATATAAAAAAGATTTGGAAATTGAGTTTCCGCTTAATTTTTATCTAAACATTTTCAATATTTTTTGATTAATCGTTCGCAAGCATCGCCTATAAAAGTCGCTTTCAGAGCAACGTAAAAGTTTTATTTTTTGTTGTTTAGTTTCTACATGATGTTAAAGGAAAAGTTCAAATAGGATTTACTTTGATACATATACACATATATTTAAAATTGCGTTATAGTGTGTCTGTTTTGAGAAAATGGCGGATGAATATACTCAAAATATCTACTATCGTAGTTTTATGAATTAAAAAGTAAATATGTGAATTTTACAAATTAGTCAATATAATAGATATACAGATTTTGTATATACGTTGTCGACAACTAAATGCATTTAAACTTTAAATATACAGTTTTAAATACTGCGTTCCTATTACATAGGATCCAGAGTATGATTTCTCGGTGCATAACTGGGTGCAGTGATTGTTTTTACTGGAAATTCTTTTTAAAATCTGAATAGCAGGAGCAATTTTGAGGTTTTTAAGAGAATTTTAACACATTTTAAATTTTATAATTCTGAAACTATGGATTTATTGTTGTTTACTTTGAAAAACTAGACAGAGATACCTAAACCTTAACAAGTCTAATATTGATAGTGTAATGATTGAACTATTACTGTTGTGAGAACTATATTTAATTATGCATCTAAAATTGGTATTTTGATTTGAATGAAAGCTATAGATAAATCATACATATAAATTGCTACTATTACCAAATGTATTTAATAGAGAAATTAAGTTAAATTCAATTATGAAAGAAATAGATTAATTTCTTTTTGGCACTAGCTGCAGAAATTTATTTTACCCTCTTTTAAAAATATATATATAATTTGGGATTTTTGATAAATTCCATGATAAAATTTTTATATAATTATTTATTTATATCAAATTTAAGATATTTATATATATCAATAGCTCTCTTTACAAAATATATTTTAATTTTAAAGTTTTCCGCGGAAATATCCATAACTGAAAAACTCACCTTATTTAGTACTTTTCAAAAGCCATAAGTCATAAATTTAAAACATTTAATTATGCGATAAAGCATGTCTTTATTATTTAAACGTTATTCAACACTTTTTCTATTTATCGACTAACAACACTGTATAACATACTTATACTCCTTTATGGAAACATCTTAAGAATACTTGTAAGGTTTTCAACCTATCTCCGAGATTTCATGTGATAGATTATTTTCATATTCGGTATCGTAAGCTATGCAAAAAAGGCTTATTAAAAGCTCTAAACACCCTGTCAGAAAGAGAAAAATAAGCGTAAAGTATGCAGATTAAGCTTAATGTAATTATTTATTTTAAATTATTTTATTAATTTAAGATTAAATTTGCCTACTTATAATTAAACGGTTATTGTTCCTAGGAATGCCTGATAAAAATTTTTATAGTTCAAGGTTAAGGCCAATATTATGTTGCTATACCATAACGTTAATATTTTTGAAACTTTCTAAATTTCTTATTTTAGTTTTTAATACTAAACGACGGTTGGAATTTGTGAAAAATAATGAAATCATTGTCGTCAGAATTGTATAAAAGCTAAAAAATTGAAAATCGAAATTATGCTTTAAATTGTTATATTCTTTATGTCCTTTTTAGCCAGCGGCAATGGAGTTTTTTGCATATTGCATAGGAGATTCAGGCGAAACTTTGTATAGTATTTCATATTTGGCAAAATGTGTACTAGAGTATATCAAAAATAACATGAATGATTCGACCTTGGCCTACAAAGTTATGCAGCCTCACGCAATTTATGATATTTGTACACGATATGATAAATTTGTGTGCTTGTCAATAATCTTATTATGCCTATATACACATGTTACATGTTATTACATATCCTACCTATAATATTAATTTGGTATTAGACTCTTAACCATTTAAAAGTAAAATTTAAATTCAATTCACTCAATAATGCCGCTTAGAGCAATTTAATTATAAGAGTAATTATGCCGTTGATTAAACTCTTATGTCTAAATATACTTCTACCTGATGATTAGTGTGATTAAAAATTGATAATTATAAACGCGACCATAAATCTACCTACAAAGTTTTAGTTAAAGTACATAAATATGTCTAATACCGGAAAAAACATTCCCAAAAAGCCGGAAACAAATAAAACCTTACAAACCTAATCGGCTCTATAAAATTTTCTTGGAAGCCTCCTCAACCAACAAAAATTCATCGACCCGGAATAATCGGACGTATATGAGTACTTTCAGTTCTTTTAAATATTAAGTTAAAGTTAAAAAGGATGAAGGATGTTAATTTGTATTGATTAGGTTTAGCAAGCTTTGAAAAGGGGAACGAGTTACACTTATCATTACATTATATCCCTTTAGAGGCAATTCTTTTATTGAAATTTTTGGTCGATTAAACTTATCGTCTAGATAAATGATAATTTTTGATTAAGAAGAGACTATTTTTATTTGAAACTAAAGGAAACAATTATAACTATTAAAATCTTGAGGTGGCAGCAGATAAAGGTACATTAGGGAGGTGAAAAAGTAACGAATAAAATAAAATTTTAGACCCAAAAAAGCAAAATGGATTTTAAAAAATTAAAGTTAGTTCAAAAATGGTGAGCTCAATAAATTGACTAGGTCTAATGGGATGCCATATTCTCAATCAATCAGATCAAATTTGTATTAATTATAAATGTAGTAAATTTTTATATATGTTAGCAAAAATGTGCTAATTTTGATTGTTCAATCTGTAAAGATTGCGCGCCAATAAATTTTCAATCATTTGCCCCTAGATAGAGAGTTCCTCAAGGTTGCAGAAAAAAATAATATTTTCAATAATATCAACTAATGTAAACTGTACCCTAATTAATTTCCCAAGAAATATAAAATAAATAGATATTGAATACTGCATCGTTTTTGATTTGTTTATACTTTAGTTAATGTTGTATGCAAAAATAACTAAATATTATCCGTTTCCATTTATGAAACAATAGACTCTAGAGGAATGAAAAAGGTAAAAACATACAAAGTGAAATACAAACGAAAGGTATAATTAAAATTTGAGAAGAGATTTCACGGGTAGGGAATATTTATTTGTTTTCTAATCCATTAGAGTAGAAAGATGAATGAGTATGGAAAGTATGTCGTAAATCTAGCAAAAGAGGTATGTCGACTGAAACTGCTAAACAACTTTTCTGGGTAAATTATTACCACGCGCGGTATTCCTTATTGGTCGACCGAAAAAAGGAACTCCTCAAGATTTTGTCGCTCGAAAACAATTGCACAGAGGGATACTCATTTAAATTCTAGGACTGAATAATATGAAAAGATTTGCAGATGTTACAATTCATTTTATCATTTCTATTTGCACAATTACTGAAATTCTAAGATTTTTTTACAATATAATTTTCAATCGGTTCTAAATGAAAGTTTTTACTTTTATAATTGAACCACGGTCTTGGCGCTTATATATAGATTTGTTCTATGCATTGATTTTGTGAAGTGGACAAATAATACATAGGCAAGGTTGCCGAACGAACAAGTAACAGTTTCTTTCTATTGAATTTTGTCTGTAAATAAAATAAAATTTGTATATAAAAATCTTCAATTACATCTAGTTTTCGAGAAAAACAGAATAGACCGTCTTTTTGTAGTTTTTGAAAAATAAAGACAAAACTAAAGGTTAATTTTAGAATATTGTAAACTGTCTCAATTTAAAGTATGAATCCTAATCTGGAAAATTTAATACTTTAATAATAAAGTTTATAAACTTATTAGCGAACAAGTTTTTGATGAGTAGGCTATGATCCTAATTCACTACTTATTGTAGGAATAATTGGTCTATAAAAATAAGAAACTAGGATATGAACAACTTTAGCAGCTCCTTGGATAATCCGTCTTTGACACTTGCCCGTTGTTCGGCAGCAATTTAATTGTTGACCGATATTATTTTATTATTTACAGGAAATGAAATGCTTTCATCTATAGAAATGATTTTTGAATAATTTAAATCAGTACGAGTAAATGTATTTTTCTGGTTGTCTTCTCGGATAGCAGTTATTAGTTTTTGTAAGGCTTTCTATTTTTTTTTATAAAGTACAAAAAGGAGGGTTTTCTTAATTTTCATTAATTATAACTATATAAACATATGTCTAAAATTGTATGTCATTCTAAGAAAAATTAGCGAAGTTACAAATGTTTATAGGTAGAGATGCATATGAGTTATAAGTTCTACGTGAATTTATAAGCGAATTTTTCTTAAAACCGATGACCAGAAAAGTGAGTTTATTATTTAAATGGTCATTATGGTCAGTATGTTAAGCACCAAATATATGATAAATCCTTCGTCCTTCAAAAACTCAAAATCTAAAGGATAGCTGCCATTTCTCAAAATAAGCCAATAAATATTTCTAAGAAGTGTAATCATTTCATAAAAATATTTTTATAAAGTAATGTTTCAATTTCATACTGAATTGTGAAAAAACGCAAAAAGTATTATACGAAAAGATATGGTTTGCTAAAATTTATTTAAGAAATTTTATTAGTTTAACATTTGTAACATTTTTGCAAAAATTAAATACATCATTGTTTTAGAAAATTTTAATTGAATCAATTTTGAATGTCTACGATAGAATCGATAAAATTGTGATCGATTACAAAAAATCTGAAACGAGTAAGCCTGGATTGATTTTATAATATCAGAATAAAATTAATAATTGTCATAAAAAATTTACTAATATTCCGTTGAACTAAAATTCGTGAAACAATAAAAGAAAAAAGGAATAGGGTTACTGGATGTAAAGATGGGAAAAGTTGTATATTAGAAAAGAAGAATAAAATCAATCTTAGATTGATTGAAGAAAATTATTAAAGTTGCATTTGAATTGATTGCGGAAATCTCTTAATATTAATAAAGTTTTATTTAATTTAGTCAAACTGCATGAAATTCTCTACTACATATCACTTATTTATTATTAATTTAGTTAAATAATTTGAATAACTATATCATAATTTTATCACAGTCTTTATATTCAGATTTTCTCTATTTTAGGAAATAGGCATTAAATCAATAAAATATTAGATTAATGCAAAACTAACAGCAAATTGACAACAACACGAAATTTGATTGAGTTATTTCTTTCTATAAGAGCTAGTTTTTCAATAGACTGACAATTTTATTTTTTTGGAGAGAAAGATAATTGTGAGGAAAAAATATTTTATTTTTCCTTTAAATATGAGATAATATTTGTGACCAATAAGTTTATCTTACGATTGGCCTTTAAAGGAATAAGCAAAAGATTAAAGGTTAAAAATTATGAAGATTATTTTGGTGGTAATCTTATTTAAATATTTCAATTGCAAATATTTTAAATTAAACAATATTTAATTAGGAATCCGAATAATGCAATGTTTTAGGAAGTTTTAAAATAAATATATATTTAGAAGCTAGTACTAAATAATTGTAAACATACTATAAACAAATGTTTGTACAATATATGCGTAAATAAATACTCATATATTATTTTATGTATTTGATTGAGCTATCGAAATATTCTTAATCGGATTTAACTAAAGTATGAAAGCGTTGAATTACTCACACTTGAATATTGCATCCGATTAGAAATGTTTTGTTTTGATCAGAATCTTTAATTTTGAATTGAATAAATTTCGGCATGTGTAATATACGATTAATGCCATAAAAAAAAAAAATTAAAAACGTAATAATTGATAACGTTAAGTCTTATTGTGGACCTGCTCCCATAATATAATGGTTTTTCTCTTAGTAAAAAAAATTAACTAGAAATCAATATTATGAATTTATTATAGTGCACATCTCAAGGACTTATTTTATACCTATCCAATAAAATTGGTAGTTAACACTCCTAAAATTATTTTTTCTCGTACACTTTCATTGCCATCTAATACTAAACCCGACATCCATCTGGGTGGGCTGTAAATCGATTAAATCAGACAGGAGATGGACTCGCAACAAGCTGGCTGTTAATTAAGTTGGAAAAATGCGAACATCCTCAGAAACGTTTTCTGCGGGTGCTGGATCATGTGTGGGTCTATGAATGAAATTTTTAATGCGTCATAGGACATGGAGTGATCTTAGTTTATATAAATGCGCAATATTGTATACATATGCATGTACTTTCTAATTCTATTGCTGTTTATTACCTTCCCCAACTAGATTTAATAATGCGCTCCTTGGAAATCTAACAAGTTGATAATTTATCGCCCACTTGCGCGCTTTTATGCTTTCGTCAGGGATGAACATTTTTTAAACGAAAACACATTTAAACCGAATTTTTCCTCTTTTTTAGTTGAAGTGACAGAAAAATCTTTATAAGCACCTCCTGTTTTGTTTGCTAGGCGGTTTTATTCAGCTGAATTTCCTGTAGGAAGAGAAGAGATTCGATTGCGTAGTAGAGCAGAGGCATTCCAATCTTAAATTGCTTCTGTGGAAATAGATGCGGTTGTGTTTTTGGTCTAAATAAAAATTCAAATTAGTTAGAGAAAAGTGAAAGTTCCCCTCTTTCGAGCACATGATCAATTCAAATTCATCTAAGAGGAAAATTAACGTTAAGATTATGATAGTACTTCTTTTGTTTAGTTTCCATTACTTTAGCCTTCAGACCATTTCTTGGAAGGTAGTTAGTTCCGAAAGCACTTTTGCACCTCTCCATTATTTTTCAATTGTTAAGAAAGAAACCCTCTTTTTTTGTAATCGAGGATTCTAAAATTCAGCTTGGTTGAAGAAATTCTTATTATAACCTATATCGAAAATGGAATCCTTCTAGGCATGTTTCAGACGTTCTTTGGAATGGAAAAGGGTCTGTCGTATCCCAAATCATATTCCTTTCATACATGTATGTTTGTGGAAGAAAACCCTCTTTGGAAGGTGCTAAGAAGCTCTTAAGAAGGGCTTTATTTTCTTTATATATTTCCGTATTCGAAAGATATTTAAGTGCGATTTCCTATTTCTTCTAAATATTTTCTATCTCTTATAATTTTTCTTCTAGAATATTTATGGCTAAGTATGATTTTAGTTATTATCAAATTTACAGTCCTTACTTTTAAGTTAAAACTTATAATATGATTTCTGTTGACCAAACTCACTTAAACAAAATATTTATGGTAAAGCTGCTGAAATTTCAGCTATTTTAATTAAAATTTAAGTTTGGAAATCATTTCATTGCGTGTTTATCTTTTTCGATCATTATAAAATAATGTGTAAGATGTATTCTATTACTATTATTCTATATTATAAATGTTATTATCTCAATTAATTCATTATAAATATATGGGTAGTGTAGCATATTATAGACAACTATGATGAGACGCATTATAGTTAGTTGAAAGTGTATTTGGTTTGATAATTGATGTTTTATGAATCTTTAACCTAATATCTAATTTACACTCTATTTATGTAAAATTGTTTTACCTACATATACGTAAAGTTTAAGATTTTAAAAAGCCTCAGGGAGGGCATGAGATATTCTTAACCTTAGGATGCCAAACCTCATTAACATTTTACAATCATGGCATTCTGGCAGTTTGGGTAGCCGAGTTAAATCTTTTGAATACATTATGAGTGCGAACTGTCTAAACGTGGTTCGTACAGAAAAAGCAGTTAGTAATAGTCTAGAAGTGATAATGAATATTCTCCGTGAGCCCGGGGTTAGCGTAATCCCACACTTTTTACTACATATACTTCTAAATAAGTATATAATTATTTATATTGTTTTTTTGACATTTATTTCTATAATTCGGTGTTTTATCGACAGAAATTACATTATATAAGTTTTTATAACCCAGTCTATTTGTTTGTCTTTCACGACCGATTTTCTTAGGAACGGCATGAGGTATCGAGTTGAAATTAATACCAAATACTAAAGCCTAAATTTTAAATAGTCCTGTAAACAATGCATAAAATGATACGGCCTTTAAAAGGATTTTTAATTCTGACTAATTTGTTGATTAATGTATCAAAACCTATAGGATACTTCCCGTTTACTTGGAATCATGAAATTTGGCATTTTAATAGCACAAATAAAGGAAAATATTTGGAAACTATTAATTTATTAATTTAATTCTCTGTGGAATTTTATAGGTTTTATTTTGAAAAATGATGGAATAATCAAATGACAAACTTTTTATTTAAGTCTAGAAGCCTAGAACACTATCGTATAGAAATAATAACCTTCACAGGGGAAACGTGCAACCCAGCACTTTAAAAAAAAATCTTTTTTCATTCGGATCCTTCAAATCTGAAGAATGGAATAGGATATATGAAAATTAATACTTTGTCATGAATAATGCGATTAAATAAAGTAAGAAAAATAATTATGCATTTCCCAGTTCATTTTGTGGTGCAAGAATTTTGGAAAAATGTGAAAAGACTGAACTGGTCAAACCTACAGAAATTACGAATAAAAAATTTAAATTTCATCAATTTTTTCAAAAGGTTTAATGTTTTTCGTTTTTAAAAATGGTTACATTATCTTTGGCGTAAGGGGGAAAGTTTAGCAAAATAAATGTTTTGAAATTTTTTTTTATATTTAAAAATAGTAATATTTTGTTGTTTATATATTAAAGAATATTGAGCTAATTACACATTAAGGTTACATTGATTGAGTATTAGTATCAGTAAATTCAGTACGATTTTTTACGTTTTATTTTGGGTGATATGATGTTAATTAAGGTACGTTTTTTCCACATGCAGACTGTATAGGTGTTGCATACAGTAATATTGGTTGAACATATTAATAATTTGAGGAGGTATAATGCATTGATTATTTTACCTATTGTCTTGGCAGTTGCGTTAACATACAGATAAACTATTTGAATATCTACACTTGATTTACTGAATTGTAATGCTTGAGTACGCCATCAATAATAGATTTGTTTTGTTATTGGAGTGTCTATGAAATTGTGTTTTCTTGTTTATAAGAAATAATATTGAGTTTGCTAATTGTTAAAGCTAAATAATTCACTTTCGAAAGAACTAAAGGACTACAAAGCCTTTCTGACAACCTTACCAGCAAAAGATATATCCCTAGGCCAACTTTCGAAGGATATAGTCCCGCGGTTCATGAATTAAAGAGCCGGATATTAAATTTCTAAGAAATAATTTGCTCCCAGGAATTGAAAGATAGTGAGAAAATTACACTACCTTAAAATTTCCACCCTTCGTTGGAGGAGTTTCTAAAGCGACCGATGTTCGTCCCTATCTGTTCCCTATCTGTCGGGGATCGGGTACTCAAGCCACTTTCATGTAAATTTCATTAAAAAAGGGCGACATCCTGGGCCTAGTGCCTGCTCTGTGGGCGGGTGTGTTCGACGGATGACACGCAGAAGTGGTACGATGGGGCCATGGCCTTGGTCTCATTAATTGGGGGGTTGTGCAAAAGAAAAAGGTTATGATGAAGTTTATCACAAGTGGCCGTTACATAATCTATACATCCTACTTATCTTAAGGGCCTTAAAGCCCATTCTGTAGAAAGGGGGCGATCAATTTTTTAGGCACGAAATCCTGGTTTTAATGAAGATCGAAAATTTTCAGTCAGAATTACCTAGAAAGAATTTCCGGTAAAGGTTGACATATATCGGTAATAGACTATTCTCTTTAAGACGATAAGTGAGAGTGATTGCGGGGGAGGTAAGAAATTTTCTTAAAAATTTATGTTGTATTTTGGAAGGGTAAGTAAGTGAATTATCCTCAACTTGAAGTGAAGGAATATTAGCTTTAATGTGATGTTTTCATAATTTCCGTTTTTTAAATTTTTGAAATGGTTAAATAACTGATTGAGAACATTCACATAAATATATTTATGTTTTCTCTCATTCGAAAGATATTGCATTATTTAATTAATTTTGAGTATCATAAAGAGTCAATATCTTTTATTTTTTTGAAAGGATATATTTTCTTTATATATACTACACTAAAATTAGACAATATTTTATTAAACAAAATTGAAAACTGTAAAAGATTTACAAGTTTATTTCAAGGTAAATAAAATCAAGCACTATTTTATTTATTTATTCAGTTCGCTTAATGCAAGCTACAGTATGTGATTAAAAACTAAAACTAAAACTAGACTTAACTAAGCACCGGGGGATGCAGGAAGGGTTAGTTTGGGCATGGGTTAGGTGAATAAAGAGCTTGCTTAAGGGATGTTTTGTCCATATGGAAGTCGAAAACAGTAGAGCTGTTGGCTTTGCGCAGCATTCTAGTGAAGGGTTCGGAGTGACCATAATTAGTGCGATGATTTTCGAGGCGAAATGTGGGGAAAGATCTAACATTCCGAGGGTTAGTTTTTAGGAACACGGGACAGTCAATGGAACCATAGAGGACTTGATGGACGAAGGTAATATCGGCGACATCACGACGTAAGGAAAGGGGCTGAAGGTTGATAAGTTGAAGGCGACTTTCGTATGGAGGGAGGTTGAGCTGGTCTGTCCAGGGAAGGTAACGCAACGCAAAACGAATGAATCTGCGTTAAACTGATTCAATTCTATTGATGATTGTAGATTGGGATTCACTAGGTAGAACTATGGAAAACGCTTGACTTTTTGAACAGATTTTTAAATTTTTACCTTTAAAAATAAAAATTGTTCAAGAATTTTTAATATAATGAGCTAAAACATTATAGTTTAGGAATTAGCATCAAACATTTTTTATAATGTGGTTTTAAAGAATTAGATAATAATAGAAACAAACAAATAAAAAAAAAAATAATTTTGTTAAATATTTTTTTAAACGAAAAATTTTAACGCCTTTATCTTTAGCTATGGTAATATCAACATACCCAATTTAAAATAAATTTCGGCACATCAGAAATAACACCGAGTAAGTAGTTTTTAATGAAAATGAAAAACAAAAAAAAACTCAAACCTTATTAAAAGTTAATTATAGATTTTCGGTTTTAATAACGTATTATACACCATGGGATGCGTCTTATTGTTTTCCATCCAATTATCGGCTACAAAACCGATAAAAAGGATGATTTATAATACTAAAATTAAAGTATAAGTCAACTTACTTACTTTACAGCCTTACCACTTACCACTTTTGACGCCAAGCAAGGAAAATGAAGTGGTTATATAACTCTAGCAAGTTTCATAATATGCGATTAAGGTTTTCAATGGAAAAAAGGGAGCTCGTTTGCTATAAACCGCATGTAATTAGTAGGTTAATTTAAAGAATAATTAGTACTGCAAACAACCATCCATGAGACGGGTAATTTTCTTAAATTATAATATACCACTCATCCATGAAAATACCTTGAACCTTCACTGCTCTTTCCTTGTCCTAGAACTTAGAATTATGAGTGCATATTTTGTAACTGAGTTCTGTTGTAGACTCAAAGAAATTTTATATTCAATTTATACACATTGGGGTTTTGAATTTCTTACATCTTTGGATAAAAATATCATATGTAATTTGAGTACCACTAATCCTAAATTTTCCATTTATATGTTTTATTTTGTAAGTACTTGGAAACTAGAACACAACTATAATATGAATTAGAGGGCGTAATTAAATGAATTAATTTGGTTTTATTTGCATTATAAGTATGTACCTAATAAATTGACATACACATTTTATGCAAATTTACAATCGCTGGAATACAGTGTAAAGCAAATTAATGTCGATACTGCACAAATTGGGATAGGTAAAGTAGTGCTTTTTGATAGTCAAATATTCAAGTTAGGTTTTGGATAGTGAGAGTAAAATTCGTAATCTAATCATCTTAAAATGATTATTGTTTATATTATTTTTCATAGAACTATGATTTTAAAGCAAGAGAAATTGAATATTTAATAAACTGTTCAATTTTATAGAACCATATGCTCTATATTAAATGAGCATTAAATGAATAATCAAACTCTTATAGTAAGTAGTGAATTCTTCCCTCCCTCAAGTTTCTATATTTTTCATAGTCATGGCCACAATTTTTTGAGATTCGAAGGCAATAACCCTCATGGAATTTTTGGAGAATGGAACCAAGATTACGGACAGTGAAAATCAATGAAAATTTGAAAGATATGGTTCATTTAGTAAAGGAAAAATTGTTTTACCACCATGATAACGCATCAGATCACTCATGCATGAATTGCACTATGAATTGCTGACCAATTCGCCGTAATCCCCGGATATGGGTCCTTGAATTCTTTTTTGTTCCTCAATATGAAAATGTGGCTCACGAGAAAAAATAATTTAATGTTCAAAAATTGTTTGTCTTTATTCTTAAAACAGGCATTTATTGATCTACATTTGTATTTCGAACAACCATTTTTAATTAATTTTAGAAAAAAAAACAAAGGAAAAAAAGGAAACTTTAAAGTACGTGACAGTAATAAAAATGAAAATTGCTGTTTTATGATTTGTAATAACTTCTCAACGAACGGATTAAGCATATTTCAATTGTTATTTTATGTAATTTTAAAGTAATATTCCCGATTCCAACTAAAACAATGGTTTGTTATTACAATTTCATTACTATTTCATTCTCATTGATTGATATGATTATGATATCAATCTTATACAATCACGTAAGAGATAGTAAGCTTAGCTAAAGCTAAAATTTCTTGATATTTAATTTAGTTTACCTTCTCTTTATTATTCTTTAAGTGGGGTTACATTCACTAAATGTTAAATACCTTAACTTAGTTGCCGCCAACAAGATATTTGTTTCGTATAAAAATATTTTACTCTAAATTAAGTCATACACAAAGCCTATAAGAATTTTTAATGATTTTCTATTTTATCATATCATTTTAGTACAATATTTAATCAAAAAAATTACAAAATTAAAACAGTTTTCTTATTTATTACCGGTGAATATTATGGATTTTTTCTGGAGGGTATTCAATTGAAGTATATTTTGGAATATCTATTCAAACCAAAAATGTTTAAGAGATCCACATATGGATGTTCGTTTCAAACTTAGGGAGTCTACTTATCACCTTTTTTCCTTTAAATTTTTTTTGGTTGCTTTCTACTTTACGGATTTTTGTAAGAGCTTTTTTATTTTTTTTATATTCAATACGTAGTACGACAACATAGCAATTATGTTAAATATCTACCTTATCTATTACTCGTACAACAACTTTATAAATTGACAGAGGAGATATGATATTTTTTCAGAAAACAATTAATTTTATATATTTATTTATATGCCTACTTTCCAATGCGGACACTAACCAACCAAATTGCTGGATTGGCTGAATTACGTGTAAAGTGCTTGGAATTGTGCCAGCCAGTTGTCAAAACTTTTTCTTAGAAATGTTTAATCGATTTAATTTACCACATTTTAAATTTGCGTATAATATTCGGCTAGAATTGCTGTACACATTTTTACATTTACTTTATGTTACAATTACTGCAAACATGTTTAGACCACCGGTGGGACAATTAGCGCACTATCGCTTATTCTAGGGCAAATGGTTGCTGAATGTATGAATGTATATTTCTTGGTTATAACATACATACGAAAAAAGTTAGTCAGGCTGACCAAAAAACAAGTGAGAGAGATGTTGAGACGAACACCAAAACATAACGAGATAGGGCGATTTTGGTTGGATCATCACTGTATTATAGAATAGACATTACTATATTATTGCTTATAATTCAATATCTAAGGGTTTTAGAGATTGCTGATTATGAATCGATCAAGTTTATTTAAATTTTTAAGATTCAAAATAACGAATCCAATATGACGGACGGATAAAAACAAGAAAAATCAATGAAAGACCATGTTAAGTTAAATCTGTTATTTTTATCAAGAAAATATAACATTTTATTGCAAGTTCGTAATCAGTAAGACCACAAACCCTTGTATATAAATTTTTAGAAAAATTACAAATACCCATAAGCCGCCATATTGAATCCATCATTACATTTAAAAGTATGAAATTTAACTGCAGATTTACAATTAGTGATCCTAAAAATTGTTGCATATCTTCTTCACACATCTTTCTGAGAAGTTATCTTCTTAAAGATTATTTTCGTAATTTAGATTTGACTGTCTGTTTTAATTACAGATTTAGCCCTTCTAGAAAATCGCCAAAAGCGCTTGAAATTGAAATACCTGCACAAATCCTGGGGTACTAAGTTATCTCTTCTAATTGATCTTAATACAAAATTAACTTTTAATTAATTGTTTGAATTTCAATTTTTTTAAGGGAATATATTCGTTTCCACGTGTTGTAATAAAAACGTATAAAATATTTCTTAATTTAAGTTTTTATAAATGTTATTATATTTTTCAAGAAACCATTTATAAATGGTTTAAAGAACGCTGGACTTGTTGGAGAATACCATGTATTTGCCGATGACACAGTGCTAGAGAGTTAGAGTTACAGAAGTTTAAAAATTGGGCGGATGGAAATAAATTCTCTTTAAATGAGGAAAAAACGAAATATATAAAAAAATATGATATTTCAACAACATTAAAAGATTGACATTAACTTAGACATTAAAATACGTATAGTAAGATTAGAGAGAGTAAACGAGATAAGATACTTAGGTGTTATTATAGATGACAAGCTCAACTGGAATCTATGTATATACAAAAAATTTTGTGATATTGCAATAAGCAATAAGACTAAACTTAAACCAGAAATAAAATAAATATAATAAATTTAGTATTAGACTCATGAATACATCATTAAATACAGACATTAAAGACTCTATCATCTACTATGGCTGACACCGACTAAAGAAGTATTTAATGTGACGAAAAAATTCAATCTTGACCAAATTATAAAAATTGAGAAAGGAAAATCAAAAAGGTCTAATCAAAACAAATATAAAACTACGGACATGCACTCACTTCCATAACTAGCATACAAGAAGTAAAAATTGCGATCCGAACTACAAAGGGAACATCAGAGGAGGTTGTGAACTGGACCTTTGACCATAGTAATAACAATTTTCAACAAACTGCCAGAAGAAATCAGGACAACGACAGGATTTTTTGCCATTACGATAAAACATTTTCTATATGAGCCTTCTAAAACATCGCTTTAAGGCAATAATAGTACAGCTCCAAATAAATTATAGTATACTTGTAAAATTACATAGATATAAATATTTATATTTATTTTAGTTCATTTATTATATTTCCTTAAAATCAGATTCACTTTCTTGTACCAGCGAGGCTCATGTAAAAAGCTTAGTTTGTAAAGGACTGATGTGATGAATTCCCAATATAGTTGAGATAAATTCATCTTCCTATCCCCTAATTATATGTATTGATGTTATCATGAATAAATTCTTTTATCCAGTATAAGTTAATAAACTAAAAAGAAATAACAAAGCTAACTGTCTGTCCCCACATCGCCTTTTAATAAAAGTTTTAATTCTTCTATCAGGTAATATTACAAAGACTTATTTCCCGCAGTGGGGATGATCTATAAAAACAAACTTTGAGATCTCTTCGCAGTAATTCACAATTTTGTGGCAATTCGATTAATTGATATTTTTATAAAGTATCCAGTTCGTCCCGACTTTCCCGCCCATCTAGACGGATCTAACTGTGACAGCGGCGGATAGCAAATAACTTGGAGCATTTCCTCGCACCGCATAAATCTCTTTTAAAGTGGGCTCGGGGCCTGAGCTATACGCGTATGTCATCAAAATTTAATTTTATAGTCGCGCTTCAGTCCCTGTCCCCTACACAAATATGATGAGTTTCTGGGATGTTTTGAATTTATTTATTTTTTTAAATTGCCTTTCGTCTTATGTGGTGCTCTTTCGTCGAAGAATAGTTCGTCGGTTTTCAGTAAAACCTGACATGTGTCCTTGAGGCGGATTCGATCAGTAAGAGAACTACATATATCCCATGTTATGGACATGGACTTCGATTTGCTTCTTGACTCAAAATTACAGGGACTCAATAAGACGGTGAGAGGAGCACGGGGCCCGATTCGTTTGATTACGAGAAATCGGCCCAGACGGATATGTTTTACGTAAAGACCAATTTTTGAGAAAACGGCCCATTGATTGAGTTATGATTACTCTGCCCCTTCGAAGAATTTCCACGGGATTGGGTGATTCAATTTCGTCGTCAATAGTGTTCCTATTCACCTATAAACACGTCTGAGCATTTCCATGGAGTTTTCAATCGGTCTGGTGAATTCTATGCTTCTATCTTTTCGCATTTTAATTGGTAACGAGTTCACTGATGGAACAACATCAAGTGAATTGAATG